>CM048932.1:2670000-3230000 GCA_026686955.1 Epinephelus cyanopodus | reverse complement strand
ATATGTATATACGTATATACGTATATGTATATACGTATATATATATATATATATACATATATATATATATATATATATATATATATATATATATATATATATATATACGTATATGTATATACGTATATATATATGTATGTATATGTACCGACATTAAAGAACTAGCAGAAATGAAAGCCAGCTGTTGTCTACGTCACCTTACGGCACCCTGTGTCAGTTGCATTTGAACACACTACAAAGACTACACAAAACGCTTGAAACTGTTAAACTGTTTATTTTGGCACTGCCCCATTGTCAAAAGACAAGAGTAACTAATGAGTAGGTAATGATTTTAGTCGTCATTACCTACTCATTAGTTACTCTTTTTGTGTACCCTAAAGTAAAGTGAGACATCAAAATGAGTAGGTAATGATTCAGTAATCATTACCTACTCATTTCTACTGTGAAGAACGGTGTGATCAGTATACGGTACTTTACACACAGCCGCCATGATAAATTCTTTAAGCTTAGCCTACCTAAAATGTGACACACTATCATATTTATCTCTAAGGCATCATCGTACAGAATAACATGGATGATCATATTAATGTGTATGTGGTCTGAAAATAATGAATAAAACTCTTCTCAAGAATCCTGCTGTCTGATTATTTTTTGTTAAGGAACTAATTGTAAAGATGATGATGAAGTAATGAAAGACTACTCATTATGTGTCACTTTACTTTAGGACATAAAAAGGTTAACTAATGGACAGGTTATTGAGTAATGATTCTGTACTGATGAAGTAACTAGTTGACTAATTATTAAGTTGTGATTAACCCCTCTATGAAATTTGATCGTGAGTTAATGAAGAACTGACCATTAACTAATAGTTAGTTCCTCATTAGTTACTCAGTAACTACTCCTCTGAAATTTGATCATGAGTTACTGAGGAACTGACCATTAACTAATAGTTAGTTCCTCATTAGTTACTCAGTAACTACTCCTCTGAAATTTGATTGTGAGTTACTGAGGAACTGACCATTAACTAATAGTTAGTTCCTCATTCATTCCTCATTAGTTCTTCATTCATTCCTCATTAGTTCCTCAGTAACTACTCTAATTTTATGTACCTTAGTTCCTCAGTAACTACACATTAGTTCCTCATTAGTTCCTCAGTAACTACTCCTCTGAAATTTGATAATGAGTTACTGAGGAACTGACCATTAACTAATAGTTAGTTCCTCATTAGTTCCTCAGTAACTACTCTAATTTTGTGTATCTTAGTTCCTCAGTAACTACACATTAGTTCCTCATTCGTTCCTCAGTAACTACTCTTCTGAAATTTGATCATGAGTTAATGAGGAACTGACAATTAACTAATAGTTAGTCCCTCATTCGTTCCTCAGTAACTACTCTTCTGAAATTTGATCATGAGTTACTGAGGAACTGACCATTAACTAATAGTTAGTTCCTCATTCATTCCTCATTAGTTCCTCATTCGTTCCTCATTAGTTCCTCAGTAACTACTCTAATTTTGTGTATCTTAGTTCCTCAGTAACTACTCATTAGTTCCTCATTCGTTCCACAGTAACTACTCTTCTGAAATTTGATCATGAGTTACTGAGGAACTGACCATTAACTAATAGTTAGTTCCTCATTCATTCCTCATTAGTTCCTCATTCGTTCCTCATTAGTTCCTCAGTAACTACTCTAATTTTGTGTATCTTAGTTCCTCAGTAACTACTCATTAGTTCCTCATTCGTTCCACAGTAACTACTCTTCTGAAATTTGATCATGAGTTACTGAGGAACTGACCATTAACTAATCTTTAGTTCCTCATTAGTTATTCAGTAACTACTCCTCTGAAATTTGATAATGAGTTACTGAGGAACTGACCATTAACTAATAGTTAGTCTCTCATTCGTTCCTCAGTAACTACTCTTCTGAAATTTGATCATGAGTTACTGAGGAACTGACCATTAACTAATAGTTCGTTCCTCATTCATTCCTCATTAGTTCCTCATTCGTTCCTCATTAGTTCCTCAGTAACTACTCTTCTGAAATTTGGTCATGAGTTACTGAGGAACTGACCATTAACTAATAGTTAGTTCCTCATTAGTTACTCAGTAACTACTCATTAGTTACTCAGTAACTACTCCTCTGAAATTTGATCATGAGTTACTGAGAAACTGACCATTAACTAACAGTTAGTTCCTCATTCGTTCCTCATTAGTTACTCAGTAACTACTCTAATTTTGTGTACCTTAGTTCCTCAGTAACTACTCTAATTTTGTGTACCTTATTGTAAAGTGTTATTGTATGTATGTATAGTAGCCAAAGTGGATAGATGGACAGATATAGCATTATTTATCTAAGCTATAGCATTAACTAGAATTGCATTATTAACTTAAATTGCATATTTATTGTTGCTTTGATCATTTATGTACTCCTGTTCTTACCCTCCTTTCCCCATCCAGACCAGGGGCCTCATGTACAAAGGGTGCGTATGCACAAAAACGTGGCGTACGTCCTTTTCCACGGCAAAGTTCAGATGTATCAAGAGTGAAATGACCGTGGAAATGTGCGGTGCCTCACGCCAACTTCATGGCTGGCGTACGCACGTTTCTACAGCTGTTGATCCTTTGGAGACACTTAGAGGTGATGCTGGGAAACTAAATAAATGTGAAAACAATTAGTCTTTAGAGTGATGTGCACATCAGAGAAACTTGAACAATTAACACACTCAAGTGTCTGCAATTAGATGAGTGGATATAAAAGCATGCGCAAAGTGGTGCAGAAAATACCATTAACAACAATGGCTGCATTAGCAGTATTAGAAGACATTGCAAACGGTGCGATAAGAAGGGAGCGTGTGTTCAGAGACAGAGAGGATTTACTGGCACATGATTACGACTGGCTCATCAGCCGCTTCAGGTTCCCGAGGGCAATCCTCCTGGAACTGTGTGCAGAGCTGCGGCCGGCCTTGGAGCGTGACACGGCGAGGAGCCATGCGCTGCCTGTTTCCGTACAAGTGCTGACCACACTGGGGGTTCCTAGCAAGGGGCATTCCAGAGGGAGCTGGCTGACCGATTGGGACTGTGTCAGTTGACCCTGAGCCGAGCCATGCCAGCTGTGTGGGACGGAATTATCCGGATGTCAGCCAGGTATATCAAATTCCCATACAATGCAGCTGAACAGGCCAACATTAAAGCGCAATTTGCAGCGAGAGCCGGTTTTCCTAACATTATCGGAGCTATCTACTACAAACACATTGCTATAAAAGCGCCATCACAGGATGAATTTGTTTATGTCAACTGGAAGCATTTTCATTCGATCGATGTACAGATCATATGTGATGTGCAAATGCAATTGACCAACATTGTGGCGAGGTGGTCTGGTTCAACGCACGATTCATACATTCTTAGTAACAGCATGATTGGAAACAGGCTTCTAGCTGGCACTGTGCGCGATGAGTGGCTTCTTGGTGAGTAAATCATTTATTCGTTTAATTGTCCTAATATTAATCCCCCTGATGCGCATGTGCGCCCCCAACTATTACCCAGTCTTCACAGCGTCAGTACTAGTCAGTGGTTAAAGTTGGTGACTTGCTGTTTTTTGCTGGTTAAAATACAGCTTCAGAGCTTTCTAACAAGCCCCTGAATGTCTCTCTGTGTAAAGTACTCATGTCAATAAACCCGTGCGTAAAGTGTGACATTTCTTAATCAGCCACACCTTTTCCCCAGCGCACTTCTGCATTCATTTACAACAGTAGTGTGTGATCCATGTAAGTGGTACATAAAATTAACAAATGGCAATTGTAAATCCAGTTAACATAATTGTCTGCTTTCAACTGACCCCAGGCGACCGTGGCTACCCACTTAAGACATGGCTGATGATCCCTCTCACCAACCCTCAGACTAACCAAGAGCGGAGGTACAATGATCTCCATTCCCGCACTCAGTCAGTCGTTGAGAGGACAATCGGCCTGCTGAAGGGACGGTGGCGCTGCCTGGACAGGACTGGGGGTATGCTGCTGTACAGTCCTGAGAAGGTGTGCCGCATTGTGATGGCGTGCGGCGTCCTTCACAATGTGGCACATCGACATGCCATACCACTGCCAGAGCAGCATATCTCCCCACCAGACGAACCAGAAGCTGGGCCCATGTATGTAAATCCTGCCCGGGAGGCCATTCAGGCCCGCCAACATTTGATTTCAACCATATAAAAGAGGCAAGTCACCGAATTCACTTGTTCACCAATGCATTTATTGACTCACTGATATTTGTGAGGACGCCTATCAGTTGATCTAGGCGATCATTTATGCCGAAGATTGCTCTCACAATTCCTTCTTGTGACTCCAGCACAGCTTGGGTGAGGACACAGCCAGTCGGGCGGACAGCAGCAGCAGCAGCAGCCGGTGGTTGTGGCGCACTGACGCCGGAGACACTGGGGATGCTGGAGGAGCAGGGGATGGTGGAGTGATCCCCCGAGTCTCTAACACCAGAGACGCTGGGGATGCTGGAGGAATCCCCTGAGTCAGTGGCACGTGGCTCTGGCTGCGTGTCCTCTGTCTCATTGTCTGTTTGAAAATAATAAATTGAGTAATTAAACATGAGTCAAAGTCTTTGATATCCTCTTTGATATACTGACATGTTTAAATTTAAATTCAGAAGATTTATTTCAGACCAAATAATACCATACATACAACATTTACGCATAAACATTTAGGCATGAATCATCATCTTATAGGGCTGTGAGCAGGCTATTGTATGACCCGTATGAACACATTTGTTGTAGGTTACACAAATTTATAGGTGTTTACCTTGGGGATAATCAGAGTCACCCACATGTGCTCCCACCACCCCAGAGAGAGCAGTGTCACCCACAATTGCACCGACTCTCTGTTCAAAGGGGGTGAGCTCCTCCTCTCCTGTCCCGCCTGTTTTGGCCACACTTTGGCGATGGGCAGCCGTCCTCCGCTTCACTTCCACTTTGATATCGGACCACTTCTTTTTTTAATTCAGCCAGTGTCCGCCTTTCTGACCCCACAGCATTTACGGCCTCGCAAACACTCTCCCACTCTATCCTCTTACGTTTTGTGTTGATGCCGGAGGACAGCATGCCAAAAAGGACATTTTTACGCGCCTCCACTTCATTGAGAAGCACCTCCACTTCGCATTCACTGAAGTTTCTCTTTTTTCTCGTCTTACTCATTCTTATTTTCTTAGTTTTCTGATGGTGCAGAGAGGGCAACTCAGGTGCAGGGTCATTTAAATATGATTTGCATATTTAAATGGGGGCGTGAACAGGGAGGGGCCGGGTACTCCAACATGTCAATTCCACGTTGATTGGGATGTACAAAGGAAATGTGCTTGGATTCATGTGTACGCACAGATTCATACATCTGGATATTTTTGTACATACCACGTTTTCTGGATTTAAGCGTACGCCATGTTTCAGTAGGAAATCCACGCAAGTCTTTGTACATGAGGCCCCAGGCCCCTGTACTGCAGGGTAAACCTAGCTGTACCAGTGCTGCAGAATTTTTTTTAATCATGATGACACCAGGCGAGATTTCAGGCTGAGCAGAAAGTCCCTGGAGGTGCTGCTGGACTTTTCCACCAGGAAAGACGAGATGGATGGGGTGCCACACCTGCCGAGGTGTCTGCCCTGGAGGAGGGTCTAGTTGACCATGATTACCTTTAGAGGGCAAGTAAAAATAATTTTAATGCTATTCCTATAAAGTGTTTTGCAGACATTTTTGTTTGTTGAAGTAGTTAATGGTGGGATATTTAAAAAGTTGTGCAGTAGTGTTTGTTTGCAATGTGTTCTATTCTTGCCTCTTTTAAACATTTTTTAGTGACATGGCAGCCATCGATTGCGTCAGCCAGCCCTGCAAACCCCATTGATGGATGATGTGGTGGACAATGGAGACATGCATGTTCTCTGTAAATAGTCATTTCTGCTGATCATTTGTAAATAGTTGTACATGTTAATGTCCACTTGTAAATAGTTAGAAATGTTCAGATTGTATCTTTGTAAATAGTTATGAGAAAAAAATAAACCGTGTTGTCACTGAAAAGTAGTTCAAAAGTTTACTCTAGTTGTAAATAAGAAATGGAACGGATATTAATTACAAGACTTTAATTTAACTATATACAACACTTGAAAAGGATAATGGCACAACTATAACTATATGCAACATTTTAAATTAAGATTTGAAACCAGAAACAGCAACACATAAAACTTTATTGACTCTAACATCTCATCTTCTCGCTCCCTTCTTCTTTTCCGCATCTTTCCTGTTGCTGGCCCTGGCTGCCTCTCCTCATCCTCCTCCTCATGCTGCTCACCCACTGCAGCACCTGGCCCTGGTGTGTCCTCAGGGATGGGGGCAATTAGGACAGGAGGGGCAATGGAAGGCCTCTGTCCTAAACTCTCATCCATGAGGACACACCAGCAGTGGCGGATTTAGGAAACTTGGGGCCCAAGGCAAAGGCAGGCATGGGGCCCTCTGAAATGAGAAGACAACACACAAAACAACAGGTCAATTATACAGATACATACATTTTAACAGTATTATTTTTTACCCGCAGGTTCTCTGCTAGAATACTTAGAATGGATCACATACATAGAATTGATTTCACTATATAAATTGTTATTTCATAACTCTATATGTGACAGAGATGATTTACCTTTACACAGCTCAAATTTGGGCAGCAGCAGCTGCTGTCCTCTATGTTGTGGTGCTGAAATGAGAAGACAGCATACAAAACAGGTCAATTATACAGATACATACATTTTAACAGAATACACATGTATTATTTGTTTTACCTTTTGTCCCTCTCTTCCTGTCCCTTTTATTCATATTAATCTCTTTTTTCTTTTTCTCTTCCTGTCTTTTTCTCATAGTCTTTGTATTTCTCTCCCTTTTGCCCTTGTCTTTTTTCTTCTTCTGTCCCTTTTACTCATATTCCTCTCCCTTTTCCTTTTTCTCTTCCTGTCCCTTTTACTGGTTGTCTTCCCTTTTTTCTTTCTTCTTCTTTTTCTCTTCCTGTCTTTTTCTGTAGTCTTTAAATTCTCTCCTTTTTGTCCTTGTCTTTTTTCCTCTTCCTGTCCCTTTTACACATATTCCTGTCCCTTCTTGTTGTCTCCCTCTCCATGTTTTCTTTTGTCCCTTTTTCTCGTAGTCTTTGTATTTTCTCCCTTTTGTCCCTAAAATCTTATTTTGCGAGCCTTGGCCTCACCAAATCTTGCAATGAGGAGATCCATATCCACTAACTTCCTGACTTCTTGCTTGATGCAGAGAACAGCGAGTGCAGACAGCCTCTCCTGTGACATTGTTGACCTCAGATATGTTTTAATGAGCTTCAGTTTCGAGAAACTTCTCTCACCTGAGGCCACTGTCACAGGGAGAGTGAGCAGAAGTCTCAGTGCTATACTCATATTTGGATATAGGTCTAAGATATTCTCCTTATAGATATAATCAAGCATCTCAGATGGTGTTGAGATATTTGTGGGGAAGGATCTAACTGCTCTCTTTACCTCAAGTTTCAGGTCCTCTGCATCAACATCATCAAATCTCAGAGAAATCCATACAGCTCATAGAAGGTTTCCATGTGTGAAAATCTTTCCTTTAAAGTAATAAGAGCTTTATCAATAAGAGACAAGAAAAATTCTCTTTTGTAGATCTCTTCTGCAGTTGACTGAGTTTGCTCTTTGCCATCATTCTCAAACTGTTGGGTTGTTCTTCTCTGACGCACCTCTGGCCAGCTCATCTCTACCTCAAGCTTCTCTGCTATTTCCCTGGCCTCTGTTTTGGCAGTGTTGAACCCATCATCCCGAAATTCCTGAAAGCCCTGATTTCTTTCCTTACTGTTTCAATACAAACCTTCTGGCTCTGCAGGGCCTTGCTGGCTTTATTTATCTGGAACAACACATTGTACCATACGATGGTACTTACCACAAAAGGCCACCTCTGCTTCTCCTTGCAGATGCTTCCAGCTGTTGAAACAACTTATGCATCCCTTTTCTCCATGGCATATTCCTTTAGAACAGTCAATGCCTCCACAATTTCAGGAAGCTGGTAGCGAACAGCTTTGATAGCTTCAACCCTGTACTTCCATCTGGTTGTTGACAATGCCTTCAGTGTGAAATTCTTGACGTGCTCTGTGAGAATGGACCAGCGGTGAACTGAGAAGCTGAACAGAGTGTAGAGTTGCTGTATCAGACCAAAGAAGCTGATGAATGTCACAGATGACTTGGCAGCATCCCCAACAACAAGGTTCAAAGTGTGGCTTCCACAGGGAGCACACAAAGCCTTGCTGTTTAGTTCTAACACTCTCTTTTGGACCCCCTGCTTTTTACCCTGCATGTTACTGCCGTTGTCGTAAGACTGGCCACGGCAGTTGGAGAGGTCCAACCCTAGTGTTTCTAGGTGCCCTAAAAATGACTCACATAACCCTTTTCCTGTTGTGTCAAGTGCCTGAAGAAAACCAACAAAGTGCTCATGAATGGAGATACCTTTTGAGGTTTCACAATTCACAATCAGTAGTACCACTGAAAGCTGCTCATTGTGACTGAGGTCTGGAGTGCAGTCCATGATAACAGCATAATATTTAGCTTTCTTTACTTTCTCCACAATTGCATCGATTGTGCACTTTGTTACAAAGGAGATGAGTTCATTTTGAATGTGTTTGCTCAAGTAATTGTCACTTAGCTCTTTGGCCTGACTTCTCCTCAGATGCTCTCTCATAATTGGGTCAAACTGAGCCATGAGTTGAACTTGCCCAAGGAAATTTCCATTTCCAGGCTCAAACAGCCTGTCAGAGTGGCCACGAAATGCTAGATTGTGCTCTGCCAGATGGTTAACGATTGAAATCAATCTTGTCAGTACCTCTTTCCAGTGATTTACTTCAAGAGAAAGAAGATTTTGGTTGACCTGATCTATAGCCGTGTGTGTCTGGAGTTTCTGCGATAGGTTGCGCCAAGCATCCATATTTGCAATGTGCTCAGCTGACTTTTCATGCTGTCTCAGGTGGGCTTAAAGATTTTTCCAATCATTAAACCCATCCTCACTCAGCTGATTGCTCCTTTCTCTGTTTCCAAACAGGCGGCAGCAAAAACAAATAACACGGTCCTTCTTTTCACTGTAGACAAGCCATGATCTGCATATCTGTTCTCCATTTTTCATTTGCATGTAGGAATTGCTGCTAGTAAATCTGCGCCCATCTTCATATCTTGGGAAGATCCTGTCCTTCAGCTGAAGTGGTCCTCTCTGCACTATTGAGCAGCGTGCACTATCAGACAGCTGTTTTGGCCAGAGTGCTGGGTCATCTTCAAGAAGTAGAGTGTGCTGACATCTTACTAGAAGAGTGGATGATGCTGGAGTCTCGTGATCTGGTGGAACAACATCATCCAAACCTGGCTGGATAATTTCAGAGCTCTCACAGCCCATCTCTGTCTCATTCTGAAAACAAACACACACAAAACACAGTATAAAGCTCTTACTTTACTTTACTAAATACAAAAAATAAGCCGAAAAAAAAGAGGAAAAAAAAGAGAGCTAGTGATGCTACAAATATTATGACAATTGCTTAAACTGCCCAACAGTACACAAATTCATTCAAAATTAGCTCAACCATAAACATCTACAACAGTAAATGATAACACACATTAAAGCAATAAAACGCCTACTAAATAATTGATTTCTCAACCTCTGTAGCAAATAGAAACGAAATTCAAAGCTTGCTTCAAAATGACCCATACGCTTCTGTCTTCAAGGAATACTGATCAATATAGGGGGGAAAAAATCACCCTTGGACAGTTTTGATACTCACTAGTTCATTTCTACATGACGGACCCTCCCCAACAGGTGTCGATGTTGTTGTTGTACTTACCAGTTGTGAGTTGCTGCTGCTGCTGCTGGCCGCTGCCGCAGGCGCAGTGAAGAAATTTGTCACTTTCGGTAACTTAGACATCAACTTTCAGGTTTCCTCCTTCTTCCTCCTCTTTTCAGCACCGCTGGGGTAGCTTCTTTTCATTTTGTGTTTTCTTTTCTCTTCTCCAGTACTCCACTCTTCCTCTCTGGCCACTTCTCGCGCCGTTTTTTTGTTTTTTTTTTCGTTTTTCTGCTGTCTTCCTGGATCCGTTCTGCACATGCGCAGTAAGATGGACTGATCCATTGTAGTGGAGACTGAAGGGGGGGCCCCGACACACACGTAATACAATAAGCATTCTGCTGGCATTTTAGCGAGAGGATTTTATTCAAAACATAATTAATGTGCGCAAATAAGTAATAACTATATTAACCATAAGTGTATGAGGATTTTTATGGGGCCCTAGGCAACCACCTAGTTTTGCCTAATGGTAAGTCCGCCCCTGCAAACCAGGGCCAGGTGGCAGCAGTGGGCTTCCTGCTACCCCCTGCCCTGTCCCTGGATCTTTGCATTCCTAAGGCAGAGGAAATCAATCACAACAGCAGCAGTTTTCTGCAAAGTATTTATTTAAAAAAGTCTTGAAAAAGGAGTGCATCATGGACTCAAAAAGAGGTATGTCAGTGATCACCTCTCCTCGTTTGGTGGGGAAGGCGGAGGAAGACGGGTTACCTGCTGTTGATCCAGCATTAATACAAGGTCGGTTAAAAAACCCTGAGACACTCCGTAATCTAGAGGTGCTTTTGCAACATCTATCAAAGCTGGAAAGAGCTGATTTGACTGAGTCTTTTCTGTGCTCACGACTAGTGTTCTGGGAGTTGCATAGTCTATTTGGATGACACGGTGGTTTTCTCAGACTTTTCTCAGGGCCACAGTGACATATCTCGGCTCAGTGGTTGGTCAAGGACATGTTTGCCCAGTTGCTGCTAAGGTGAGCACGGTTGTGAAATACCTTGTGCCAGCCACTAAAAAGGAACTGTTGCGGTTCCTTGGTCTAGTGGGTTATTACAGATGTTTTTGCCGAAACTTTTCCACTGTCACATCACCACTCACTGACCTTTTGAAGGCAAGTGCGGTGTACATTTGGACTCCTGAATGTCAAAAGGCTTTTGAAGCTATCAAAGTCTTGTTATGTACTGCTCCTGTTCTCGCAGCAACGTGGTTCGACCACCCATTCTCACTGCAGGTAGACGTTAGTCACATGGGTGCCGGTGCTGCGCAATAGTAACTCTGTTGATACTTAGGAGTATGTGTACCATGAATGAACATAACTGAATGGTAAGAAAAACTCTGTTGTAGTTGTGTATTCAATCAATTAATCAATTTTATTTATAAAGCCCAATATCACAAATACAATTTGCCTCACAGGGCTTTACAGCATACGACATCAATCAATCAATCAATTTTATTTATAAAGCCCAATATCACAAATACAATTTGCCTCACAGGGCTTTACAGCATACGACATCCCTCTGTCCTTTGGACCCTCACAGCGGATAAGGAAAAACTCCCCAAAAAAACCCCTTTACCAGGGAAAAAAAAATGGTAGAAACCTCAGGAAGAGCAACTGAGGAGGGATCCCTCTTCCAGGACGGACAGACGTGCAATAGATGTCGTACAGAACAGATCAGCATAACAAATTAACAGTAGTCCGTATGACACAATACAGTAATCTGTATGACATCCTCGGTAATGACAGTAGCTTACAACAACATTCATGAAAGTAATAATATTGTCATTATAGTTCTGGCTACTGTGGTACAATATGTTGAAAGTATATATTAGTATCTGGCAGTATACATGTATGATAATAATCATATGTGTATAATAACAGTAGAAGTATGACTAATGACTAATGATGGCAGCAGCAGCAGCAGGAGGCATCTGGCAGGACCACAGCAGCAGCACAACCACACACGTCACACTATCCAGGCACCGCTGCAATACGAGTTAACCTGAGAGACAGTGGAGCACAAAGGCTCCGGAGAAGAAGCCGAGTTAGTGACATCCAGAATGGCCAAGTTAACAAGATACAGTAATAGGATACGCGAGAGAGAGAGAGAGAGAGAGAGAGAGAGAGAGAGAGAGAGAGAGAGAGAGAAGGTGCCCAATGCATTGTAGGTGGTCCTCCGGCAGACAGTTGTAATATTCAAAACACAAGTTCCAAAAAGAAAAAAGAGAAAAGCTCCCATCAGTGCCCTCCACTAATAAGTCCACCTAGACATAGCCTATTAGAGAGCTCAAATAAAAGTACTGATGGTACAGAAGCATGCTACTTCTCAGTAATTTCAGTTACTTTTTGTTTTGTTTATATAAACTGTAGTATACAACAGAAGTGGAAAAATAAAAAAGTAAAAATGTGCCATGTAGTCCTGCCACATTTTGATTCCACTTGTGCACTTAAACAGGTGATATCACTAATTAGCTAGTCGACCGCTGGTAAAACATCATGGTGTGTTGCATCATGTTGGTACATATCATATTCGTGAGTTCAGAAAGACATGTTTTCAAATTTGTGACGATGCCCAACTAATGCAAGGAGAGTTTACAAAAATGTTTTATAATGTTACATACAAACAAATGCGAACAGTTACTTTACTTTATGCACTAAAAAGTTAATAGTCCCTGAGAATTTAAGGTGTTGATGCTAACCGCAATTGGTGAAAGTTGACTTTCACGTTACCTAACTTAGCTTCAAAACGACAACCCAAACCGACATCTAACATTCTGTAATTTGCATCATTAATGACTTCTATGCTATGTCACAGCACCTATATTGACGGAGAACAGAAGAAAGCATGCATTTACTTTCTGTGGATATAAAAATCAGCAACTCACTGCTACTCCAGACACATGCTCACTCGCTGGTCTCTCTCAGATTAAAAGGCAGGTGAAACTGAGATTTAAATGTCCTCACTTCCCGTCCTGACAGTGGAGGTGTTCTGACAGTGGAGCCTGCACCAGAAGCGACCTCACAGTGGAGGCCTGCAGCCAGGTGCCTCTGCTAGGAATACAGTGGGATCAGGAATCAATAAACAGAAAAAGTGACAAGGTTAATAAATATAATAAATATCTGCCCATAAAATGTCAATAAAGTGCATTTTGAAGAATTTAAAAGATGATGATGATGCAATACAAGATTTTGATCAGCGGTTAGTTTTGCAGGCAGGCAAGACAAACTGACAACCTGAGGGCAACAGAGCAAATTCACCTACCAGTACATGGCCAGGAGATACCAAAATGCAAGTGGTATTTCTAAGCATTTGTTGGTCACAAAAGCTGGCCAGATCCCTGAGTTTCACTGCTGTGATTTTAGAACACGTTTTAATGATGCTGTACACGCTGTTTTTATCCTGCAGCGTGAGGCTGGGGAACCAACAAATAGAAGAAAAACACAGTAATAAAATAAAAGACTAATAAAAACAACAAAGAATGGTGGGATTGGCAGAAAAGGAGTCAAGTTTGTGGAGAAGATGGATTCTCTGTTGCCCACGCTTTACAATATCTGCAGTGTTCACATCAAATTTGAGGTTGTCATCAAAAATGGTACCTAAGTATTTGTGTGAGGACACCCTTTCCACAATCTCATTGTGTATGATGCTGCCTACAACTGCAACTCTGTTTCGTCTAAAATCTATCACAAGCTCCTTTGTTTTTGACACATTCAGGTCTAGGTGGTTTAATCACACCATGAAACAAAGTCCTAAAGAGCCTCCTCATGGCCTGATTCAGGTGTAGAAGGGACAGCAGAGCAGTGTCATCTGAAAATTCAATTAAGTAGCTGCCTGCCTTGGCACTCCTGCATTCATCTGTGTACAGGATGAAGAGTAAAGGGGAAAGGACACATCCTTGAGGTGAACCTGTGGATAGGACACAAGAGTCTGAGACACAGCCATTTGCAGAAACCCCCTGCTTCCTGTTAGTCAGGAAATCTGACAACCACAAAACAAGCTGGTAAGTGCTACTGGTCTAAAATGGTCAAATTGTTTAGGAAATGAATTTTTTGGAACAGGAATTATTGTTGAAGATTTCCATGAATCAGGGACTTGATTGTTGTCTAGTGACATCTGAAAGATGTGGTGGAGGACACCACTATGTTGATCAGCACAGTATTTTGGTGTGCAACCAAAGATTTGATTTGGGCCATCAAAGTGGGACAACTTTATTAGCAATGTGGGACACTTTAAACACATTGTTATTTAAGGGTAGGGCTAATGAATAAACAATAATAATAATAAAATTCATTTCATTGCAATTTCAAAAGAGAAAATTTCATGAACATCTCTTATCAAAATTAATTCACAGGCTGAATTTGATTTCTGCCTTTATGCACGTCAATACAGCCAGAGCTAGCGAATACCTCCCCATCTTCTATGAGGCCATTCTCCTCACCACTTATCTCATGAAGCAAAACAATGCTCGTGATCTGATCCTCAGTCTTCATGGGATCATTTTCATCACCACTGGCTTTGCAAAAATTGCAAACGTCCCAGCCACTGAAGCTTTACCCTCCATCTTCCTTGTTTTTTATTTATTTATTTTGTTTTTTGTCAGAGGCAATGTATAAAAACTTCATCACTGGTTAGGTGTTCAGTAAATCCTTGTTAAGATATCTAGCTAGCTTCCTAAATGTATGAGGGACACAGAAAAAAGGAACTCAGTTCCCATGTTAGAATTACTTAAATGGCTTTCCCACTTTGCCAGAAACATGCTCTCCCACTTACTCATCTGGGATGGTGTCAAAGTCACACTAAAAAAAGAGGAATATTAATATGAACATAATTTTTTAAAATTCTGATTCACCATGACATCTAATAATAAAATATCAATTACAAGCTATCCATCATTTTAAAATTTGTTATAACCAGGGGCCTCATTTATAAAAGAGTGCTTAGGATTTATACTAAAAGTTGACATGCGCCCAAAAGCTGAAAATGGCGTGCGCCAAAAAATAATCTGATTTATAAAACCGTGTGCACGCACACTTGCACGCAATGTTCTCTTAATAAATGACAGACCTCCCGGAGTTGTGCGCACCCAGATCCGCCTCATATTCCGCCCTCTACACGTCCTAGTTCAACCATAAATGGTCATGCAAATCACCTCATGAATGCGATCTGCGTATAAATACGCCGGCATACGAGTGATCTCGTGTTGTGTGAGTCACGGCGACGGCTGAGAAACGAACCAAAAAACGGAATTTCTCCGAGACTGAGCTAGAGACCCTTTCACGGGAGGTGGAGGACTGAAGAAAGATTTTATCTGGTGATCACAGCAGAGGGATCACTAATAAAAGAAAGCGAAGAAAGTAGCAACACATCAGCGCTGCTGATGCTGCGTGACAGAACCAAAAAAAAAAAAGTGGTCTGATCTAAAGGTGACCCAAATATTTCTACTCCTTTACCAACATGTAGTTAATGTGTTGCTTTTAAATTTGAGGATGTTTGACATTGATGTGAGACATAAAGAATCACATTTATTAAAGGTGGAGGTAAAAAGGAGTATGTGCCAGTGCCATCTTGCGCAGTTACGCACGAGGGTCGCTGCAGTATTTATGTTTATGGCAATTAGTCTGATCAGACTCCCGGCCTGAATTACAGCATGAGCCAGTGGTATCCCTGTCCCAAAATACAACGTGTAATTTGAAATACAATTCAAAGGTGAAAGTGTAATAGGCGAACACGTTTCGTTTTGTCATGAACAGCACATGTCTAAGGCTGATGAAATGAGTGTAACGGTTGTGCTTAATGGCTGTATTTCGAGACATGATAAATACACTGGAAATATTTAGCTAAATAAATAAATATATTCCATGCTGTCGCGCCATCCTCTCCCCCTCCTGCGCTCACAGAGTGGACAATGAGACGTTAGAGGAAGTGCGGATTAAATACGTATTTAGAAAGAATTTCAATTCAGGATTTGAGTTGGATTTTACAACGTTTTATGAAACAATTATCACTCACTCCAAGCGCAAAATAAGGCTGCTGGATTTAATTTCAAGACAACGTGGATCTCAGGTGAATATAGCGTGACATTAAATTTGTGTGAGACATCAGTAAAAATCTGACTCCACTTCTCCACCTCACCGTCTGTGTCGCCACTTCCCAGTGTCTCCTAAATGTGCGCACGCATGACTCAGAGTTTGCTTACAGGTGCGCACATTCTCCCGCCAAGTTTATTTTTATAAATCACAACCTTTGCGTGGTAAGTGGTGTACGCCACTTTCAAGCCCCGTTTTGTGCGTAAGCAAGCTTTATAAATGAGGCCCCAGAACATTATTCACTTCAGAACACTGTCTTTTTTGTTTTCAGGCTGTTAAATATGAGCTGTGTCCCAATTCAGGGTCTGCATCCTTCGAAGGACGCAGCCTCCGAAGCCTCCGAAGGCTAGTCCTTCAGCGGTGCCTCCAAAGAGGTCGTCAACCGTTGTTAAATGGGAGGGTCTGGCCTACGGAGGATTTCCTAGTTGCGTCACCACGTTATAATTCCTGTCGCCCAAGCTCGGGAAAAAACACAACAGATGGCAGCGACAAACGGACATACCGGCGATAAAATGGGGCTAGATTTGTAATTTTGTTTATTTAATTTACTCTTTGATTGAGGAGGAGGAGAGGCGGCTCCGGCGACACCGGAGTGTGCCACACCCCATGGAAGTGATGTCATAGCCACGGAACATATGTTTTTTTGTTTTTAAAACATATACTTGCAAATGATGAGCTCAGTGTTGATATTTAGCTAGTAATTGGAGTATAGCTATACACATAAAGATAAAAATGATAAAGCTGAATTGTTCCACTTTACCCATTGTCCCACTTTATTAGTATTCACCCTGCATATATTTTCATTTAAATTCAATTGTATTTGAAAATCCTTTAAAAAGTTCCTTTAACCTTGAATGATTTTTGATTGGATAGCCTATACATTAATGCATATAGTATAATTGTTTTCTCAATTGAAACAACGTATTTTTTTCTGCAGTTTCTTCCATACATGGCAAAATCCTACTGGTGTTATGTGTTGGAGAGGCAGTAGGTATTGATAACATCCTCCCTGTTATGTAAGGGTTAATGCCCGACGAGGTGTCAATTATCAGGAAGTAATGGACGAGGCGGAGGCGTGACCCGTCCGATAATGCGAAGGGCATTAACCCGCTTATATTATGGTCACTTACCAAAGAAATTAATATTAAATCAATTATTTATGCTTTAATGTGCTCTACAGTTAAAATCATGAGTTTTTCAGGAGCCACACCTGATCGGACTATTTAATCTCTGTAGTTCACAGGCGTTGCCATGGAAAACCGCCGTGACCGCAGCGTAGAGAGCATAGCGACTCTGATCAGTGAAGGGAAGTGAGATGATAGCTAAATTCAGAAGATGATTATTTCAGAAAGCCAGTGCACTTCTTACCGCTTGCGCTCTGGTGGTCAGAGGATGACGTGCAAAAAACAACAACTGAGATATTACTTTCATGATTCATTGGCATTCATTTATAGGCCCAAGAAAATTTGTTTCAAATAATCAACATCCAAATAGTAGGCTTGTCAAAATCGTTTTAATTGCAACAAATAATTCATAAGCATATAGCCTAGTAGTCGAGAATAAATCATTGAAACACATTAACAAATTAACGATTGTTTCCTATTTAAAATTAAATGCTACATTACCATTAGCCTAATAGTGAAATTTTAAAGTGATATGGTTATGTCCATTATAGTGGCATTTGAAGGACGGAGATTGACAGATTGAGCACTGCTTGTTGGGACATTTGGAGACGGCAAGATGTTGCTCCAGTCTCGTCTCTCCTGTGCTGACGGAGCCCATTAAGCCTGCAGGCTGCTCTCACACCGATGTCCCGTGATGGTCATGATCTGACGAGTTTCCAGACCGGCGTCAGAGAGCCAACCTACAACTGTGCTACAGAGGCTGTGATTGGTGTAGAGACCCGCGACTCCTTGTGCCGTTTCTCCCTTTTCTTTTAATTCTCTAACCTCTCTTTTTCTGCATCCCAGTCATCAAAATGATGAACGATAAAATCACTCATGATGCCCGTTGTAATCCGTTGCCTCTGCTGAGTCTCCGTTGCTATGGTTACAAACTAGCAGTTGAGCCAGCGCAATAATTTAGAACCTGTCATCAGGCAATTTGGGCGGAACGTCTTTTTAGCTGTCCTATAACACCTTTTAACGGACACTCTGCAGCCAATCAGAATTAAGTATTCACCCAGACCATGCTAAATAACCTAATAATGACTGGAAGACAGGTCCAATGGAGCCCCTCTGTTTAGTCCTCCCCTCGTGATTTGAACCTGACCCGTGCGCATATTTACCATACCATGACGCTGTCTCTATATGAGTAAACTGTGGATGCAGCACGAACAAAAGAGCAGACAGCTGATGAATCTCGCTTTTGCTTCTCACCCAGCTGATGTTAACCTGCAGAGAACTTATCAGTCTGCGACGGTTCATTTCAAACGCCGGAAATCGTCTTTCTTGTCTGCCGTAGAAATAGCGTATGTGATTTTATCAGTGGGCAATATTTAACACGAAAACGTGAATTATAATCTGTAGGCCTATAGTAAAATCAGACTGATAAGGTTTATTTTAACAATGTGGGTCATTCTGCAAATTCTACAACTGCACCTACGCTGCACGTGCACAGATTTAATCTTGGGTCCAGTCAAGTTAAGATCATCATATTAGGATCGGTGAGTTTCATACGAACAACGAGTTCAAAAGCACACGCTGTAGCCTATTTTAAATTCTAGATAACATCAATGTCCAATTCAGTGTATAAAACAAGCAGAACATGATATCATAATGCGAACATAAAATATATACTGAATATTTCAGCAGTAAACTATTTTGACATGGAGATATATAGAATAGGCCTATAGGTTAGTTTTTACATTGTTATACACGCAGTATGGAGAGGGCCGGAGCCAGAATGCCCTCACCGCACTCCACAAAATTCTGAATTGACAACAACAACAACAACAACAACCTCGCCAAGTTATTCTAATTATTTGGAATATTCATATTTAAAAATTCAGTTAGGCCTATAGGGTAAGCTATAGGTAAAATAAAATATACATTTTAAATATTAATCATTTAAAATTACTTATATTTCTTGTTATTCAAATTTGTTTTCATGCAATAGGCTATTATATCATATTATATTATTATTTAATTATAAATAGGTTAGCCAACTGTTACATGTGATGATATAGGTATTTATTATACAGGCTTATATAATATACTTAATAATAGGGGCCTCATTGATGCCAGTGATAAACGGTTAGGCTATATTAATAATTAATCCTCTATTTCTTATTGACCGTAAAGTGGTCAAATGTAAAAAATAGCAGAATCACCCATGATGTTGAAGTGTGGATGTCTGATTTGATTTCAGACAGAGCCGCGTTTGGACTGACTACGCGGCTTGTGGTGAGGGCGGATCCGTTCAGACTGCAGGGAAGCCAGGAGAGGGTTTTTCTTCCTAAACAGAGAGGCTCAGGATGGCACATCAGGTTCAGGGCTGCTGCTCCCTCTTTATTCCATACCCCTGAATTTACATCAGCTGATGGTTTTTCCTCTCTGCCGATCCTTCTTGGAGACTGAAAACTTGTTTGAGTTTCAACTTTGAGGATCCACCCCCCGCCTCACTGTAGTTTTTTTGCCGCAGCTCTGGCTTGAGGGATTTCAGTTAGGAGAACACACAGACCGGGATCTCACGGTTTCTGGACATTGCAACAAGTCTGGAGTGTGTAGAGAGGTGCGTGTTAGACAGCAATCATCCCTCAGCTAACTGTTTAAAGATGCTCAACGACATTAAACTAGAGGATCGTCTGAGGACCGATTCGGGCTTTCTGGATGTCTTGATCGGTGAGTTCAATTTCTTTCTCCCCTTCCCTCGCACTGGCAGAGCGCAGAATGCTCCACGAATCCTGCTCGTGCAGTCGAGCTCCCAAAACTGGAAACTCTTTCTGCTTTAGTTTGGGGAGATGTGAAATGTATTTTCAAACGCCTCAATTTCTGGGTCGTTTCTCCTATTGTAGGCTATCTATCTATCTATCTATCTATCTATCTATCTATCTATCTATCTATCTATCGTTTAAATATATAATGTAGGCTAAATATAAATATAAAGGGAGGTCAGGTATTTAGGACACATCAGGTAAGGGTTTAACATCCTAGGCTCTTTAAATATTAGCAGCCAGTCACCAAACATGTTATGGAATTGTTAATAGAAATGTGCTTCAGTTTACATTAAGGGTATAGCAACAAAAATGGTTGTGGGATTTTACATTGTAATAAATGTTCGACCCATGATCAAAATATATTAACAATACACAGAGAGTTTTGAGTGAGTACTTGATGCATTTAGATAACATGAGCCAAAAAATGTAACCTTAAATGGGACTTTTTTTTTTAAGTAAAACAAACAGCTTTTTAG
Source organism: Epinephelus cyanopodus (assembly GCA_026686955.1). Taxonomy (NCBI): domain Eukaryota; kingdom Metazoa; phylum Chordata; class Actinopteri; order Perciformes; family Serranidae; genus Epinephelus; species Epinephelus cyanopodus. The sequence goes on along the minus strand of CM048932.1, from coordinate 3,209,633 downwards.
GAACCAGGTGCCATAAAATCATGAGTTGTACTTTGATGTGCCATATTATAGACCTTTTTTAGTATTTTGGTCTCAGTCCAGTCCCTGAATTAACCATAATTTTGATACACATTTTAGATACTATGGTACCAAGGAAACAGGTAACAACAGAACAGGGGAACATGGCAGAAATGTTGGACAATCTGTTTTAGGGTACATGAATGATTTAATGAATTAATGACTAAACTGATAAACGGACTTAACCTTTTAAAAGTCAAACATGACTGTCCTGTGTTAACTGAGCATGTCATCATAGGGGTGCTTGATGTGCTTTATGGTCCATGTTTCTACCAAATTATTTTACTCGACAACATATTGTCTTTAGCAGAGGACAATAAGTTATAAAAGTAACGCTTAAGCTAGTCTTCACAGTTTTAGTTTGCTTGGTAGAAAACACACACACACACACACACACACACACACACACACACACATTTATATATATATATATATACATACATACACATATATATATACATATACATACACACACACACATATATATATATATATATATATATATAAAAGACAATCTGTCAGCATCGCTAAATTTATTGTTTATGTTAAACAATTTGACTTACAGTCACCACGTAACATGCAGCACAATACAGTGTTTGCCTTTTAGAGCTATATCATACAAATAGCCTAACAAACAAAACACGTGCACATAAGACCTATGATTCATTCTGTCTTTGTATTATTGAAGTCATGGCTTCAGTGTAACCCACACGGTGTAACAGTGCAGGGATACCGACCTGTCTCGGTTTCTCTCCGTCAGGCGGTGACTCTCTCCAGCAGGCCGTGTGTGAGGGCTGCACGCGGATCATCTCAGATCGCTTCCTGATGTGGGTCAACGAGGCGTCCTGGCACGAAGAGTGCCTGCGGTGTGCCGCGTGCCAGCAGCCGCTGACCGCCACCTGCTACCTAAGAGACACAAGAGTGTACTGCAAGGCCGACTACCAGCAGTAAGACATATTTCCCTTTCCTTTACACCGCGGTCTCAGGCTCGGTAGGACCGAATGTGTTTGTCTCGTGTTGGAAGTAGAAATAAAATTAAAGTAGCCGATATTGGAAAAAAAGAAAAACTCCGTGTTTGAGCTTCGGTTTGAGCTGTAGACTATAGGCCTACGAACTGCATTCAAAAGCATGTGCTTTGTTTTTCAAGTTGAGCAATGTCCCAAAGAAATGTTTATACCAACACCATCTAGTTTAGTCTCTTGACACTTAAGACATTTTTCAATCGGTCAAATGATCGAAATTATAACAGAAAAAAAAGAAGAAAAAAAATCACACGCAATGAATGGGGGATGTGTTCCCCCTGCCTTATTATGAACGTTAATATCTACATTTTAATGGCAAACATGGAAAGTTTAGTTTTATTCGAGAAAATATTCACAATAGGCCAGTGAAATCTAATGATCTTATCAGCAGTTATAAGGTTAATAATTAAAGAAGTACACTGATGCGGTTCGCGTCATTTTTTGGATGATTTAGTTATATATTGACCTCAAAAGTGTAAATATAGACAGCGAGTGGGCCCTCCAACAATGTGTTGGGTGGAGAATGGGCCCTTGTGAGTGATTGCCAACTTGAAAATATGCCTGTGTTCAAAGAAGAACTGTCATGAAATTAAAAACTGTGCCATTTGCTATATATGTCATTGACAAAGGCAAACCCATCTTTATCATGTTTTTTTTTTCTTTTGTTGTAAAATATTCATCTAAAACAAAATTATATTATTCCAAATAAGCTATAATAAACTGTTAAAACTGTTAAAATACATTAATAATTTTTAATTTTCTTTGGTATTTCTTGTTTTAAACAGATATGTAATGGTGATTGCTGTATGTATGCTGATGTTATTAAACATCAAGTCTCTGATCATGTGATGAGACTATGTATGCATAATGGCATAGGCACTAGGGCCAATCATGACTGCCTTTTTACGCCACTAATTTAACTTTATGTTTAGGCTTAGTTATATGCATTATGCGATTGTGGTATACTGCTGTAGCTACATGTCATCAGAATGAGGATGTGTGTGTGTGTTTGTGTGTTATAATACAACAGGATTGACTGTCCCGACAAAGCTCGTACATCATAACTTAATACCCTACCATATTCAAAGAGAGCATCAGTTAATGATAAGGAAAGTCATAGCACCCAGCTGCAAAGAATTATTCATGATTTGATTTGGTAATTTGTGGTCTGTTGTATTGATGATTTTCCAGGCAGCAGTGTGCTGACATTCAAACCTCTCTCTGCTCGATGTTTCTGTGAACCTGTCTGCTTTTCTTTAAGAGCCGTTGTCCAGTACTGGAGCTTTACACACTCATTGTCATGTGTCACTGCTGCATGCAAGAGGTCTGCTCACTACAATGGGCAACTTGCATCTCTCAAAATACTGCACACTGGAGACATCCCTGCTTCAACTTTCATTAAAAAAAACCAAAGGAAAACAAACAAACCAAAACATTAAATTTCACAGATTGAACACATCACCTGCAAGAGAGTTTCTTTAAACTTGTTTGTTTTTAATCTAAAATTGTTTTATTGTTACAGAAGATGAAGAAGGTTTAATTTTAAACCCTGGACCCACATAAGACTTAAAACCATGAAATACAAAAACAAATGATAAAAAATAAAAATAAAGGCATGGATGACTCTGCATAGTTTGAAATGTGCAGGAAACAAGATGAATCTACCCCATTCACATTTAAGCTTGTATTCAAAAGAAAACTGAGTTTTCACCGGTGGCATATTAATGATTTGAAATTCAAATTGACACGAAAGTCTGCTTTTATTACCCAAGTAAAAAGAGTGTGTGGTTTATCTGCAATGTAGTGATTAAATAATGACATGTGTATATACATATGTGTGTATGTGTGTGTGTGTGTGTGTGTGTGTGAGTGTGTACCAAAATATATATCTATATACATATACATATCTATATATATCTATATATATATATATCTATATATGTATCTTGATTTTATATCAACCATATGTAACCATTTGTAAATTTCCCCATAATTTCAGTAAAGAAAACAAATCTATTTGTGTAATGACTTTTAAGTCTTAATTTTGTGATCCTGATGTGGCTTTGGTGGTGCATTACCATCCCTGATAGCCAAGTGGCAAATAAATCTCTTTGAGTTTGTTCTCTTTGAGTGAATTCGGAGAATCTTTGGGCAGGACCAGTAAAGTACAACAAAAGCACAGAGGAAATGTTGTACGGTTGTAATAGTCCCTGAATACATAAAACATATTTGGGAAAAATAACCGCTTGTGAGATGTGACAGGAAATAAGTTACAAAAGACAAAAATAAGGAACAATTCAATAAAGTCATATAAATACAACAGTGAGTGAAATAAATATATATCACAGTTTAATATTAGGAATATTTAAAATGAGTGATGTTAGAAATTAGACATACAAATTTAATACTAGAAAAATGTCATGAGTGTATTTGATGGTGTACTGATAACACTGTTGCTCTACATTGCACTTCCCACAAGGACAGCTCAGTTGATTCTTCCTGTATAACTCACTCACAAACTTCTCAGTAGGAGTTCTAAAGTTGAAAAGTACATCATTAAGCACTTTATAACACATTACAGTGTATTCTAAAACATTTATCAATTACTGCTTATAAGTGCAAAAAAGGGGGCCAAAATAAGATGTTATCTGTATATTTTTGCATGCTTCATCCCCGTGTGAGTGCTGTAGGCTTTGCTGTGCTGATGATGGCTTTCTGGACACTGACGACTGGGGCATCATCATGATAGGGTTCAAGCCACAAAGGGGCAGAACCCTTTTAAGTTTGTACTGGTTTATTATTGTTATCATCATTATTAGCATTATTATTATGTGCCAGTGCTTCCCAAGAAATATGACCACAATCAGGTGGTGGTGTAAATAACGAAAAATGCAAATTTAGAAAGGCCACGCCCCCTCACACCATAAGTCAGATTGACTTAAAATTTGGGACACATATCCAGCTCAGTGTGCTCTCCAAATAAGGCTCTTGGACCATAATAGTCTGCTAAAATGCTTTTTTTTTTTTTTGTTAATTTGAATAATGTGAAAAACTGTAAAATGAATTATTTTGGATGACTTATTTTGGTTGACTCTTTCACCACTAAACTTGCTACACTCCTTTTCTTGGTGGACAGAATTTCATCAATTTGTTACATATGCTCTCGGGCCAATAACAAAGATCTGAAGTGTGGTAATGATTGGTGTGCATGGGTGTGGTGCATTATGCAACATGCAACACATTATCACTCCGACCTTGTCACATATCAACGTTTGGTCATGGACTTTCCATGCTGAGATATGATGTGCAAGGTATCCCCGGTGCATTTGTTGGTAACATTCTGGGACACTGTGTTGACCTCGGTCTGTTACATGCATTGTGTCTGTTCAAAAAATACACCTCCCTTTTCACAGGAAATGTATAGTTTGCATACAGTCTCTTTCAAAATAAACACACTACATCTGTACAACAATTGCAAATTGTAATTTCTTTTCATTTAACAACAAAGACACGTGGTTATGTTTTGCCTACACATGCACATAGTTGGGTTTAGGGAAAAAGAACAGGATTTTGCTTTACAATATGGGAAGCGAAGACTGGCCTCCCTGGTGAAAGTCGGTGGTTGTTGCGTTCCCTTAACTTACACTGTTGTCCAACCATGTTTCTCCCTGACACCGCCAGGCACAGTTACACCACAACAGTGACTGGGGATGTATCATACTGACGTGAAAGGATGGCTTTTTTTCATTAGTGTCTGAAATCTGAAACTTCAAATCTGAAATCTTCAAACTGAGTTGAAATCTACAACTCAGTGTGTTCCACAAAAAAGCCTTATTTACATGTGTCCACCATGAAGGATTCTTTGCTAATGTGCATAATGTGAGAAAGACTAATATGAATAGATTTCTTTGGATTTTGGCTCTATCAATGCCAAACTTGGTTTATAACCTTGTGGGACTGCGATACGCAATATTACTCTAATTGAGCAAGATCAAACCAAAACATGGCTGCCATCTATATAAAACTCTTTGCAAAGGGCGGGGCCATAACTCAGATTTTCTCTGAGCAATCCTGATAGCTGAAGTTTCGTTCAGTTTCAATAAAGGGGAGTGAAAGGTGGGACTTTGCTGAGCTTTGTAAAGCCTGAATGCAGGTCATTGCCACTTGGGGATTTGATTGTAGTCTTCTTCTTTTCGTGTCTTTGAAGCTGGTTGGTTATATGACAGTTTCCCATTTCTTTACACAGTCCTTTGCATTTTTATTGAACACTGCAAGATCCTTTGAGCTGCACTGGTTGGGTAGTAGGGGGCAGACAAGGCAGTGCTGCATTGTATGGCCCTCTTCTCCACATTCACAGGTGGTTTGGCCAGTTTCATAGCCCCATCTGGCCATGGCAGCTTTTGATCGCCCTGTTCCTGTTCTCAGGCAGTCTTCCGCTGGACCCATGGTGCTTCTGAGCACGGGGGAGGGCTTCAGAAAGAGAGATACCCATGTCAATTGATTGTAGTGATTGAGCTGCCTCCTTCTGTTGGCAGAGGGCTTGAACCTAGCATTGCTGCTTGCAGCTGTTTTATATGTTGTTTTTCAACATAGCTTAAATTGCCATGAGCTGGAATTTGCTGGAAACATGAAACTTGGCCAATAACTACAAATGATGTGCAAATGCCTCCCAAGAATATGACAGAAATTGGCTGAATGGTGGTGAGTATTAACATCAAAACTGCAACAGTGTAGGTTAATGTAAGCATGGAGCTGTCTAGCTAGTTTAATACATGTATTTTCTTACCTCGAGAGTTTTACTTTGAAGTTACTGTGAAGACTGAGACTCTGGCCTACTTAAAAGCATAGATCACCCCAAAATCAAAAAGTAATGGACTTTAATTGAAAAAATATATTATATTCCACAGGTTCTTTACCATAGCAGCCATATGTTTCTCACTTCTAAATTAATGGAAAAGGTGAAAGTCACTCTAGCTTAGGCATTTGAGTAGGGATTCAACGATTTATTGGCCGCGCAATCGTACTTGCTATTATTTGCCTTGTTGAATGCTATCGGAGTATTGGCAAAGAAAATTACATTAACTGATGGCAGTGGCTGATGTTTTCCAGTTGTGTCACATAATTTTTTGCAGGCTAAAAAGCAGGACTTCAGACTAATGATGCAATTTTCAGTAGAAAATGTGTTTGAGACAAACAGAGCACTACCCTTGGACATCGCCAGGACAAAAGAACACAGTAACATCACCATCAATGTTTAAAAGGATGCAGCCTATTGTTTCCCAGATAATACTACATATTAAACAACAAATCTGTGTTGATATATGCAGGAAGAGAGTTAGTTAATGTTAGCTGTTAGCAGTTATCATGTAGCAGCCAGTGGGCGAACAAACTGCTGATGGTGGTTGCATTGAGTTATGTTATAATGGGATTTTTACCTCTTTGATAAAAATGACTATTGAGTAAATTCTAACTTTCTCATAATATTTTAAAATGTAATCTTGTAAAATGTAGGTTTTGGTGAGGAACTTAAATAAATACATCTGTTTGAAGGAGACATTTCTTGATGTCCTCACAGCAGTATAAAATAGATTAGGAGAGGGCATTGTGGCATATTGTATATGGTAAAAATACTTTTGAAGTATTTTTAAAAAATGCTATTCATGTTAAACAAGGTTTTATCAAACGTTTGATAAATCTGACTGACTTTGTGCTCATTCAAACGTAGTGAAATAAAGGGCTGAGTGACTTTAAAACACTTTGGTTATTTTTTGTAATGAAGATTTATTTGATTCCCTGGCACAAAAGGGGGAGTAAATACCATGAAAAACAAAATAAACAACAATGACTATTGGCCAAATATTTAATTTGAAACATCAGTATCTAAAGGCCCAGAATTTCGTAATTTGTGTCCCTATACTTTTGAGCCTATAGACCAAGTCCTATCTCATCTCATTTTTGCATTATGACCAGTACAGGATGTACAATGTGGAAAGTTTTTGTTTGTGTTTTTATAACTGTAGACTTATTTCAAAGTAAGAAAACAGCTGACAAAAGTTACTTGGTGGGCTATGCCTTTCATGTTAGCCAGGCCCAGATGCTGTATGGTAGTAACACATGCCTACCTCTTTTGCATGTTAATAGTGTCTTTGGTTCTGGTACAGCATTGAGTGGGTCTGTGTTAGAGCAGAAATGATGGTCTGTTGTTGTTGTTGTTGTTGTTGTTGTTGTTATGTGTGTCAAAATCAACCAAGAGAAACAACACAGGAACCAGCAGCAGATCCTTAAGCCCTGTTTCAGACATGAAACAGCCAGTGAATGTGGAGGAAAATCGTTCCTTTTCAGGACTCATATACACATAATCATCCCAGGTTCTATTGTAATATTAATGGATAAGTCGAATTAAAAAGTGATTCAATTTTTCTATAGATATTTATGGAGCACAGTATGACAAATCACAATTTGCCTCAGAGGGCTTTACAGCGTACAGAATCCCTCTGTCCTTGGACCCTCACATCTGATAAGGGAAAAACTCCTTAAAAAAACCCTCTCTACAAGGAAAAATGGTAGAAACCTCAGGAGCAAGATAGAATAGAATAGAATACAATACAATACAATATCTTTATTGTCACTGAAGTACAACAAGTTGAATGCAACTTCCTCAGTGCAAATATAAGTAAAAAAGAGCTTATAAAACCAATAAGCTACATAGTAAAAACCCATTTGTCCTTGTTTAAATGTCATGCATCTCCTGCCTTAGGGCACAAGTTCAAACAGGTGGGTGGGGTGGGTCCTTCAAAATGTTCTGGGCTTTTTTTGAGGCAGCAGGAACTGTATAGCTTTTCCAAGGAGGTGAGAGGACAGCCAATAATTTTCTGGGGGGTGCTGATGATCCTCTGGAGTGCTCTTCTGTCTGCTATTGTGCAGCTGGCATACCACACATTTAAACAGTACGTCAACACACACTCTCTATGGAGCAGTGGTAGAACGACACAAGCAATTTCTGGGTGAGCTGGTTCTTCTTGAGAAGTCTCAGGAAGTAGAGTTTCTGCTGTGCCTTCTTAATTAATGCTGTGGTGCTGGTGCTCCAGGTCAGGTCCTCTTCAATCTGAACACCCAGAAACCAGAAATTCGAGATCCTCTTCACACAGGCCCCACTGATGTTTAATGGCTTAATATCCATTTTATTCCTCCTGTCGTCAACGATCAGCTCCTTGGTCTTGGCAGTGTTAAGGACCAGGGGCCTCATTTATAAAAGAGTGGTTTGAAGATGGAAGCATGATATATGGACATTGTGCATACAGGCCTAACGGCTCACTAAAAGAACACATCTGCAGACTTGGGTGTTTATGATTACGCGGGTCGATAAGTCCGATATATGATGACATTAAATGTTTGAGATGAATCTGGCTTCAATTCACCACCACACCATGTGTGCCGCCAGTTTCCCCCGTCTCCAAAATGTTCGTGTGCAAGGATCAAATTTGACGTACCGGTGCGCACATTCTCCCGCCAAGTTTATTTTCATAAATCACAACCTTTGCGTGGGAAGTGGCATACACCACTTTAAAGCCCTGTTTTGTGCGTAAGCAAGCTTTATAAATGAGGCCCCAGGTTATTGTCCCTGCACCACCCAGTCAGCTGCTCCACGTCGTCCCTGTATCATCAGCTAATGATGATAATGATACAACAATTAATGCTGACTTAATTATGGTGTTGCTGAAGTGGGCAGGGTTGCAGTTTTCGGTGTAGAGGGTGTAGAGTGGGGGGCTCAGCACACAGCCCTGTGGGGAGCCAGTGCTGAGAGCTGTGGAAGTATGGGGGCCTATTCTAACCCTCTGGGGGTGATCCAACAGGAAATCTGAGATTTGGCAGATGGATGAGGAAAGGCCCAGATCTGCCAATTATGACACCAATCTGTGGGGTGTTGAATGCAGAGCTAAAATCCACAAAGAGCAGCCTTGCATAGCTGCCCTGCTGCTCCAGGTGGGTCAGGATGGTGTAGAGAGCTGAGGCAATGGTGTCCTTTGTGGAGTTCTATAGGCAAATTGGTTTGTGTCCACTGCGGATGGCAGACTTGAAATGATGTGACTCCAAACCAGTTTCTCAAAACACTTCGTAACGTTTGGTGTTAGTGCCACTGGACGGCAGTCATTGAGGCTGCTGATGGTAGTCTTGCTTTGGCAGTGGCAGTAATAGAGGACTTGAGGCAGGGTGAGACAGTGGACTGGGATAGGGACTGGATGAAGATCCTGGTGAAGATTCCAGCCAGCTGGTCCACGCAGTCAACACCCGTCCAGTAACGCCAGCTTTCCTTGGATTCACTGCCCTCAAAGTAAGCCTCACCTCATGCTCCTCCACCGAGATATGGCTGCTACGGGCAGGTAGGTGTGATGCATCCGCCTCTGGTGACTCTGCCTGAAAGCGGGCAAAGAAGAATTTCAGCTCCTCTGTTAGTGAGGTGTCAGTGGTTGAGAGGTTGCTGGACATGTAGCTGGTGATGTGCTGGACCCCCTGCCACACCTGCCTTGTGTTGTTTCTGCTGAGGTAGTCTCCTATTTTCCTCCTGTATGTTGCCTCGGCCTCTCTGATGCTTCTCTTCAGGTTGGCTCTGGTAGCACTGTATTGTGCCCCATCACCAGACCTTAATGCAGTGTTTCTCTCCCTCAGCAGGCTCTGGACTTCTTTTGTCATCCAGGGCTTCTGGTTGGGATAGACTCCGATTGCACTTGTCCATAGTGACAGTGTCGATGCAGTACTTTATTTAACCTATGGCAGCAGCCGGGTAGTCCTCCAAGTCCTGATGTTCAAAAATATCCCAGTTGGTTCTTTGGAATCAGTCCTGCAGCATGAGGGAAGGGAGTCATGCGTTAAGTGAATATAATTGGTCCGAGCACAGAACCTTGTGGAACTCCATAACTAACTTATGTGTGGAAAATTCATCATTTACATGAACAAAGTAAAATCAATCCAATAACTAGAATTTAAATCAAATTAGTGCAGAACCTTTAAAGCCAGTTGAATGTTCTAGTTTCTGTAATAAGATGTGATGGTCAACTGTGTCAAATGCAGCACTGAGCTCTAACAAGTCCTTTGTCCAAAGCAATCAGAATGTCATGTGACACTATTTGGACTAATGAAAAGACCTTTAATAAAAGGTTATCCATAATTTCTGGGTATTAAGATGAGTGTAGAGTAACAGGGGGCGTAACTCAACGCTACAGTCTGTTTCACAAAAATATCTGTATTTAGATTTGTTGAATGGTATAGTGGTGTCGTGTGTAGGTCTTTGCTGGTCCTTCTACTGATATTTATTTTGTAAATTCAGCTGCCAACAATGTACAACAAACTTATATAACATAACGTTTTAACAACTTTCCTAAATTAATAAAATGACTTTTATTTGAGCCACACTTTAAAAAGAAAAAGAGAGTCTCCAGAGGAGATTCCAAACAAAAGCTGTGTACATGTTATTGAACCATGTGGAAATAAATCAAGATTTTAACAGTGGGAAATACAAGTGGGAATATTACATGACTTTAATTTATGAACTGGAGATTGATTCGAGAAATTTTACAGTTGAAATTGTTTTTTGGGGGGCTTTGCTCTCGTCTTTTTCTATATATGTGTATATGTTGTAATACACTGTTATACATTGTATAATAGTTTTTATTTTTTGGCTATCATGTGACTGTCAGGTGACCCTCTGCAGGAGTATTTGTAGGTGCTCAATCACTGCATGTGTTTGTCTGAGGAAGGGCCTTGTGCCCGAAACATCACCCATTCATGAAGTGATTAAATTTTATTTGCATTGGAGCTTTTTTTGTGTGCAGACTTCTTTTCTTTTATCTTACACGTTTTGACATTTTTGTCCAGCACCCAATCCTTATTTTTGGATGGGCGCGCTTCCTCGTTTGTAACAGTTGAAATTGTTGAAATTTATTTTAAGCTTTAAGATTAAGCTGACAACTTACTTACAGTACAATCAGAACTAAATAACATAAGGAGTGACTGCAACTTAACTGTGTTTATGAAGACCTGTATAGATTAGCTTCTAGTTTGTATTTGAGTTACACAGAGCTTTGGCATATGCTGTCAGTATTTTAACTTTTTATTCTCTACTAGGGGGAGTAAAAAAGGAGGCGGAACTGCATCTACAACCAAAAGTACACTACACTCAAATGAAGTCTCTCTCAGCTACATATCATTTGAGCATCATGCCTTTGTTTTTAGCAGTCCTCCTATTCTTTGTATCACAGTTTACAGACCACCCCACCGTTCTACGTCTTTTATCAGTGAATTCTCAGAGTTATTATCAATCATACACATCACTTACAATAGAATTTTAATAACTGGTGATTTTAATTTACATATTGATAACATCTCTGATACTATGTCTAGAGATTTTTTAAACCTTTTAACCTGCATGGATTTTAAACATGTCACACAGCCAACTCACAACAGAGGACACACCCTGGACCTAGGGGGTCCAGGGTGTGTCCTCTGTTGTGTCCTCTGTTGTTGACCTGGCTGTGTCTGACCACTAGTGTGTGTATTTTAACATCACCAGTTTTAGCCATCAGGAGGCCCCGGTGAGAACAGTGAGGAAACCCTACCTAACTTCTGAAGTGGCTGCAAATTTTATCCAGATTTTACGGAGCACTCCTGCCGAAATTTTACCTGCACCCTGTGATTTTATTGTGGACAATTTTAACAGTAAATTAAAGTCAACACTTGACTCAGTGGCTCCACTTTTAACAAAAACAATAAAAACAAAACCTACACCCCCGTGGAGAAATGATGCTATCTAAAGACTGAAAAGAAAATGTAGGAGTGCAGAGAGGAGGTGGAGAAAAACAAAACTGACTATCCATTACAAAATATTACGTGAACAACTCAAAACCTACAATAATACAGTCAAACAGGCAAGAATATCCCACTTTTCAAAACTCATTACAGATAATAAAAACAACCCCAAATTCCTTTTCTCCACTTTCGATCTTTTAACTAGCACTAATTTTAATAAACCATCCAAGACGTCAACAGACACCCTCTGCGAGGACTTTGCAGACTACTTCAGAAGTAAAATCGATGACATCAGATCCAGTCTTTTTTACCAACAGAATGTAATTTTTAACACACCTGGATCATTGCTTTTACCTGAGGAAACACTGGAGAGTTTTGCCCTGGTTGATGCAAGGACACTTGGTCAAGTTTTCTCCCAGGTAAACCCAAGAACCTGCCTTTTAGAATCTATTCCCACATCACTTTTAAAAACATTTTATGGATTCTTTGAGGAACAGATTTTAAATATAGTGAATTACTCTCTTCAGACGGGTGTCTTCCCCACTGCCTTCAAAACGGCAGTGGTGAAGCCCCTTCTGAAGAAGAGTAATTTAGATCCCAACATTTTTAATAATTACCGACCTGCATCCAACTTATCGTTTTTAAGTAAGATTTTAGAAAAACTGGTTTTTCACCAAGTAAATTATTTTTTAAAAGGAAACAATATTTTAGAGAAATATCAATCTGGTTTTAGGATGAACCACAGTACGCAGACAGCCCTTTTAAAGATTTTAAATGATATCAGGTTTAATGCGGATTCACAAAAACTCACAGTCTTGGTACTACTGGATCTAAGCGCTGCCTTTGATACAGTAGATCACCACATTTTATTGAACAGACTCAGAAACCTGGTGGGCCTCTCTAGTACTGTTTTTAACTGGTTCAGCTCTTATCTCACAGATCGTTGTTTCTTTGTAAGTATGGATACGTGTTCCTCCAGAACACATGAAATCAGGTGTGGGGTGCCCCAAGAGTCAATTTTAGGTCCACGTCTTTTTAATCTATATATGCTTCCCCTTGGGGACGTCATCAGGAGGCACAGCATCAACTTCCACAGTTACGCAGATGACACACAACTGTGCATCGCCGTGTCTCCTGATGACACAGGGCCAATTGATGCCCTTTTTAACTGTATTTTAGATATCAAGTCATGGATGGCAGTGGATTTCCTACAGCTCAACCTGGACAAAACAGAGGTTTTAATCATTGGTCCTGAAGGCAAGAGAGAGAAACTTTTAACAAAACTACAAGATTTTAAACCTTCACAATGTGTAAAGAACCTCAGAGTCATTTTTGACTCTGAGCTTAGTTTTATTCCACACATCAAAAATGTAACAAAGATAGGTTTTTATCATCTTAAGAATATAGCCAGAGTCTGCCCGTTTCTCTCTCAGGCTAACACAGAGGTGCTGATGCATGCTTTTATCTCTTGTCGTTTAGATTACTGTAATGCCCTGCTCTCTGGTCTTCCCAAAAAGACCATCTCTAACCTGCAGTTACTTCAAAACTCAGCCGCACGAGTGCTGACGAGGACCAGAGGGCGGGCGCACGTTACACCAGTTTTAAAATCGCTGCATTGAATGCAATATTTTTGTTGTATGTTTTTATTCTGTGAAGTACTTTGTGCTGCATTTTTAATGTATGAAAAGTGCTATATAAATAAAGTTTGACATAATGTAACATAACAGCCAATGTATTTTATTTAGGCTAGCGGCTGACACCACATAGCTTTAATATGTGTTGATGCATGAACTTTTGTTTACCACCAAGCATGCTTCTTAATTTTCTTCCAATGATTCGTCTTTCCCTGCATGTATGCCACCTAGCTAGAATTGTGTTTGAAAACAGTTTGAATCTGACATGTTAGAATAACATCAGACAACTAGGGTGAGAATGTAGTGACAGCATGATATAACATGTTTCCATAATTTTGCCCCACTACTACTTTTAAATTGTGCTGCATTTTTGAGATAAAGCAATTGACAAGGCCAGCCTAGGGTGTTCAGTTGTCACTGAGAGTGCAGGTGTTTGGTTTCGTTTGAACTGCTCTGAAGTAGAGCATAGAGATTCAAAGGTACACAGCATTCTTTAATGATGGATACTTTTAAAGTCAAGGAAAAGTTTTGAAATTTTGTCCATGACAATAGGCATTTGTCAATACTCAAGTTCAGCAGTTCGGACTTGTGGACTTGGCAAGTTCGGAATTGGCAAGTTCACGTGAGAGTGTGGTCTTCCCAAGAACGGGAGGACAGGAGTACAGTCATTCCTGCTTTTGGAACAGCAGCAAACTTGATGTCACCACCTTCGCTCACCTTGGCTGTTGTACTGTATTATATACATGCATTAAGAATAAAACAATATAAACACAGCCCAGCCCTGTGTCTTTTCATTGTCATTGTCAATTAATCAATCAATCAATCAATTTTATTTATAAAGCCCAATATCACAAATCACAATTTGCCTCACAGGGCTTTACAGCAAATGACATCCCTCTGTCCTTTAGACCCTCACAGCGGATAAGGAAAAACTCCCCCCAAAAAAACCCTTTATCGGGGAAAAAAAACCGGTAGAAACCTCAGGAAGAGCAACTGAGGAGGGATCCCTTTTCCAGGATGGACAGATGTGCAATAGATGCCGTACAGAACAGATCAGCAGATGTAAGAAATTAATATTAATTAAATTAAAAAATAAATAAATTAATATGTATAATGTTTTTAATGTTTCAACATATATAACTGACATAAAAATATGTAAATAGCCAAGATATTTTTATAAAATGTCTTATAAAACAGGAGGAGGCTGTCCAGCTGAGGAGGCAGATCTGAGAAAGACAGCGGAGAATGAGGCGGAGGATGAGGATGAGACGTGCTATGCTTACATGTCTCTATTGTTTGGTATGTTTGTCCAGTTGTGGACAAAGTACCCAGAAAAAAGTGGTAATATCACAACAAAGAACAAAAACTCAGTCACAAGTAAAAGTGCTGCATACCAAATCTGACTTGAGTAAAAGTATATGGGTATTGTCAGCCATATGTAGGCCTACTTAATATTAAAAGTTAAAAGTACTAGTGAACCAATTTCAAGTGTTGTAATTATCATACGTGAGTATGTATTGAGTATTGATTGATTTTTTTAGGGAGTTTTTCCTTATCTGCTGTGAGGGTCTAAAGGACAGAGAGATGTCATATGCTGTAAAGCCCTGTGAGGCAAATTGTGATTTGTGATATTGGGCTTTATAAATAAAGCTGATTGATTGATTGATCAATTTACACATTGGCAACATGTAAGCAACATTTAAATGTTGTCATGGTAGAACTAATTTTAACACCTTTCACTAGTATAATAGTCTAATCTATAACAATGCACATCAACTTGTAGATGTGAAACTTACAACATATAAAACAATCTGAAAAGTTACTATAGCTATCAAATAAATGTAGCTTGAGTAAAATGCAGGGGCGTCTCTAGGATTTTGACACATCTGGGGCTGAGCCCAGAAGAGTTAAGCAGATGCGCGCGCAGAGCGAGCGCCGAAATTTTTAGACATAGAAACATTCTCCACATACACTACAGGTACCTGCTCTTTCATTGTCCTCCATTTGGTCTGCTGCAGGATCCCTGAACACATCTATCTACCTATCTGCTATCTGCTATCATACCTGAAAATTAAATGTAAACATAACATTTTATAACTTATTTATGAATGTACGTATAGTCAATATTGGTATCCTATTGCAATTAATACAAATAATATTAATGCCCATAATTAATACAATTATGGGCAAAGTTGCCACTAACTTATGGCATTTTCACATGCCCAAACACTGGACCAGTTACGCCACTCTAGTGTAGCATAAAAAGACATATCTGAAATATTTTCCTGCATAATTGCCCAACTTTTCCTCTATTTTGCCCATCTGTCCAACTTCATTTAAACCCAACCAGCGTTGGGGAACATGTTAACCTGTCCTAATGCTACCACCTAGTGGTGGAGAGACACTAATCACACAGTGATTTTAAGAAACAAGCTAACTACCTCTCCCAACATCCCTTGTGCTTGTCTGTCTGATGGCAGCAGCAGTACCAGCAGAAGCAGTAGCAGCAGTGCCATCTTGATTATCATCATCTGAGAAAAAGTGTGTTAAATTATTTTAAGAACATACAGTTAACACTACACTTGCATTCAGAGACGAATGCTTGGTTAAGTACAGGGGTGCACTGCAAACCTGTCATATCACTGGTGAAAAAGGTGAAAACGATGCAATCCCATAACCACAGATCATCAAATGAATGACCCATTTTGAATTTAGTTTGCACCCATGTACTGACATTAGCTAGCTAGGTAACAACACACTGTTTTTCCATTTAACACATTACAGTAAAAGAGGCAGGCTGTGCAGGATCCCTGTCTGCTAGCTAGCTGCTATCATGCATGAAAAAGAAAATAAACAAGATGGTTCGACGTTATAGCCTAACATTAACTTTAGCTACTTTCCCCTCTAGAAGCAGCCCAAGCTTAATTATTTTTAGGTACACAATTCTCACACACTACAATTGCATTTACAGACAGATGCTAATAATAACACATCGTTTTTTTCCCCATGTAATATCAACTAGCTGCTAGCTAGCTAACGTTAGCTACTTCCCTCTAGTAATTCCAGCTGCAACACTCTTTTCAAAATTATACATTTTTACATAATTTCTATTCCCATTACCTCTTTGATTGCTGACCACCTTTGGGGGGAAAAACATGGAAATCTTTTTTTGTGACATCCCAAAGACAGCTGAACAGCTTGCTGTTGTCAATTGTTATTGTTATTGTTATTTCACAATCAATTCTGACTGTCAGTTGAAAGGACAAACAAATAATACACTACAGATAAAACATAAAGCATTAATGTTTAACATTGTCAGTGACAAAAAATTAGGCAGTCCATTTCTGTGTGGGCCTGATTATTTTAACTTTGTACTTGAAGATAACTAAGCACCTTACACCCAGCAGAAGAGCCTGAGAAAATTTTGGAGAGTAACCTTTGTTTGCTTCTCTGTTAGACGTCTACTTGTATCACAGAAGAATGGGACTGGATAAAATGGCTCAAAGTGAAAAACATAGAATTAGCTGGACACAATAGTTTTGAAGCCCCCAAGGAGGTATCACTTGTTCGCTATGTTGCCAACTCTGAGAGGGTCTTCATCAGGCAAAGGTATCGTTACGTTTTTATAGTGAGGCAAACAAAAAGATAATCAGCCAATTATGTGTTGTTGTTTTTTTAGTCTCACTATATAAGCCATAATACTAAGCAATACCCACAGAACCTTCTCATATGTCACAAATAAATAATACCTCCTACGGAATTTAAAACTATTCAGTGTGCAGATATTTCCTTGTTTTTCACAAAAGGAGAATCGTTTCTCAGTGAATTTTCTTCATTTGTCTTAAAGAAATGTTCAAACAAAACCAGCACATAACATCAGCTTTTTCCATTCTGCTAAGATAAATGCAAACTTGGGTAAATGTTAAGACATAAATGAAAACATTAAGATGCCATTAATAACGATTATATTTTGTTAATGGTTTAAATCACCACTATATTTCCAATCATGACAGGAAACTGATGAATGACAGCTTTCAAAAAATTTGCTTTTATTCTAAAGTAACGTTAAGCAAAACAAAAAGGTGGTGACCATCAGTCCTGATATTCTGTCTGTGCATTATCTATTGTTGTGTAACTTCCGGCCTATATCATACACTAATCTTCTTAATATCTTATATTTGACAGTCAAATGTCACATTAGCTTTATTTAATTACGTTACACACCTTATTGTAATTTCACACAGTTAGCCACTTTTTAATTTACATACACAAGTATAGCCTTAATGTTACGTTAACGTTACACTGCTCATATGACAACGTTAATGTTGCATCATGTTAGCTAACTAACGTGGTGGACCTTTATTTTTAAACCTCACACAGCCTTTTGTTCAAAATATTATCTCCCTAAACGCCTAACGCTAAATCCTAACACTTCTCTGTCAGGCTCTGACTTCGATGCATCCCGGACTGGCGTCTTGCTCGAAGGCTAACGTTAAATGTTAGCTGGCTGGTTAGCTAGTTAAGGAGCTAAGCTTGTGTTGTATCGTATTGTCTGTGGCTCTGTAACTTGATGTGGATGTTGCTGCTGTGATACGGGTCGCACTTGAAAATGAGACGTCCGGTATCAACGTGATTTGACATGTATTAAATAAAGGCTTAATAATATAATAATAAGCTACGTGGTGACCGCAGACACGGATACATGCTACTGACAAGCTAACAAGGTGGTGACCGCAGACACTGATACTATTAGTGCTCACATATACACATAATTAAAATAATACTAGAATTTCCGAATTTCACTTACCGGAAAACCTGGATCACAGACTTCTTGGACGGTCTGTTGGTATAATTAATCGAACAGCAAGTCATATTACTCCAATATTTGCCTGAAAAAATATCCAGAAGGCACAGACACGGATGAGAGGACAGGTTCAATGCCTTGAACATGGGCATGAATTGGCTGAGATGATGCCGAGCAGACGGCCGAGTCTGAGCTCAGCTCTGCACAGTAGAGCCAGCGGCTAGTTAGCATGCTAGGTAGCGTCCTGTGATGGTGCGACCTGTCACTCAAAGTGACCATGCCCTTAATTATGCGCAATTTCAAACCTTACTAACATTTAAACGGAAGAGTTAGAACAGTGTGCCTGGGCATGTCCTGACTAGTTCGTGCCTTCAACTGATTGACAGTACTCTTTGCACCAGTAGATGGTACTGTTGGGCCCTGACCTGTAGGGCTTTCTCACACGAATGTTGCTCCATATTAAAACAAATAGCAACACCTGCGAATCTGTTTGATCCATGACTAAACAGTATGTTGTCTCCCCACTGGTTCATCCAGAAAGAGAAGTCTGAAGCACATGACTGAGTTTCTTGAAGGAAAGTGCAGTGCGCTCTTGTGTCTAAAGATGACAGGCTAGTTAGCTTCCTGCATCTGTTGTTGCAGTTGTTGTTTCTTGTGCATCAAAAACAGGTGGTTAGGTTTAGGCAACAAAAGCATGGGGTTAGGTTTAGCAACAACAGCGCATGATTCAGTTTAGGCAATAAAAGCACATGGTTAGGTTTAGGCAACAAAAGCATGCAGTTAGATTTAGGTAACAAAAGCTTTTGGTTAGCTTGAGGCAAAAAAAACACATGATTAGGTTTAGGCAATAAAAAGCATGTGGTTAGGTTTAAACAACATAAGTGTGGGGTTATCTTTAGGCAACAAAAGTGCATAGTTAGGTTTAGAAAGAAACATCATGGTTTGGCTTAAAACTTACACAGGAATCAACAGCGGGCTCCTGTGTGAAATTCCTTTTTTTTTTTGATCCATCCACCTCCCCTCCCACCTGCCCTACAGGGACTTTTCTAGCACTCTATTCACCTTATTTTCCACGGAAACATGGAGGCAAAACAGAATGCAGTCAGCTTCCGGTCCAGCACTCTTGACCACTGTGTCACACACTGTGTGTATATGTATACACACACACACACGCACACACACACACACACACACACACATACATATATGTATATATATATATATATATATATATATATATATATATATATATATCACATTTCTCACGTCACTATATCACAGTTTAGAGTAATCTGATGTTTGTAAAGTCTATAAACACAATGACTGAACAAACATTACTGTTTCTGTGTGCATGTTTTGTAATTAATAACATGGTAATCATAGATTAGCTGGGCTAACTGTTAGCTGTTATCTGTTAGCAGTGTCTGTAATAACTCAATAACTCAATAAACGGTCTGTGAAAAAAATATTTTTTCCAGCAGAGGTCTTAGTTAGAACATAATTGAGCTAACTGGAGTAGTTTCATGTCGTGCCTCGTGTCTGATAGTGATTTCCCAAAACTGAATAAATACCACACATAGCAGCACAAAACTGCTTTGCTTGCTCAATCATGTAGTAAAGGCTGGATGGTTGATGCGTACATGCTGATTCGGGTGCTATCAGAGCCAATCCGCGTGTAACCAATTTTAGTGATAAAAAAGTGAATTACAGTATGATAACAAGTTGGACTAGTAATAAACCCTGGACAGAATCAGAAGACACCAAATTTGTTAGGAGCCAATATGCTGAGCAGCAATAATGAATCAGGCACAAGAATAAATGTTGAGTAGCCACTCTTGTATTTTTACAGTGAATGAAGAAAATTGTCCAATTTGTACAAGAATATAAAATAAAAAACCCAAATGACCAGAAACAAAAAAAGTGTGCACATAAATGAAATAAGAGTGTCCGTTGGGGCCCTTATAAAATAAGAAATTGTTGCAGGTGCACCTGTTTTTAAAGGTTCATGGAAGTGTAATGTGTATGTATCTGTGTATGTGTGAGTGTACGTGTGTATCTCCTTCGCTGTGATCCTTCCGCAAAGTTCTTAGCTCGCCATCTGTCACTACCGGAATCTCGTCCTGGTCTTCGGATTTTCCCTGTCCTCTCAAAAAACCTGACCTATAAACAAGGTCATATCTATTACACTCTATTCTCAGATGCATCATTAAAGGTTTAAATGTCAAGAATGCTAAATATTGCATCAAATCTCACACATAAATCTTCAATATAATCAAATCTCGAAGCTTCAGTTTTGTTGTACAGCACTCAATGTTCAAGTATAGCAAATATAAGAACTAAACATTCAATGGTAAGTAACCATTAACATTCAAAATATCATATGTCATAACCATATCAAAACAGGATAACATGTACAAATAAAATCACAGTACACGAGTTTGTTTCAGAGGTATCAAAGAAGTGTGATTAATTACTCCTACACTATAGGCCTACTAGTGAGAGAGAAACTGCACCAAAAATTACCCTCCAGGTTACTTTAAACTCACAGTTGAAATTCATGAAATTCCTTCAATAATTTGCATACAAAATAAAATGTTATCTTACTCCCATCATATGATATATCAAATTACTTATTTTTAAATTGGCAATAGGAAAACAAAACAGACTTCCCCTTTAAAATGTACATGGGCATAAAATAATAAATACAATATACTCAGTATACACATGACAAAACATTGCACCATTATTCACCTCAGTTCTCTGTACTACCACCCCCTGCTTTCTTTAGCACACTGAGAATGAGCAGAAAAATAGCATCAGAGCAGCAAAAGAGACACGTTTATCACTGCTGCTCTGTGTTTCAAAGCCGAACACGTCAATGTCGGACAGGGGCGTTTCTTGGGACTGAGAACATTGGGGACTGAGCCCAGAACCTTATAGGGAAGTCTAGGGGATCCTACCTGGGAAAAAAGCTCTATGCTTTCTTAAGCCTTATTGCGTCTTGTCTACAGCCAAATACTGCCAACATGTACTTCAAAATGTGTCAAAATAAAATTATATTACACTGATAGAAACAGGATGATGCACTTATAGATAAAACAGGAATTGAAGCCAAAAAAATAAATATTTTCTAAATATTTTGACTGAAGCCAAGTCATATTCCCCCTCAATTTTTTAAAAAATGTTAGAGGTTACATGATTTGCATGATTTGATTTTTAGTTTGCTTTTTTTTTTTAACACCAGACCATGTGAAAAAAGTTGAGTGATGATGCCTACAGACTATATCAGGAGCCATATTTTCCCCAAAAAATGCACATTACATGAGTCAGTTTAATTTTTGGTATTTTATTTTTCCTTCCACCCCTACTGTGTTGTGTTGCACCTCTGTCTCTGCTGCTCTTTTTTCTCCATCTGCTCATTCCTTCCATCCTTTAAATCTGCTGCCAGAAAAACAAAGAAATGTATACTGAATGACAACAGAACATATTAAATGAAATATTTTAAAAACATTTCTTTTTTCACTTGGACAATTTTCAGATAAATGTCATTGAGTGTTACTGTACCTTTCACTTTTCCAGACTGCTGCTGTTTCCCTCCATGACTCATGTTTCTCTCTGTCACACATCTTCTGAAAAAACGAAACAAAAACAAAACAAAACAGATAAACAAACTGATTTCAGGCACACACCATTTTCTGATGAGGCTAACTCACCATGCTGTAGGTTTTAACTCTCCATCTGATTCTCTCTTCTCTCTTTCCCTCCATCACTTGCTGCTCTCCATTGACTTGCTTGTTTCCTTCTTTCCCTCTTTCCTTGCTTGTCTCCTTTCACTTGCTTCTTTCCCTCCTTCCTGTTATCTTCCTTCTCTGTACTGTCATCTGTAAACAGAATATAACATCAGATTCATTTTATCATAGCAGACGTTATCAAAAAGCAATCATATAAGGGAACTGGCCCTTGCAACAGGATTAGCATTTACTTGTCTTTTTCCTTCCTTGCTAAAGTGGCACTCACTGGGCTCAATTATATTGTTTTAATTATGAAATACAAGAGATGGTAGTAAAGAGTTTAAATGTTGCAACAATATATGAGTAGCCTAATCAATAACAACATTGACAAATATCTACATGAATAACTGTATACATGCAGGCAAAAAGAGATAGAGGTGCTCGGCAGCGCTCGGCAGCCCTTCGGAAGTCCTCGGGAGTTTTATTGTGAAAGCTCAGCTTTCACAATAAAAAGAAAAAGGCCAACACTTCAACCCACACAGCAACGTTAGAAGGACATAACAACAGTTACGTAGTTGTGTGCGGTATCTTTGGTAACTTATGTGAGAAATATATCACTGAATTTATGTATGGGAAAAGTCACCAGCCGTACCGAGCCTTCAGGGATTTTCAGCCCGCCTAAGAGCGTCTATCACCGTGGAGGACTGTCCCGCAGCTCCGCCGGCACGCCCCCCTAACGCTACACGTTTCACATAATTTTGAAGGAATAAACAGAATTTAAATTATTCATTTACCTGTTTCTGGTAACGGCTCCCCGGAGATGTGAGCCTCAGCCGAGTCAGCCTCCTTGTTTTTGAAAAAATGGCTTATATCCATGATCTTTCGTGTTGTTGCTAAAACGTCTCCCTCCAGCGCGCCAACGGTTTAGATACCGGAAGAGCCTGGTGACGCGAGGCTATCAGCCAATAAAACACGGATGCTTCACGCAACCCCTCTCTCTGATTAACCTGTCTCGATGTCATCCTGTGTTACATTCACTGAAAATGGAAAACTACAACTTCTTTAATGGCTTGTTAATGTACAGTTATCATTATTTCTTCTGAAGTTGAATTATCCGGGGCTTAAGAAAAAACGTTCGGGGCTAAAGCCCCGGATGCCCAGGCCAGGCGACGCCACTGATGTCGGAGCTTGCAGTGGCTCCCAGATGGAAGGTACGTGGTTAGCCTGTGAGACACTGAGCTAGCATTAGCATGGCGACGAACTTCCAGCAGGTAAGTGTGCTCGCTTTCTCCTTCTCTTATCACCGTTTATCTCGGGATTTTTCTCCTCTTTTCTCTGTCCTCTTAGCAGGTTGCTGCCTTCATACCCATGGCTGAAATGAAAGGACTGGGTAAACAACGCGCCTGCACTTCACCTCTGAGCTGACAGGTTGAACGTGGCCTCCGTAGCCCCTGATTGGCTGTTGAGGGCTAGGTACCCCCACGTGGGATCATGTGAACTGAGCAGTGCATTCAAATGCAATAGGATATTTAACTCTTTGCCGGTGTAAACAAATAAAATAAAGAAAATAAATACTCTCTATCTAATTGCGTTTTTTCTACCTGGGCTACACCCTCCCCTCCTGAAATCATGCACGTTCCTGTGCATGGTAGACAGTTGAATGATAATTACTCAAGGTGTCCAGGCAGGGGGTTGAGCAGCCTCCTCACCATCATTTATGACTTCTGCCCAAGCTGTGGACAGTCCTTGAAAGAGTGATTTCACTGCTGTGATCAAGGGATTGCCTAACTCAGTATAATCAAGCCGTTGTGGCAGCTGAAGGTTTCTCTCAGATCAGACAGAATCATCGGTATCCGTGTTTTCCTCTGTCGCCTCTGTATTCATTTGGACTGTTTCATCCTTTCCTTCCATTGCACATGTTTCCTCCTTTCTTTCCTCAGGTTCTGCACCTCTAATGCCATCCTTCTCCTCATCTTTGTCTGACATATCTGAGGGAACTGGAAGTTGCTCTACTCGGATGTCTGGGTGATCATCCTCAGGTGAGTCATCTTGAATCCAGGCTTTTTCATTTGCTTGTTCGGTCGGTATGACTCTATCGGTGGGTAAGTACTACACATTTTGAGCATTTACAGGGCTCTAAACAGGACAAATGCCTGGAGGTTCAGTATGCTTAGTATCTTGGACATTGGTCATAGGCAGATCAGGGTGCACAGGACTCTCACCGACCGTGGGGATAGGGGGACTCAAATAAACTGGAATGAGTACATCATCTCCTTCATCTGAGGAATTATCTTCCTCTACCGCAGGGTTTGCATCGGTTCCTGACCTACGTGGTGCTGGTTTTTGTACAGGCTCACTGCTTTCCTCCACAGGTAGGTACCCACATGGAAGGAGCAGGTCCCTATGTAGTGTCCTTAGGGGACCTTCCCTGTTCTCAGGTTTGACTGTGTAGACTGGGAGGGTGCCTGCTCTTCTCACCACTACATGGACAGTGTGTTCCCATTTGTCTGAAATCAGTACGTCGGGTGGTGCTAGCGTTGGGTGGGCACCTCAACGACTATGTGCAGCTGCCCTCAGGAGCGAGACAGGACGTGGTGAGGCAGAGATATCATAACATTGCCGGCTTCCCGGATGTGGTAGAATGTGTCAATGGGACACATTTCAAAATAAAAGCACCCAGCGACCATGAAAACGCATATGTCAACAGTAAGGGTTTTCATTCGCTGAATGCCCAGCTTGCTTGTGACCCCGATCTAATTTTGACTAATTGTGTTATTAAATGGCACGGCTGTAAGCATGACAGCTTTATACTGCGACAATCCAGCATCTACACAGACTTTGAGGAGGGCAGAGCCACAGGGATGCTGTTGGGTGATTCGGGTTACCCACTCAAAACATGGCTTATGACCCCCTACATAGATGCTGACACCCTCCCCAAGAGACGTCACAATGAGGCCCACAGCAAAACCCACTATGTCATTGAATGCTGCATAGGGGTCCTTAAGCGGAGATGGGCATGCCTTCACAAAGGTCAATTCTCATTTAGGCATAAATAGACCCAGAGCAGCCAGAGGAGGAGGAAGAGCCTGAGGGGAATGAGGAGACAGCTCTATCAGGTATGTAAGTCTTGCCTGAAGTCATGTTTTTCCAACCTGAAAATGTATTCATGTACAATCACTATAAATACTGTATAGAAATAGAATTATTCAGACATACAATACTATAATGTATCTGTATATCTATATGAAATGTATTCATGTCTTGCTCTATCTCACCCGTCAGCCACCCAAAACACCCAGACAGCCAGAAGCCCAGAACCACCAGTCGACCAGTTCAACGTCAAAGCAGCAGTCGAAGCAGGACAGACCCACTCTCCCCAGGAAGGTGCCTCTACCCCTGCCCATGCCACACCAAGACCACTGCAGTGGGTGGGCGAGAGAGCTTCCAGTTTTTCAAAGGAGGATGACATTGATGCATTGAGGGCATGAGTTTTTAAAGCTGAGTTAATAAAA
The DNA here is from genome assembly GCA_026686955.1 of Epinephelus cyanopodus. Classification (NCBI taxonomy): domain Eukaryota; kingdom Metazoa; phylum Chordata; class Actinopteri; order Perciformes; family Serranidae; genus Epinephelus; species Epinephelus cyanopodus. The sequence continues at coordinate 3,184,070 of CM048932.1, read as the reverse complement.
ATTGAGGAAGAAACCAAAAAAATCATCGCTGAAAAGGAAAAAATTAATCTAGAAATAATCAAACTGCAGGAGCACTTAAAGCCATTAGGCTACTCCTTTTCGGTCACAGAGATACAGTATAGAGCCCCATTTAGTCTAGTAGGAAGGGCGGGTCCCCATGGTCACGGTGGATTTCTAAATGAAACCTATTTTTTTGGAATCGTGAAGGTCTGTAGATAATGAATTTTGATGTTCCCATCGCAAAAAAGGGTAGTCCTCGGAATTCCGGCAGAATTTCGAATTCCGTCAATCAGAATATATGGAAAAAATTAAAAATCAAATGTATCCACAACTTTTGAACCATATATTGTACAGAGACAAATAAACCATCTTTTTTGCATGAATTAAGCATGAGAAATCAATTAAAATGGTTATTTTAATGATTTAAAATGTATGTCTAAGCATAATTGGCTTTTTTTTGCAAAATTTAGCAGAAAAAATATGAAAAAAGCTCTGACTTATAGGAAATCTTTCCAATTTGTCGGTATTTGGTGAGAAACATCAGCTTTTTAATAGCTATAGAAAACTGCCCAGCACTCTAAGCTTTCATTTGATTGGTTACATGTTGCTATAACTAAAAAATTAAAGTCTGGGAGACTGTTAGAGCTATGTCTACTCCCAAATTTGTGATAGACAGGTCAAAATGAGGGATAACCATAACTCTTGAATCATACATCATACATATATAAATGAACAATTTTTAACGTAAATTTTTATTTTACAAATTGATTATGGTGTACTCTTGATGACTGAAGTAGTTTTTATGTATTTAGTCCAAATAGTATTTCACACTTTCCACACCATATTGTAATATAAAACACAATCAGTAGTCCAGGGGTCAATAGGCTAATTTTCACAAATTGGTATCACTTAAAGGGACCACACAAATTTGGTATTTTTGACTTCCTCTATGTCTCTAGTTTACATTTTGGAATGATAGACATGCGTATCTAGTACCTTAATAAATTTTTTTGGATGATCTTTGGGTCCTCCCCAAAATTGAAAATAGTCAAAATTGAGGCTTCTTCAAAAGGGACAGTGTCTGCCTTATCACATGAATCTCGGGAAATAATTATCAGAATGTCACCAAATTTGGACTGAATGTTCACAGACAGTTGCTGCACATAATGCAGCAAAGATTTCATCAATACCTTGCTCCTTTTAAAAAATATATACACCTAAATACACATGAATTATAGGCGGACATGGAATAAGGAATAAAAAATCCAAAAGGCATGTATATATGTGTTTGCCATTATTAATGTAAATAAGCCAATCACCCAAAAACTGCATTTTATATGTGCCAAAGAATGTCATCTTATCATAAAAAGTAGGTTATTAGATTATACACCTCACCATCTGATGTCACCAGCCTGACAGGTAGCTAGTGCAGCCAGAACTTCAAGCAGACAAATAGAATGGGGCCCTATCAGTCCAGGAGCTAAAGGGATCGTTTTCACAACTTGGTAGGCCCCTATCACCCACGAGGACCAAACAATTTTGGCATTTTTATCTCTCTACAGGTCTCTAGTTTATATTTTGGTTTGATAGCCCTGCCTATCTAGTATCTTAATTACAGTTATCACTCTGTAAACAAACTTACACCCGTGTAGGCAAAACACTACAAATAGGGTGACAAATTAACTAATAGATATCCCCATGAAACTTGCCCAGTTGATCACTCATATTAAGACAAGTATTTTTTGTATTACAAATTTTCGGAAATATTTTATTTGAATATGCACCAATTTTGTTAATGAAGACAATCACAACGAGGGGAAATTGATTACGCAGTTACTGTGCTAACACTCTGTGTTACTGTAGCCTACAGTAGGCCTACTAGCACTCAGAGCTGCCCAGTTGCTATTGGACCCATAACTAGGAAGCAAAGGGAGTGCTACAGCTTGCCTAAGGTGGACTCCCAGGCTAGCAGAGGGAAAAGAGATAAAAATGCCAAAATTGTTTGGTCCCCGTGGGTGATAGGGGCCTACCAAGTTGTGAAAACGATCCCTTTAGCTCCTGGACTAATAGGGCCCCATTCTATTTGTCTGCTTGAAGTTCTGGCTGCACTAGCTACCTGTCAGGCTGGTGACATCAGATGGTGAGGTGAATAATCTAATAACCTACTTTTATGATAAGATGACATTCTTTGGCACATATAAATGCAGTTTTTGGGTGATTGGCTTATTTACATTAATAATGGCAAACACATATATACATGCCTTTTGGATTTTTTATTCCTTATTTCATGTCCGCCTATAATTCATGTGTATTTAGGTGTATATATTTTTTAAAAGGAGCAAGGTATTGATGAAATCTTTGCTGCATTATGTGAAGCAACTGTCTGTGAACATTCAGTCCAAATTTGGTGACATTCTGATAATTATTTCCCGAGATTCATGTGATAAGGCAGACACTGTCCCTTTTGAAGAAGCCTCAATTTTGACTGTTTTCAATTTTGGGGAGGACCCAAAGATCATCCAAAAAAATTTATCAAGCTACTAGATACGCAGGTCTATCATACCAAAATGTAAACTAGAGACATAGAGGAAGTCAAAAATACCAAATTTGTGTGGTCCCTTTAAGTGATACCAATTTGTGAAAATTAGCCTATTGACCCCTGGACTACTGATTGTGTTTTATATTACAACATGGTGTGGAAAGTGTGAAATACTATTTGGACTAAATACATAAAAACTACTTCAGTCATCAAGAGAACACCATAATCAATTTGTAAAATAAAAAATTACGTTAAAAATTGTTCATTTATATATGTATGATGTATGATTCAGGAGTTATGGTTATCCCTCATTTTGACCTGTTTATCACAAATTTGGGAGTAGACATAGCTCTAACAGTCTCCCAGACTTTAATTTTTTAGTTATAGCAACATGTAACCAATCAAATGAAAGCTTAGAGTGCTGGGCAGTTTTCTATAGCTATTAAAAAGCTGATGTTTCTCACCAAATACCGACAAATTAGGAAGATTTCCTATAGGTCAGAGCTTTTTTCATATTTTTTCTGCTAAATTTTGCAAAGAAAAGCCAATTATGCTTAGACATACATTTTAAATAATTAAAATAACCATTTTAATTGATTTCTCATGCTTAATTTATGCAAAAAGATGGTTTATTTGTCTCTGTACAATATATGGTTCAAAAGTTGTGGATACATTTGATTTTTAATTTTTTCCATATATTCTGATTGACGGAATTCGAAATTCTGCCGGAATTCCGAGGACTACCCTTTTTTGCGATGGGAACATCAAAATTCATTATCTACAGACCTTCACGATTCCAAAAAAATAGGTTTCATTTAGAAATCCACCGTGACCATGGGGACCCGCCCTTCCTACTAGACTAAATGGGGCTCTATACTGTATCTCTGTGACCGAAAAGGAGTAGCCTAATGGCTTTAAGTGCTCCTGCAGTTTGATTATTTCTAGATTAATTTTTTCCTTTTCAGCGATGATTTTTTTTTTGGTTTCTTCCTCAATTTTTATTATCTAAGAAACGGTGCATGTACTACAGTTTCTGTCGGAGTCGCACTGATGCGACTGAATGTAATTTTCTATTCCCACTGGAAATTATCAAAACAGTTGCACTGTCAAGCCCTGCCACTAACGTTACACAGTAGCCAAAAGTTAACGGTTGTTTTCCGTTTTTACTCTACCTAATGTTAGGCTCCCAGATAGAAACTGACTTAGAGTTTAACCCATTTGACACTAATTCAACGTTGAATCAATATGCTATCTGGGCGAATGTTATGCATCCCACAACGACAACGTTAGTGTGATGTTTATCGTTTTAATATACACTGGATTAGCTGCAATAGTAGCCTTAACAATCTGTGCCACTAACGTAACAGAGCAGTCAAAAGTTAACGGTTGTTTTCTGTTGTTACCCTAACTTACCTAACGTTAGGCTCCCAGATAGAAACTGACTTAACTTTTAACCCATTTGACACTAATTCAACGTTGAATCAAAATGCTATCTGGTCAAATGTTATGCATCCCAAAACGACAACGCTACACAGTTTGTATGATACATATCTTTTACGGTAGGCTACTAACCAACTGAAGAGACTGTGGAGTATCTTGCCCGGCTGCGCCCAGCTGTTCCTGTGTACATTCTGCTCCGCACGCTGATTGGGTATAGTTGCTGTCGTCATGTCATGCGACTAGTTACCACTTACGCATCTACTAGATACGGGATTGCATAAACTGGTCTGGTGCAACCCAAATTAGTAAACAACTAGTTGCAAACTAGCTAGTAATTCTTAAGGGTTTAGTAGTGGTTTAGTAATTACTAAATCCTGAATTTGGTAGAGAGATACGCCAAACTGGTGCAACCCCACCCTGATCTCCAGCTTCCAAGTCTTAAGTAGTTACATGTCTGTCATACCTCCTTTTGTTCTTGTGAGCTATCACCGGCCGGTTCGGCCTGGAACAGACCGGCCATTCGGGAATACTCCTGAACCTCCCTATGGCCAGCCCGCCCCTGCTTCAGCTGCTCAGGTAGAGAGGCTGTGTAGCCCAGTGTGTTTTTTTGCTGATTCGGTTCTGCAAATTCTCTGCTGGTACACTGGAGATGGGGATCAAGCAGTTTGTCTCACTTGGGATAGATTATGATTTTTTGGTTCATAGTTTTTGATTGACGTGCGATTTATTCGCGTTTGGAGGGAATTATTTTTATTTTTACCGGCAATTACCAGATAACGGACATGTGGGCACAGTTATCTATATAAAATACACAGACTAACTAACTAACTAACTGATTGACTAACATAAACAATTGAAAATTGAAAAAAATTAGCTTGCACCGTTAGTTCCAGTAAGGGAAAGCATGAGGGAAAGAGGCTGACCGGAAGTCATGCACAAAAACACAGATGTTGATCACTATTTACTTCCGTGTTTGAAAATAAGGTGGATATGACATTATGGCAGCTTTACAAGTTGACACCGCCCAGCTCATATTGCATATGTCTCATATTGCTGTGAATGGTGCCTTTGTGCGTCAGTATCTAATGCTGACATCACTGACAAAGTAGTGGTATTCGACGAGTTTGAGATGAGAACGGGCTGGTTATCTCTGACTGGGGCTTTAGGGTTAGACAAGCCAGCTGACACAAAAAAGCCTAGCTCTGTTGAGCTTGCTTCAAGGTAAACCTCTCAGGTCTAGACCATACTCTAATTTACAGAGACCCAACAAGGCAAACAAATTTCCACTACTTACTATTATTCTCTATTATGACAGTGGCAAGGAAAAACTTCCTTTAAGCAGGCAGAAATCTCAAGAAGAACCAAGACTCTGGTGAGCAGCCACATGCCTGTGCAGAGGAAAAGGAGCATTAGAGGAAATGACAAATAGAAACATAGAACACAAATTTCAAAATCAGACCAAAAGTTAGAATGAACTAAGTCAGTGAGAGAAAAGTGAGGAAATAATCTTTAGCATTTACTAACTATAAATATTGAGCACTTTTTACTGCTCCTGAACAAGATAAGCTTGATCACACTCCCTTCACGCTGTCAGCTTCCTGTTGTTTTATTGCACAAGATTAGGTGTTCGTCATTTAGGAAGGGTTCTCTTTTCTTCTACTGACCTCTACCACTCTGAGACACACTAAAAGTTGAGAGAGCCACAAATCATCAATGGGCCACAAAATGCTTGTCTGGCTAAATATTATAACACAAAACTAATCCCAGGTCCACCAACAGAGCAAAGTGAAAAGAGATGTGAAGCATGTGTAATTTTCTTTTAGTTTAAAAGTTTTTCCTGAGCTTAAGAGAGAGATGGCTACTTTGGGGCACTGTAGGGTTTATACAATAATGTAAAGATAGATAGATAGATAGATAGATAGATAGATAGATAGATAACTTTATTCATCCCAGAAGGGAAATTAAAATGTCAATGGAGTTGATATAAAATTTCAAGACACAAGAACAAAAATATACATCACAGAAACATAGAATACAATAAGTACATAAATCCCCCCCTCCCCCAGCTTGTGCACAGGTAAAAGAAATGAGGAAAAAAAGCATAATAAAAGCACAATAAAAAAAAAAAAACTAAAGGTGCATGTGTAATGGGTTAATAGAATAAATTTAGTGGGTGGATGAGTATTTACAGTTATAGGGAGGTATTGTACAATTGTATGGCAGCAGGTAAAAATGATTCTTTTGTAACGGTCCTTTGAGCAGCGGGGCAGAATCTGTTGCTGAATGTGCTTTTGTATGAGTCCAGTGTTTTATGGAGGGAATGGATGGTATTGTCCACGATCTTGTGAAATTTTGACAGTACTGTCAGACACCACCTCCTCCACAGTGCACAGCTTCAGACCAACTGCAGACTTGACCTGCTTGATTATTTTATTCAGTCTATTTCCATCTTTCTTTTTTAAACCTGTACCCCAACACACCACAGCAAAGAGTAGAGTGCTGGTCACAACCGATTGGTAAAACATGTGTAACCCAGGCAAATGACCAAGTCACTGGAATAGTTTTTGTTGCCCATCTACCAATATCCATACTGTTACTATCCTTGGTCACTACACCCATCCATCAGAACACCTGACCTAATAGAAAGCTGCCCTTACATCTTTGTGCCTGTTTACCTGAACAGGCCAGGCTCTTTTGCTGGAGAAACTAATAGGCTCTGTGCACCAGCTCCACTACTTCCTGAAAGGAAGTAGGCATGAGTATTTCCTGTCCTATACTATTGGATTAAGTGATTAATCAGGTGTGTGCCGCACACCTAATTAACCAGGCAGTGTAATGGGGAAAAACGTTGTTGTGAAGCTACTGAAAGGAGAAATATTAAAGTGTTGCTTAAGAGAATATCCTTCTCCATCCTGCTGTGTGCTCCCAAATAGAGTGGTCCAACCACCACACATTGAAACCTCACGTTACATTTGGTGGCAGCATGATGTTATTTTGGTGGTTTTGTGCACTCGTGAGTTTTATTCCTGGACTTTGTCACTTATGTGCTACCTGTGCTTTTTACGCTCTTTGGGATTGAATCTTTCACAAATTGGTCTCGATGCTCGATGCTTTGAAGTAGCAGTGCAGGCTATGACATCACCTGATGCGAATTTGTCCACAGTAATGGCCTCCATTCTCCCTACTCGCCTGACAGATGCTGCATTTCTGTATTATCTCTCAAAAACAAAAATTCAGATAGGCCCCTATAGGGGACACATACACACACTAGAGTGTGGCTACCTGATCCAAGCCGGATGGGTCCTGACGGGTCCCGACGGGTCGGTCAAAAATGGTCAATAATGTATAAATTGTATTCGAGCTTGGGTCGGATTTGTCAGCTTTCAGTGAAAATGTAGTGTAAAAATAATAAAATCCTATTGTCTGTCCTGTTTATTGCTTGGGCACTGTTTTGTGACAACACCTGAACATCACATAGACACACATTGGCTGTTTGTTTCTACCTCTCCCCTCGCTGGAAGTCTCGGACCTCCCGCCGCCCGCCACCCGCCTCTGCCTTAATTAAAGAGGAAGTTCCGTTTTTTACAACCTGGACCTTATTTCTGGCATTAAATACGGTTGTTTACTCACCCAGATAAGTTTGGTGTCATTTGAAGTCCTTTGGAAGATATTTAGATCTGCGAGAGCCGCGTACATCCATATAGTTGGAATGATCGGGGCACCAACAATGATGCTCTAAATAACACATTATCTGCCGCGAAACTTGTTCATTTCACCAATATGTTTTTATGAATTGCTAGAGTTGCTTGTCATCATCATCCGGGTCATTTAGTTAGCATCTATTCTCAGACGTGCAGCGGTTTGTTGTTGTTTCTCTCTCTGCCTCCGCATCTGCCTTTCAAAGAGCTCCTCATCCATATACTCTGGCTCAAAACGGTAAGGACGTCCATCATATTCAAAGTCGTTGTCCACAACCTCAAAATCTGACAAATATTCAGCCATGTTTCAAAAAACTGACAAATTCCAGTTGTAAACAAAGCCGTGCTGCGGGTGCGGCGGCGGCGCACGCACCTGGATGACATCATCCAGGTCAGAGGTTAGTAGGTCAGTATAAATGACCCGGATGATGATGACAAGCAACTCTAGCAATTCATAAAAACATATTGGGTGAATTCAGGTAATGTGAGACAGTTTTTGGTAGATGCTCCGGTAGACTTATATAAAAACTATTTACTTGCTCCAATGATGTTTCATTAAATCATTTTAGGCCTTATTAACATTTTATGTTTGAATTCAGTGGGAATATTTTTTAAGAAGCTACACACCTTCAAACATAACATGACACTCTCTTTTGTTCGAGCAGCATGTTCAGGTAATGTGGGACAATTTGTTTGGTAAAGTGGGACAGTCATTCTTCGATTTAAAAAACAGGCCTCTTTGCGGTGAATACAAATCATTTCAATTAACAATTAAAGTTAGGGTACTTTTTAAAGACAAACCAACAGCTGCTGGTCACCTTATACCGCTCCACCATCGAGAGTGTGCTTCTGACGCAGGGTATCTCCCTGTGGTATTGTGGATGTTCGGCTGCAAACAAAAAGGTCCTGCAGTGGGTGATAAAGATTGAACATTGATTTTTAATAACTGCATGATGTATTTTTGTATGAAATTATTTATTAATTAAGTGTGTGTGTGCGCATGTGTGTGCGAGAGTCTTGCTAGGCATAAATTTATGAAACAGAAGATTAAAACACTATTTCTGAATATTTTCAAAGTGGTAACGTTGTGAAAACATTGATAAACACCCACAACTGTGACAGATTATGTTTAAATGTGCTCTGTATTTGTGTCGCGACAAAGCATTGACCGCTTGCTAGCTAACACGAAATAGCTATCAGTGTTACCTATAGCTAGCTAAATGAAATGATGGAGTAGGCCTAGTTGTAGTTCTACAAAGGTTAAAACTTAGGAGGGTTAGGGTTAGGGCCAGTTTTATAGCATAAATAAAGCATAACACGCTGTCCCACTTCACCTGAACAATGCCGTCCCACATTATCTAACATGTTCAGCTAATGTGGGACAGTGACATAAATCATGTTTTCATAAAAACAAAGGATTATTTTACACTTTTTTCTCCTGTTTCTCAACCAGTGTTTAACCTACTTCATTATGAAACAGAAGTATAGGTTCTTACCTAATTTAAATTTCATTAAAAGCCTTAACATTGAAAAATTGAAACCCACTTGCCGCTGAACTTACCAAGTGTTTGTGCTGTGCAGGCCTCCTGTGAAGATAGGCCGCGCCCACTCTGATGATGTCAGACCAACCCAAACCATTGTTTAGTGGCAAGAAGTGTTGTAGCAACAATTCAAGATCAGTTTTGATCATTGTGTATTGATTTTGACCATATTAAATCATCACAATGCATAAACGTCCCACATTACCTGATGTTCCACATTACCTGAATTCACCCTTGGTGAAATGAACGAGTTTCGTGGCAGATAATGTGTTATTTAGAGCATCATTGTCGGTGTCCCGATCATTCCCATTATATGGATGTACGCGGCTCTCGCAGATCTAAATATCTTCCGAAGGACTCCAAATGACACCAAACTTATCTGGGTGAGTAACCGTATTTAATGCCAGAAATAAGGTCCAAGTTGTAAAAAACTTCCCCTTTAAATAACCTGTAACCATAACAAATGTGTGACACAAATTCAGTGCTTTCGTAGGCTAATTAAATAATGTTGGGCTCGGTTCGGGTTCGGACAGAGATATGTGGCCCATGCCGCACTCTCTCTCTCACACACACACACACACACACACACACACACACACACACGGAAAACCGGACATTATCTTCAATTTATAAAAAGCCCTGCTGTAAAGCCCTGTGTGAGGCAAATTTTGATATTGGGCTTATAAATAAAATTGATTGATTGATTGATTGATCAATTGATCAAGAAGAGGGTGCACACAAAAGAAGGGGGGTGCCTTATCACATGTGTACAATAAGTCATCTCATTATTTGATTTTGTAGCCTACTGAAGGAAATTACTTGTTGCACAAAAGGAAAATGATGAGAGCTTATCTCAGAGAATATCAGCTTTTACAAGTTATCAGTTTGACAAGACTATCGTACCCAAGGCTAGCCACATCGGTGTCCCCCGTCGCCACCCAGCAAAAATCTTACTCTGAACTGAGATCAAAACTTGAGAGCTCTGCGATCATTGCCCTTCTTCCCCTGTTCATCAGAGATACTATGAGAGGGAAAACAATGATGGAGGGTGACCGGTGCCACTCTCCATCATGCCCACCCTACCAGTTCTCCAGGTATGGTCGCCATGATGATGATGTTAAGAGACACTGACACAGTGGTCTGAGTGGGCTGAAGTTCGCTGCATAGAAAAGCCTCTCATTGGGCGGAACGAGCCACCCGCTGAAGTCCCGCCTCCGGTTGTGTAGCAGTTTTCAACACGTCCTTTACTAACTTTTGCGGTGTTTGATCTTGCGGGGATGTAGCCATTTTTCTGCCATGGTTCGCGTCCTGTAGGCAATATTTTTGTGGGCATGTTACACCAAAACCTCTTTTCCCCCGGCAATATTTTTGCAAGCGAAAGAAATAAAAAAAAAACTGGGGCGTTTTTTTTTTTTTTTTTCAATCTTGAAGTGGGAGTCGGTGCAGCCAGACCTTTCTTTTCTTGAGAAAGGTCTGGTGACTGAGACTACTGACACAGTGACAGCAATGTAGAGAGCCAGTCCACACACTAGGGCCAGTGTTCGCTTTCAGGCTCCTGAATGGCATGCCCACTCCAGCTCCAGGCAAACATCAGCTACTGCATCACAGCCCCAGAATGATATCCCGCAGCTAATGCTTGATGACAATGGTGCACCACCTGATTGCCTAGGTTCTTCTAACATCTTAGCTGTTGTTGAAGGCATTTAAGTGTGTGCTTTGATAGACTGGCTCTTTTGTCTCCATAGTGAGTGAAGATTTTCGGAACTCTTATCCAGCTCTGAAGAAGCGCCCCATAACAGCTTCTTCTAAAACAGCTTGTTCAGTCAATGGACAGCGCCTAGACATCTTAGGCAAGTTAACCATTGGGATCAGACTTGTTAAACAGGCGTAACTTAGGTCCCATGTAGCTGTGTTAAATGTATCTTGAGTGTGTAGTACAATGGGACAGAGCCTGTGTTAGTTGTTGAACTGTTACGTGTAATATACCCCTTTAATTTACCTCTTTTGAGTTTTATCACAATTTTGATTTTTAAACTTCCTTAACAAAATTAATAAGGACACCAAACAACTGTACTGTAAATGCCATAATCCTTGTACAGGTATATATTTGCAAAATGAGATAAAATAAAATTTGGCATCTCTTTCTTTCTGAAATAAAATCTAAACAATACTATAAATAAAAGTGTACAAAATGAAATATCAGGTTTCTTTAGTTTTTAAACCTTTTCCTTTTAGCTACTTGTATGTACCTTTAAGTACAATAAAAAATATCTTTTTGTACCTTTAAGTTCAACAAAATAACTTTTTGTACCTTTAAGGTAAACCAAAATATCTTTTAACTTTCTTTTAAGCAGAATACATACCTTTTAAATAGCTTTTATAAAATAAGTACCTTTCAGATACCTTAAATCAAAATAGTTACCTCTCAAATGTCTCTTAATCGAACAGTTACCTTTTGAATATGGTTGATATTAACAAAACACAGTTTCAATCACATGCAAATAATCAAAAATCACTAAATGTAACTGTGGGCCCACACACACACATTCACTCCTTAATCATGAGATCTAACCCTGTTGCAGGCCAGGCCTGATTTTAAGTTAGGGTGCGGTGAGGCCTAAAAACTTAAATGGCTGCTTCACTCTGACATGAGCAGAAACAAAAAAAGCACGTGCAAGTTCAGTTAGCTCAGTTAGTACTCACAAATACCAAATGAACTGTTAGTGGTAATAGCAGTCACAGTTGAGCAGTTAGTACACAGCATCACAGGAATCTCAGGAAGAAAAAAAGGAGGAAAACCGGGAAGACCGGGAAAACCGCTCCGACCTCTTTTCATCTCTTCACATCTCCTTTAAGCATATTAACTCAGTTAAGCCACAATACCAAACGCTATTTCATGGCGAATTAATGTGAAGTTCGTTTTAACTGGGAAGCATTACAACGCTACAGTAACAGTATGATATCAAGGCACATTTGCATGGTATGCTAAGCTAACTAGCAGATTGCTAACTAACATCACACGTCTTATCACTACAACAGTTAGTTACAGCACAGAAAAGAAGGCACACATTTATTTACCTTTTTTGGATTTTAAACAAGTTATTATCAGGACCACAAGTAGTCGACCTTGCAGATAAAACTTGAAAAATACTCTCAGCAACACGCTGCCTCGTCTCCTTTCTCCAGACAACAATACGTCTGCTAGCAAAAACCCAACATTACCCTGGCCTGCGCCACTTGTCCCGTCCCTTAACGGTGGAATGGCTTGGATTGGCTTGGATTGGCTGTTAATTTGTTAAACCCCTAATGACAATACAGAAACAGATTGACTGACATTAAGGAGGGGGACAGGTGAGCGGCTGAGGAAGGGGGTGGAGTGAAGATTGTCCCTCTGTGTGGGGAGAGGTGAGAGGGCTTTCATTGTGCCGATGGTGGCTTGGAAAACCCCCCTAACTGTGTCACACGGGCGGAAGGGAAGGCGGCCGGAGCTCAGCCGGTCCCCTTCTCCACAGTTTGACTTGTTTTATCCCTCTCTGGGAGCCTGGGCTCACTGTGCAGCAGCCCACCGCATCCATCCACCCCTCCCTCCCTCGCGGCCTGCACATATACCCCCGAGGCTCGGCTCTCTGTCATGGCGCAGCGGCCCTCCACATCCCTCCCTCGCTGCCCCGCACATATACTCCCGAGCCTTGGTGCCTCCTCTTGACTAGCTAACCTATACACTATAAACACATTACTAACTGTAAACCTACACTAAAATACACTATGCTATACAACAAATTACTAGCTATTCTCTCTGCTCTACTACTCTCTCTGCTATGATCCAACCTGCTTGCTATCATAATAATTGCAGACAGAATGGATTTATAGTAAGGGGAGGAGTAAAGGGAGGAGGGCAGGCTTTAACGTGGACGGTTAGTGACGTCATTCGCCTCGAAAAAGAGTAATTCGCCTCCAGTGTAATGTAATGTAAATTCAAATGTAGTAACCAGGTTTCAAGCTGTAGAGGGCACTCTACAGCTTGAAACCTGGCTTGCTCCCCCTTCCAACTCCTGTTCTTCTACAGAATCATAATTTATCTCTTGGGCATCAGAGTACATCATAGGAGGTGTATCACCTCTGGAAGATCCTTCACTCTCAGTTTCTAACTGGTTGATTTTTCACAGCTTCAGCGCTTTCCTCCTCAGAGCTTTCCTCCTCTTCAGAGCTTTCACTGTCCTCATTCTCTCCTGAGTTTTGATTTAGTGATGCCAGTCATCTCCTGACTTCATCCACATCAAAATCTTGAGGATTATGGGCAGTTTCAAACTCTGCATCTGATGACACTGTGTCAGTTTCATCAACTGGATCAGTAGACTTAGTTCTTGGACCTTGCCAGGTATGTTGTGATCTGGTGGTCCTGCATCATCTGGGGGGGTTAGACATCCTGACCATATAACTGATGGGCAATAGGTGGTCTCGATGCCAGGTTTTGACTATACCTGGACCATGTTCTGGTTGGACCTTGTACACTGGCAGGTTAGGCAATTTCTCCACAACAGCATACGGTGTTAATTCCCATCAATCTTGTAGTTTATGCTTGCCTTTTAGCCCAACATTCTGGATGAGGATTCTATCACCTTTTTCCAAGGGCAAATCTCTCCCTCGGTGGTCATAGTGGACTTTATTTTTCAGCTGACTTTTTGTAGCAGCGTCAGATGCCAGCTGGTATGCTTTCTGCAATTCTTTCCTCATCCTAGCGACGTACTGCTGGTAGGAAGACTCACTTTCACCGTTTGGTGAGATTCCAAAGCAGATGTCGATGGGCAGCCTTGCTTTTCTTCCAACATTAGACAATACGGTAAGTATCCAGTGGCATCATTTTTCGTACAATTGTACGCATGTACAAGGTAGGTGATTTGCTGGCTCCAGCATTGTGTCTTTACCGTGTCCATGGTACCAAGAAGCATCGCCAGGAGAGTTTGATTGAATTTTCTGGTTGCGCATCACCTTCAGTTCAATTCAATTTTATTTATAAAGCCCAATATCACAAATCACAATTTGCCTCACAGGGCTTTACAGCATATGACATCCCTCTGTCCTTTAGACCCTCACAGTGGATAAGGAAAAACTCCCTAAAAAAAACGCTTTACCGGGTAAAAAAAACGGTAGAAGCCTCAGGAAGAGCAACTGAGGAGGGATCCCTCTTCCAGGACGGACAGACGTGCAATAGATGTTGTACAGAACAGAACAGCATAATAAATTAACAGTAATCTGTATGACACAATGAGAGAGAGAGAGAGAGAGAGAGAGAGAGAGAGAGACAGAGAGAGAGAGACAGGGAGAGACAGAGACAGAGAGAGAGAGATGCAGGACATCCTCGGTAATGACAGTAGCTTACAGCAACATTCATGAAAGTAATAATATTGTCGTTATAGTTCTGGCTACTGTGGTACAATATGTTGAAAGTATATATTAGTATCTGGCAGTATACATGTATGATAATAATCATATGTGTGTAATAACAGTAGAAGTATGACTAATGACTAATGATGGCAGCAGCAGCAGCAGCAGGAGGCGTCTGGCAGGACCATGGCAGCAGCACAACCACACACGTCACGCTATCCAGGCACCGCTACGATATGAGTTAACCTGAGAGACAGTGGAGCACAAAGGCTCCGGAGAAGAAGCCGAGTTAGTAAAATCCAAAATGGCCGAGTTAGCAAGATGCAGTAATAGGATACGAGAGAGAGAGGAAGAGAAGGTGCCTGGTGTATTATCGGCGGTCCTCCGGCAGACTAGGCCAGACTAGGCCAGCCCTAACTATAAGCTTTATCAAAGAGGAAAGTCTTAAGTCTAGTCCTAAATGTGGAGACGGTGTCTGCCTCCCGGACCGTAACAGGAAGATGATTCCACAGGAGAGGAGCCTGATAGCTGAAGGCTCTGGCTCCTGATCTACTTTTGGAGACTTTAGGGACCACGAGTAACCCTGAGTTCTCAGAGCGCAGAGTTCTGGTGGGATAATATGGCACTATGAGCTCTCTAAGATATGGCAGAGCTTGACCATTTAGAGCTTTATAAGTTAACAGTAGGATTTTAAATTCAATTCTGGATTTTACAGGGAGCCAATGCAGAGAAGCTAAAACAGGAGAAATATGATCTTGTTTCTTAGTTCCTGTTAGTATACGTGCTGCTGCATTCTGAATTAGCTGGAGGGTTTTCCACGATTTGCTAGAGCTACCTGGTAATAGAGAGTTACAGTAATCCAGCCTCGAGGTAACAAAAGCATGGACCAGTTTTTCTGCATCTTTTCGGGTCAGGATAGGCCTAATTTTTGCAATATTACGCAGATGAAAAAATGCAGTCCGTGAGGTTTGTTTTAAATGAGAATTAAAAGACAGATCTTGGTCAAATGTTACTCCGAGGTTTCTTACGGTAGTGCTAGAGGCCAGAGCAATGCCATCGAGAGAAACAATGTCATCAGATAAAGAGTCTCTGAGTTGTTTGGGGCCAAGAACAATAACTTCAGTTTTGTCTGAATTTAACATCAGGAAATTGGCCCTCATCCAGGTTGTTATGTCTTTAAGGCAATTATGAAGTTTAGTTAATTGATTACTTTCTTCTGGCTTCATCGATAAATACAACTGTGTATCATCCGCATAACAATGGAAATTTATAGAGTGATTTCTAATGATGTTGCCTAAAAGAAGCATATATAGAATAAACAGGATTGGTCCGAGCACAGAACCTTGCGGAACTCCAAAACAAACTTTAGTACATACGGATGATTCATTATTAACGTGAACAAACTGAAAATGATCAGATAAATAAGATTTAAACCAGCTTAGTGCAGAACCTTTTAGGCCAATTAAGTATTCCAATCTCTGTAGCAGAATTTCATGGTCAATTGTGTCAAACGCCGCACTAAGATCTAATAAAACAAGTACAGAGACGAGTCCTTTGTCTGAAGCAATCAGAAGGTAATTTGTAATTTTAACTAGTGCTGTCTCAGTGCTATGATGCACTCTAAATCCTGAATGTAATTCCTCAAATAAATTATTATCATGGAGAAAATCACACAGCTAGTCTGCGACTACTTTCTCAAGGATCTTTGACATAAAGGGAAGATTAGATATTGGTCTATAGTTGGCTAACACCTCTGGATCCAGGGTGGGCTTTTTTAGTAGAGGTTTAGTTACAGCTACCTTAAAAGACTGTGGTACATAGCCTGTTAAGAAGGATATATTGATCATATCTAATATATGGGTGTTAACTAAAGGTAAGACAACCTTGAGTAGCCTAGTTGGGATGGGGTCTAAGAGACACGTTGATGATTTAGATGAAGAAATCACTGCAGTCAGTTCTTGAAGAGAAATTGGGGAGAAGCAATCTAAATAAATATTAGGTCTTACAGCTCTGTTTGAGGTTAGATAGGTACTATCTGAGGACAGGAAGTCATGAATTTTGCCTCTAATATCTAGAATTTTGTTATTAAAGAAGCTCATAAAATCATTACTGCTAAGGGCTAAAGGAATACAAGGCTCAATAGAGCTGTGACTCTCAGTCAGCCTGGCTACAGTGCTGAAAAGAAACCTGGGGTTATTTTTGTTTTCTTCTATTAAAGCTGAGTAATAGTTTGCTCTGGCATTGCAGAGGCCCCTCTTATACGTTTTGAGACTGTCTGCCCAGATTAAACGAGATTCTTCCAGTTTGGTTAATCGCCAATTCCTTTCAAACTTTTGCGATATTTGTTTTAATTTACGGGTTTGAGAGTTATACCAAGGAGCGAACTTTCTTTGCTTTGTCAACTTCTTCTCTACAGAGTCGAGTGATGTTCGCAGCGAGCTTACGGCGCTATCAACAAAATGATCAATTTGGGAGAGGCTAAAGTCGGTACGGGAAACCTCTGTTACATCCCCCTACAGCCCACAGGGTGGGTTTCAGACTCCCAGCATGGACAACAGCTCCTTGATCAGTCGACTCTCAAAGTCTCTGCTCTGATCAGAGTGTATTCGCGCAGGCAGACCGTAGTGCACAAAATACTTCTCCCACAATGCTTTTGCGACAGTGACGGCTCTTTGGTCCTTGGTAGGAAACACCTGTGCATAACGTGTGTAGTGATCCGTCACTACTAACACGTTAGCAACACCTTTGGAATTGGGCTCTAAATACAGACTAGATCCAAGGGACCATTACTGGTTATTTAATTCAAGGGCGAGGCACTCTTTTTCTGGTGCATACTGTCGAAAGAGCAAGTCAGCATCGATATTGTGTCACCCAGGGTGATACTGGATGGTGAAATCGTATGTGGCAAGAGCAGCGAGCCAGCGATGTTGTACTGCACTGAGCTTGGCTGAGGTCAGCACATACGTTAATGGGTTATTGTCAGTTCTTACAATGAACTTTGCACCATACAAATAATCATTGAATTTATCCACAATGGCCCACTTTAACGCCAAGAATTCCAACTGGTGGACCGGATAGTTCTGCTCTGATTCTTTAAGCTTTCCACTTGCAAATGCTACTGGTCTAAGACCCTTGGGGTATTCCTAGTTCAGAACAGCACCTAGGCCATTCATACTGGCGTCCACATGCAAGATGTATATTTTAGTGGGGTCAGCGAATGCTAACACTTGATCAAGCAGTCACGAATTCTTTCAAAAGCATCCTGGCAGGCTTGAGTCCACCGTTCTCCAAAGGGCTCTGATGGTTTGAAGTAGACTTTGTTTGGGTCCACGCTCTTTTTGAACTTAGGGTCTTGTGTGGCTGCATATCCCTTGGTGAGCTCGGAGAGGGGAGGATAATGGCGGAGTAGTTTGCAATAAACCTCCAATAATAACTGCAGAATCCGAGGAATGACCTGAAAGGTTTCAAGTGAGTGGGTGCTTTCCAGTGTTTCACTTCCACTTTCTCCAGATGAGTGGCTATGCTGTTCATGGAAACGATATGACCCACGTACTTCACTTGAGGCTGACAGAATTGACATTTGTCAATGGAAACTTTCAAGCTGATCTCCTCTAATCTGTCCAACACCTTGAGGAGATGTTGCTCATGCTCTTGCGAAAGACGATGATATCATCCAAGTACACAATTACTTCTAGAAGATGAATGTCGTCAACAGCTTTCTCCATCAAGCGTTGAAAGCTCCAGTGATTCCCTGTGGCATGCGTTCAAACTGATCGAAACCGAGGGGACAAATGAACGCTGTCTTTTCTTTGTCCTCCTCAGCCATCTCTATCTGGTAGTAGTCACTATGCAGATCTAATACAGAGAACCATTGGCTGCCGGACAAGGAGTCCAAGGCATCGTCAATGCGTGGCATTGCGTACTGGTCTGGTGTAGTGCGGTTGTTAAGTGTTCTGTAGTCAATACAGATTCTTATAGTCCCATTCTTTTTTCGGACTATGACGATTGGTGAGGCATAGGGGCTACGGGACTCTGTTATAATTTTAGCGGCCAGCAACTGTTGTATGTGGTGCCTCACGTCGTCAGTGTCTGCAGGGGCTATTCTCCTTGACCTTTCCCTGAAAGGTCTGGTGTCATGCAGGCGTATGTGGTGTTCGACCCCTTTGGCCAAGCCAACATCCCACTCATGCAGTGAGAAGATGTTCCACCTCTCAGCTAACTTCTTCCGAAGCCGGCTCTTCCACTCCTCTGGGATAGGGGGATCTCCGAAATCGAAGAGGTTTGGGTCTACAGTCTCAACTGTAAGGTCGGATGGTTGGATTGGGGTAACTGCATCCACAACATACATTTCAGCTATGACAGTTCCCACTGTTATGGAGGCTGCCTTTTTGGACTCACAGTGAAACTGTTACTGTCTATATCAGCATCTGGGAGCACACCTGGCTGAACCAGCACACTGGCTGGGAGTGACTGGGCAGTGGGTGCATCAATCAATACAAGGTCTTTGGAGGGAACTCTGTCTGTCTACTTTGCATGTTGCATAATACTTTACACCTGGATCAATAGAGCGCGGACTGGGTCCTTTCCATTTTATCTGTCCCAAAACTTCATCTTTTGCTAGATCCTCCTGTGCTCTGACTGGAGCATACACAGACTTAATTCTCATGGAGTGAACAGTGTTCTTGTCGCCCTTTACCTTCACCAGCTCCCATAAGCGGCAGAACAGAGATGTATTGGTGCCAACAAGCACAGGCGTTTGTTGTGAGTAGTTGGGCTCACGACAGGTCAAGGCGAGCACTTCTACATGCCCAGACAAACCAGTGATTTCCTCAGTAAACTCCATCTCTACAGCAACATAGCCTTTGTAGGGAAACGCTGTGTCAGAGAGGCCCCAGAGTCCAAGTGTAGACAAGGGTGTTATTGTGACATCTGCCAAGTGCTCGTTATACCAGCTCTCAAAGATGATAGTCACATTAGACCCACTATCGATGAGAGCATCGCAGGACACATCATTGACTTTGATAGTACGAATGAATGATGGACCCACAAGACCCTCAGGTAGGTCAGTGTCGTTTTCTGGGACTTCAACCTTGTGGATTCTAGCCACACACTGTTCTTCTGCGGTGAGCTTTGGATTCTCTATGGTGGGATCCGGTGCTCCTCACACCGAACGTATGAGTTTCCTTATGACTTTCTGTGGGTTCTCTGGCCCAGTGCATCTTGTAGCTATGTGACCACTTTCTCCACACTTGTAACAGAAATATTCATCGGAGTCTTTGGGAGAGGATCCTTTGAAAGGAGCAGGCTTGTGACTTGGAGCTGCTTTGTATTGATTGGGCTGTGTCGTGTTTTCTTGCTGGGGGTCTGATGTGTATTTCACTGTCATTACATCATTTTACTTTCTAGTGCTTTTATTTGGTTTCTCAGTGACTGTAGTTCACTCTGTGACTCAGTTTTCTGTTTCTTCCTTTCTTTTGGACCCTTGCAAGGACAATCAGATGCCGACTGGGGCTGTGTCATGTTTCTTTCCTCCAACTGCCTTCTCAACTCTTGAATCTGACCTTGTTGTTGTGCATGCCCAGCTGCCGTGAAATTCAGCCAGGTCAGCCAAACTTCCACTACACTGGCTGTGCTCTGCCTGTGCTGACAGTAAACTAGGTTTCAGCTGGCGAGCTTTTAGCGCACCTTTGGCGAAGCCTTTTGGCACGAAGCTGTCATTGCGTCAAGCTGTCCCCCTATTGTGCCGCCACACCCATCTCAGCGCACCTCGGCCTGCCAAACTACCAAACTGAGTGCGCCTCGGGTTGCGCTGCTCAAAACTAGCTCTGCACGGGGTTTGCCACCCTGCGCCGTGCCAGGAAATTAGAGGCCCTTACGTTTATATTGTTTCTTTGCTTTAATATTACTGTTGCTGCTCCAGAAACAACATTTAGTTATAAAATATTCAGTTTTATTCCTGTTGTGAATTTATTCTTTTCAAAAAAAGAATTCCTTGTAAATGTTACACTATTATCTCTCTGAGATATGGGTTGCCGTTTGTAAAGTGGCTCACGCTGAAATTAACATCAACATTTTGCCACATTTAAAAAAAGTGTTGTGAAGTTTTTAATGTCACCTTTTACTACATTTACAGCTATATTTGTTAACTTAGAAAATATATTAAATAGTTCAATCCAAATATTAAATGTGGCACCTACATGTTGAATCTAAATATTAAATCTAAATCTAAATGCTAAATCTAAATCTACTTGTTAAATCTAAATATTAAATCTAAATCTAAATATAAATGTTAAATCTAAACGTTCTGGGTGAAACTAAATATTTAGCGAATATGCAAATTCACACTGGAAGTCACCGGAAGTCACCAACTTATTGGGGGAAATGAACACTTGAACATACATTAGCATCATAATAACTACCTAAAATAACAAAAAACATGTTTGGAGAAAGTTTATTTGACGTGTATTTTGAGTTGTTAGTGTCCCTTCAGGAATTGCCGTGTTGTTTACAAAATACGTCTGGGTAGAAAACCCATTAGAAAATCGTAAGCTGATAGCCCCGTTAGCGGTGTCTGTAATGACTCTTTAACTCAGTGAAAGGTCAGTGAAAAAATATTTTTTTCCAGTGGATGTCTTAGTTCCAACATTATTGAGCTAACTGGAGTAGTTTCATGTCGTATCCGACAACGGGAGGCTTTTAACAGATGACGTCCTGATGTTAGCTGTCTCTGTTAGCTGCAGCCACTGATGCTTTCTAGAAATCGGGATTTCCCAAAACTGAATAAATACCACACACAGCAACACAAAACTGCTTTGCTAGCTCAATCATGTTGTGAATAAGACATCTGCTGGAAAATTTTTTTTTTGATGGACCGTTTATTGGGTTATTAACATTATAGACACCGTTAACGGGGCTAACGGCTAACGGTTAGCCCAGCTAATCTACGATAACCATGATATTAATTTCAAAGCGTGCTCACAGAAATAGTAATGTGTGTTAAGTCATTGTGTTTATGGACTTTACAAACATCAGACTAGCCTAAATGGTGCTATAGTGACGTGAAAATGTGAAATATACAGACACATATATCTAGCTAAACTCTGCTGGTTTTCTACCCGGAAGTATTTGTAAACAACCAGGCGATTCCCTCCGAAGGGACACTAACAACTCAGAGTACACGTCTAATAAACTTTATCTAAACATGTTTTTTGTTATTTTAGGTAGTTATTATCACGCTAATGTATGTTCAAGTGTTCATTTCCCACGATAAGTTGGTTTTAATTTGTCATTTGATTCTATAAACACAGTCTGACCATCTCAAGCTTTTATTTTGGTACTTCCGGTGACCGGCGGTGTGAATTTGCATATTAGCTAAATATTTAGTTTCACCCAGAACATTTAGATTTAACATTTAACATTTATATTTAGATTTAGCATTTAGATTTAACATTTATATTTCACATTTATATTTAGATTTAGCATTTAGATTTAACATTTAGATTTAATATTTAGATTTAACATTTAGATTTAGCATTTAGATTTAACATTGAGATTTAATATTTAGATTTAACGTTTAGATTTAGCATTTAGATTTAACATTTAGATTTATATTTAATATTTAGATTTAGATTTAGATTTTAACATTTAGATTTAGCATTTAGATTTAGATTTAATATTTAGATTTAACATTTAGATTTAACATTGAACATTTAGGTGCCACATTTAATATTTAGATTTAACTATTTAATATATTTCTAAGTTAACAAATACTGCTGTAAATGTGGTAAAAGGTGACGTTAAAAAATTCACAACACTTTTTTAAAGGGACATTGTGTAACATTTTCAGTTGTTTATTGGCAAAAATTGATATCTGCATTCATAAATATGTCATCACTGGTGTACTATTACCTCCACCAATAATCTGACTTATTCTCGTAAAAGGAAAATTTAGGATTTGTTTGTACATTGTGCGGGTAAGTCGTCTGTGGGGTTCCATTACGGTTCGCCATCTTGAGAATACACCCGCCAGCAAGGGACATACAGCACCGCCTTCGGCGTTTTCGTTGAGAGCCAGGCCAGCACTGTGTGACTGAGGAGCCGAAGGAGAGGAGCAAGAGGCGCTTCGCTACTATCCTGGCAAATTTGAAACAAAGTCCCACTGTTTGAGCATAATGCAGGATCAGGCATATGCAGCATCATGGGAGACGGAATCCTTGTCGCCAAGAAAGCGCAAAAGGGAATAGAAAAGGCAGCGTGACCGGCGAATTAAAAAAACGAAGGCCCATGTCCAGGTAGCCTTTCCCAGGTAGAGAGAGCTGCTGAGCGAGGATGGTAATGCAATCACAGGCCAGCGCCGCTGTTGGCTGTTAGCCCGTGTTAGCGGCCAGTCGCTAACAGCCTCATCCCTCTCCTCGCATCACTGCGCTGCCGTTAGCCGGTGTTAGCCGTTAGCCACGGTTAGCCGTTAGCCGCCGTTAGCGCTGGCCTGTGATTGTATTACCTTTCTCCTTCAGCAGCTCTCTCCACCTGGGAAAGGCAACCCCAGTGCTGACCCTTGTTTTTTTAATTCGCCGGTCACGCTGCCTTTTTGATTCCCTTTTGCACTTTCTTGGCGACAAGGATTCTATCCCCCGTGATGCTGCATAATACATGGTCCTGCATTATGCTCAAAGAGTGGGACTTTGTTATGCGGCAGTAGTGCTGCTGGCCACTATCAGCTGTTTCAATTTACACCCGCCCCAACAGTCCTACGTTGTAAACACAGGCAGCATGGTGAGGAGGGGGTTTGTCAACTTGCATCGCGTGTGTCTGTGTAGGAGCCTGAATTAATACTCCATGTAGTATTGGATGACATGGTTTCATCAGCGTTATCATAGCTTTTTGGTACACAGCGGCTACCGTTGTTGCAATACGTGTTTGAAACAGTGAGGCGCTAGAGTGCGCCATCTGTTTGAATGCAATATGTGATTTCAACGTTAGATGGGAAAATTCCTACACACTGTGGCTTTAAACATTGTTTGAAGCTAAACGTGGCAAAATGTTGATGTTATTTTCAGCGCAAGCCACTTTATAAACGGCACCCCACACTGAGAATCTCTTTCACATACTAGCAAAAATTGGTATCAGATCAAATTGAATAGAATCAGGAAATCAGTGGTGATACCCAGCCCTCGTGAGTTCAGTAAAAACTCAGAAGACAGAGGATGCACAAGCATTAGCGTAATACCTTGAGGAGATGAGGAGAGAGGACAGAAGAGGCATCTGGAGGAGTTTAGAGCAAGGAAACACAGGCGTATCCTTACATGGAAGGCTTTTATCAAGTGGTGTGACTCTGTGGGGTTCCATTACGGTTCGCCATCTTGAGAATACACCCGCCAGTGGATTTGGCTTTGGAGAGTCATTTATCCAGTGGGTATCAGCCTTATATAATTCCCCTAAGGCCACAGTCACCACCAATGGGATCACATCTAAAAGCTTCACTTTGCAGAGAGGTACCAGACAAGGGTTCCCACTCTCGCCTCTACTGTTTGCAATATTCATCGAACCATTGGCTATGGCAATTCATCAGAACAGCAAGATCATAGGTATCCATTCCGCCAATTCAGAGCATAAAATTAATCTATATGCCGACGACATTTTACTTTACCTACAAGAACCGAAATCGTCTTTACATGAAGTATTTAATCTCATAACAAATTTTTCTAAACTTTCGGACTACTCCATCAACTGGTCCAAATCGACAATACTACCAATAACGGAGAACTCTTGGAATCCTGCAAACAAAATTTTCTCTCCCTGTGGGCAACATAAGATATCTTGGCATAAATATTTCATCCAAACTATCAGACTTGGTCCACCTGAACTTTAGCCCTGCTAGATAAGATCTGTGGTGACCTGAAGCGCTGGAATAATCTTCCCATCTCCCTCCTGGGTCGAATAGCCACAGTTAAATGAAAATTCTACCCCAAATTAACTATTTTTTTTCCATGATTCCATTCACTCCCACATCGAAATGGTTCCTGTCATTAGACTCTGCTATTATAAAATTTTACTCGAAGAACAAAACAGCAAAAATTAGCCTAAGCACCCTTCAAAAAACAAACTGGAAGGGGGTTTGGACGCTCCTAACTTTAAACATTACTATTTGGCTAACCAGCTACAATATCTATTGAAATGGTTATACCCTAACGAAGACTACAACTCCTGGCTCGAACTAGAACAGGCGGACTGCAACAATATAAAACTCTCTGACCTCCCGTTTATCACCACTACACTCAAAGTCATAACTGTTTTAAGAACCCAATGATTGCTTCCACCTTGTCAGCCTGGGAAAACACTAGAAATCACAAACTCTCAGATAGAACCTTGCTTGCTCTCTCCAATCTGGCACAACCCGGATTTTGAAATCAACAAAAGACCTCTATTTTAGCACATGGGAGTTGAAGGGAGTAAATCTCCATCACCTTTCCAAGACAATATACTTATGACATACACAAACTTATTCCATACTTTTGAAATAAGAAATGGAAATTTTCTACAATATTTACAATTGATAAAAACAATCAAGAAGAGAATTCCAGCGCCTCAGGACACTTTGCAGCCACCAGAATTTGCCAAACATATTACAAAGCTTTCTCCGAGTAATAAGAAGAACCTTTCTAAGATTTATAAATTACTGTCAAAGACCAGCTCTATTCATTTACCAATTTTAAAATGGGAAAAGGAGCTGGGTGTTTCACCGGACCCTGACTTCTGGACTCAGATATGCAAAAATACATTTAAGATGACAAGACACACTAATATACAACTTATCCAATTTAAAGTACTCCACAGAACACACATCACCCAACAAAAGATGAATAGAATGGGCTTTAGTCAATCTGACACATGCACTCAGTGTACTCAGAACACTGCAGACACCTACTTTCATGCACTCTGGTTATGTTCACCCGTCCAGCACTTCTGGTCAACAGTCACTCAAAAACTCTCCTCCATTTTGGACTGCAGGATCCCACTATCTCCCAACCTGTGCTTAATTGGTGACCTGATGACAATTGACCTCCCAAACAGCCACTGCAACTCTCTTCTTGTAGCTCTCGCCATCGCCAAGAAAACAATCCTAGTCAGTTGGAAAGATAAACAGACCCTCAACATCAACCATTGGCTGAATCTCCTTGTAGAGCATATTTCGCTGGAGAAAATTTCTGCCGGCCACAGAAACCAATTAACATACTTTACAGAAAAATGGTCACCATTTATTCTCTCACTAAACATGTCTGTATAGTGCCACTCAGCCTGTGAGCATATGTCACCTGTACATATAAATATTACAAGTCTAGAAAGACTGTTGTGTCATATGTAACCTGTTTCTGTTTCTGTTAATGATGTAACCCCTATTTCCTCGATCTCTCACACCACAATATACCACAGCGGTTCATCAGATTTCAAGGTCTGGTGGTCGGGGGTGGGTGGTGGTTGGTGGGGGGGTTGGGGTCGGTCCGCGTCGGGCGGTGGGTGGGTGGGCCCTCCTGTCCCGCCTGTCTGGGGTGTGGTGCTGGTCTCTGGCTCTCTGGGGGGGCCGGCCGTTGCCGCCCCGGGTCCTGGGGCCTGCGGGGTGTCCTGCTGCCTCTGTGGCTCCCTGGTCGTGGGGTCTGGGCGCTCCTGTGGTCTTGGGGTGACGGGCCGCCCCCCTTTCCCCGCAGGGCCGGCCCTGGACCCTGGTGTTGGTTTTCATAAACACATTGGGAGGGTTCAAATTCACGCATGCATGTTCGTTACTTCAGCCCCGTGACGCATCGCAAAGAACCGATGGGATCACTTCAAAGGGACCCACTTGCTTCTGAAACCCTCCACAAAGCACTCTCTCTTCTCCACAGTCGGGCTTTCCACCTCCACCAAGACTCTCACATTTTTGGTGTTCAGTATAGACTTCTCTTTTGTTTTTGTTTTTCAGTACAGTATAGTAGACACGTATATGTTTATTTCTGATAATCTGCATGGAGCACAACCACCTCAAGACCACAATACATCAGCTACACTGCCTGTTTATCCCTTTGTTTGTTTGTTTGTTTGTTTATTTGTTTGTTTGTTTATTTGTTTTCCCTCCTTCTCCTCCGCATGCACTGTCACTATATAACTCAGGACTTAAGCACCTGCCCCCTCCCCCTTGCTTGTTCCTTACTTTCCCCTTGACACACCTGGGTTCACGGCCCTCTCTGGCTCATATTAGGAAGCTTTTCCAATAAAGGCTGATAGGCTAGTTTCCAGGGAGGGTGGGTGACGGTCACAACCACACATTATGGGTATAAAATACTTGACTGCAAGATCAACAGTGCATCAATCTTCACAAGAAGCTTGCACCCTTTTGTGGCGCTAAGCTATGAAGACCAATGCAGACAAGTAGGAAAAAAGAGAAAAAAAAAAAAAAAAAAAAGAGAATACACCCGCCAGCAAGGGACATACAGCACCGCCTTCGGCGTTTTCGTTGAGAGCCAGGCCAGTGCTGCGTGACTGAGGAGCCAAAGGAGAGGAGCAAGAGGGGCTTTGCTACTACCCTGGCAAATTTGAAACAAAGTCCCACTCTTTGAGCATAATGCAGGATCAGGCATATGCAGCATCATCGATCTAGTTCTGACGTATGGAGTTGAAATTGATAACCTAACAGTCTTTCCACAGAATCTTTCGCTATCGGACCATTATTTGATTACTTTTGATTTCTTTTTACCTGATTACACGCCACTCAGCAACAGTTACTATACTAGATGTTTATCAGATAGTGCTGTCACAGAATTTAAGGAAATGATTACTCCGTTGTTAAATGTAATACCATGTCCTTCAGTAACAGAGGTTTCCCGTACCGACTTTAACCTCTCCTGAATTGATCATCTTGTCGATAGTGCTGTAGGCTCGCTGCGAACAACACTCAACTCTGTAGCTCCTCTTAAGAAGACGTTAACAAAGCAAAGAAAGTTCGCTCCTTGGTATAACTCTCAAACCCTTAAGTTAAAACAAATATTGCGAAAATTTGAAAGGAATTGCCGATTAACTAAACTGGAAGAATCGTTTAATCTGGGCAGAAAGTCTCAAAACGTATAAGAGGGGCCTCTGCAATGCCAGAGCAAACAATTACTCAGCATTAATAGAAGAAAACAAGAACAACCCCAGGTTTCTTTTCAGCACTGGCCAGGCTGACTGAGAGTCACAGCTCTATTGAGCCTTGTATTCCTTTAGCCCTTAGCAGTAATGATTTTCTAAGCTTTTTTAACGACAAAATTCTAACTATTAGAGGCAAAATTCATGACCTCCTGTCCTCAGATAGTACCTCTCTAACCTCAAACACAGCTGTAAGACCTAATATTTATTTAGATTGCTTCTCCCCAATTTCTCTTCAAGAACTGACTGCAGTGATTTCTTCATCTAAATCATCAACATGTCTCTGAGACCCCATCCCAACTAGGCTACTTAAGGAAGTCTTACCTTTAGTTAACACTCATATATTAGATATGATCAATATATCCTTATTAACAGGCTATGTACCACAGTCTTTTAAGGTACCTGTAATTAAACCTCTCCTAAAAAAGCCCACCCTGGATCCAGAAGTGTTAGCCAATTGTAGACCAATATCTAATCTTCCCTTTATGTCAAAGATCCTTGAGAAAATAGTTGCAGACCAGCTGTGTGATTTTTCCCACAATAATAATTTATTTGAGGAATTTCAGTCAGTTAGAGTGTATCATAGCACTGAGACAGCAGTAGTTAAAATTACAAATGATCTTCTAATTGTTTCAGACAAAGGACTCATCTCTGTCCTTGTTTTTTTTAGATCTTAGTGCGGCATTTGACACTATTGACCATCAAATTCTGCTATGGAGACTGGAACATTAATTGGCCTAAAAGGTTCTGCACTAAGCTGGTTTAAATCTTGTTTATCTGATCGTTTTCTGTTTGTTCACATTCATAATGAATCATCCTTACGTACTAAAGTTTGTTGTGGAGTTCCGCAAGGTTCTGTGCTCGGACCAATCCTATTTACTCTATATATACTTCCTTTAGGTAACATCATTAGAAATCACTCTGTAAATTTCCATTGTTATGCGAATGATACACAGTTGTATTTAACGATGAAGCCAGAAGAAAGTAATCAATTAACTAAACTTCATAATTGCCTTAAAGACAAAAGAACCTGGATGAGAACCAAATTCCTTATGTTAAATTCAGACAAAACTGAAGTTATTGTTCTTGGCCCCAAACAACCCAGAGACTCTCTATCTGATGACATAGTTTCTCTAGATGGCATTGCTCTGGCCTCTAGCACTACCATAAGAAACCTTGGAGCAAGATTTGATCAAGATCTGTCTTTTAATTCTCATTTAAAACAAACCTCACTGACTGCATTTTTTTCATCTGCGTAATATTGTGAAAATTAGGCCTATCCTGACCCAAAAAGATGCAGAAAAATTGGTCCACACTTTTGTTACCTCAAGGCTGGATTACTGTAACTCTCTATTACCAGGTAGCTCTAGTAAGTCCTTAAAAACTCTCCAGCTAATTCAGAATGCAGCAGCACGTTTACTAACAGGAAGATCATATTTCTCCTGTTTTAGCCTCTCTGCACTGGCTCCCTGTAAAATCCAGAATTGAATTTAAAATCCTACTGTTAACTTATAAAGCTCTAAATGGTCAAGCTCCGTCATATCTTAGAGAGCTCATAGTGCCATATTATCCCACCAGATCACTGCGCTCAGAGAATGCAGGGTTACTCGTGGTCCCTAAAGTCTCCAAAAGTAGATCAGGAGCCAGAGCCTTCAGCTATCAGGCTCCACTCCTGTGGAATCATCTTCATCTGTCTCCACATTTAAGACTGGACTTTAGACTTTCCTCTTTGATAAAGCTTATAGTTATGGCTGGCTCAGGCTCGGCCTGTACCAGCCCCAAGTTAGGCTGACTTAGGCCTAGTCTGCCAGAGGACCACGTATAATGCACCGGGCACCTTCTCTCCTTCTCTCTCTTAACCGAGAGAGAGACTGCATCTTGCTAACTCGGCCATACTGCATGTCACTAACTCGCTTTCTTCTCCGGAGCCCTTGTGTTCCACTGTCTCTCAGGTTAACTTATATTGCAGCTGTGCCTGGATGGTGTGGCGTGTGTGATTGTACTGCTGCCGTGGTCCTGCCAGATGCCTCCTGCTGCTGCTGTTATCATTAGTCATACTTCTACTGTTATTATATGATTATTGTCACATATGTACACTATCAGATATTAATATTTACTTTCAACATATTGTACCACAACAGACAGAATTATAATTAGAATATTATTACTTTCATTAATGTTGTTGTAAGCTACTGTCATTACCGTGTGTCCTCCATCTCTCTCTGTCACTGTCTCTCTCTCTCTCTTTCTGTCTCATTGTGACATATGGATTACTGTTAATTTATCATGTTGATCTGTTCTGTACGATATCTATTGCACGTCTCTCTGCTCTGGAGGAGGGATCCCTCCTCAGTTGCTCTTCCTGAGGTTTCCACTGTTTTTTTCCCTGTTAAAGGTTTTTTGGGGGAGTTTTTCATTATGCGCTGTAAGGGTCCAAAGGACAGACTGATGTCATATGCTGTAAATCCCTGTAAGGCAAATTATGATTTGTGATATTGGGCTTTATAAATAAAATTGATTGTTTGATTGACTGATAGGCCTACTCCTGCATTGTTAATAAATATAACCTTATAAACAAGACTGTGTGTGTGTGTGTGTGTGTGTGTGTGTGTGTGAAAGAGGGAGAATAATAAAAAGATAGAGGAGGAGTTAAGAGAACTTTTATAGCCTGATTTATGGTCGTGCGTTGAATCAATGACGTCGCTACATGGCTGCCGTGACGCCATCGTGAACCCTTCGAACTTCTCCGTCACTCCGTTTAGTCGCGGTGCAATTCACCGTCAGAGTGGTAGGAGGCCGCGTTCCTTTCCTGAGTGGTTATCATCGTCTCTAGTTGATTCTTTGTTTAGCTTCTGGCTTTTCCGGTCACAGAGAAATGAACGCGGAGCACGGACAGACGGCTCCGGCCGTATCCGTATCCGTATTGAATGTTGAGCATAATGGCATATATAATGAGCCTTAATACTGCAACATCTACATCGCAATAGAAGATGTTTAAAGATGGCGGAATCTGGAAATACGGAACTGGAAATGCGTTGCTACCAAGCAAACCAATCACAGCCGTGCCGGTCTGCGCTGGGTCTGCGTCGCCTCGATGCATAGTTACATTTTTGAGGAGGTGCACGTCAGGCTACGCCGGGGGCTACGGCGAGCCTTCTGCATAGCCCCGTACCCTACGACATAGCGACGTTGTCGATTCAACGCACGACCATAAATCAGGCTTCAGTATTAGGCCTATTATTATTATTATTAGCCTACCGCTATTACAAGTAGGCTTTTCATTTATACATTTACCATCATCCTTAATAACAAAGTTTTGACATTTTACATAATTAACTGTACTTCATGCCAATAAAAGCAGTTAAATTACATGAGGTGTGTTCCCACACCTTCATCACTCTGCTGCTCAACGCTCCCCGCTTCAATTACATATTTTGGGTTGGCAAAAGGGCAAGTGTCTTTAATGTCTGTGGTTTCTCCGCTATTTCTTGTTTTATCATGTGTGGGAAAGTACCTCTGAGGGAATTTTTTTTACTTTGATACTACACTGTAGTGCGGTCCTAAAGCCTCTTGCTTTCATTTCCACTGAAAACTGTACAAACTCCTTGGAGTTTCTGTGTGTTGTTGACAGTTGCCGTTTGGTGTTGTCCTTGTTCCAGATCTGGAGGAGGGCAGTCGTTTTGTCGTCAAACCACAGTACTCCTCGTCCACTGGCCGTGCTGTCGTTACCCGTAGCCATGTTTGTGTTGTGTTTGTTATGCATTCGACTTAAATAGCCTGAGATCTGTCTGCGGCAACCCTGGAGAGAGCTAAAATGCAATAGTAAAAGCAAAGCGGACCTTGAGTGTTTTGTGTTCACAAGGCACAAGTTAAGTGAACCGCATCGCGTGTGAAAACACCTTTAGACCCATCCAGCAACACTCCCACCCACCCAATATGGACATTCCTGCTCCTCCTCCAGCTTTATGTATCATACCACTGCGACAGGTGCTGACCCAGTTATGAACTCACACTGCCCGTCTCTGTATCATACTGCAGCAACAGTTGCCATCCAGCTGACTGACAACATATCATAACACAGCGAAAAGTTCTGCCTAACGATGTTACAAACCGATGCTGCTTGGCTGTGTATCAGACTATATGTTGTTCTTTAAGCCTGTAATGATACACCAACTGGATTATTTATTAGAACGCTTATTTATTGTTAATTAAAATGATTGTTAAAAAAAAAAAAAAAAAAATACACAGAACTAAACTCCACTGTGGAGATTAAGTTTAGGAAACAAACTTGCTGTCTGTGCCATAAACTGCAAATATGTAAACACTGAGGTAACGCACTTCCTGTCTGTGCTGCAAACCAGAAATTAAATAACAAAATAAGTAAAAACAAAAAAATTTCTCTGTTTTTTCTTACAAAATACTGTTAAAAGATAAACAGAACTATACTCCATTGTGGAGTTTATTTAAGCTAAGTAAACAAACTTGCCATCTGTGCCATAAACCACAAATATGTAAACATTAGCCACAAACCTCAAAGTAAGTAAACAAATTAACTCTTTTTAAGAGAACCAAACTTGCTACATTGCAGAGCTGATTCAAGAAAATTGAAAATTCTTCTTCAGAAACACCATCATGTCCACATTGTCTGGTGAGAGGCTTGCTCTCTGTGCTGTGACAATGTCCCCTGCAGTAAAAAAAACTCTTTCACTGGAAACAGATGTGGCTGAAATTCCAAGGTAGCTTTGAGCCAACTTAGCTAAATGGGGAAACTGGTTCTGGTTGTCTTTCCACCACTCAAGTGGATTTGCCTCCACTGAGAGGCTCTGCACTGCTCTGTAACACTGCACCTCCTCATCCACCACTTGAGACAAAGGCTTGGATGATGATGCCTGGTCCACTGGAAATAACTTTCCAAACAGTTCAGTCACTGATGCTCTTTTGGCTGGAGGAGGCCACCTGTGTTTGCTCCTCAGTCTCCTCCCTGGATGTCTGGGCCTAACAGACAATATACAGTACATAACACAATTGCAACAGATTATAGATTAGATTAAATTTATTACAATCAAGTTAAAAATATGAAATCCAGGAAAATAACATGAGTGAAGCAGGTTTACAGTTAAGCATTATTTTCTGACTATTTTTAATGCTGAATTTAATAAGAGAATATCTGAATTAAATAACTGGATTAACACATTCTTTAAGATTAAAACTATCAAATAGACTTACCTGAACAGTCTCTGAACAGTCTTCCAGAATACTGTCAGTCAGAGGCTTGAAGATTGCATCACTGCTGCTGCTCCTGCTGCTGCTCTTATCAAGAAAGGCAAGGATTTGATGTGATGAGGATTCTGTGTTTCAGTGGGATGATCATTGAAACAGTTGGAATCTGATCAGTGCTCATGATGGTCATCATGGTTTTCAGGGGTTTAAGAACCTGGATCACAGCCTCAGCGAGTTTCATGTCATCATCAGAAAGGGTGACGAGATCTTTCAGGTTCTTCTTAACATGCCTGTCAGTTAATGCAGAGATCCTGCTGCTCAAGGTAGCGTTCCAGCATGTCATGGGATGAGTTCCACCTGGTGACGACATCCTGAATTAGCTTGTGTGAGGGCAGCTGTAGCAGCTCCTGTTTCTCCTTCAACTCTTCTGCAGCTGTTGTGCTGCAGTGGAAAAATGTCACCACCTTTCTCTCTCTGCCCAGGAGTCGCGACACCTGCTGCACGCCCAGCCCTCTCTGTGCAGCCAGGTTAACAGTGTGCGCAAAGCATCTCACATGCGGTGAAAATCCGGCCACTTCCACAGTATTAGCTATGTTTTTAGCATTATCCGTGGTCACAGGAACGGAGGCGTTTGACTTGCTGATTTTCCACTTTGCCACAGCCGCGTCCAGTATTTCTGCCAAATGCTCGGCTGTGTGGCTCTCGTACACAGTGCGTGTTTGGAGGACAGGGTTCGCAATTTGCCAATTCTTCGTGATAAAGTGTGCAGTTACGGTCATGTAGCTTTGTGTGGCAGGGGACGTCCATCCATCAGTGGTGACTGCGATGGATTCAGCAGTATTTAATTCTTCTTTTAATTTGTCCTTTGCTTCCTCGAAGATTTTAGGTAGCACATTTTGGGAGAAATGTGCCCAGCTTGGCAGTACGTAACGGGGCTCGAGCACACTAATCAAATGCTTATACCCCTCATTCTTGACCATTGAAAATGGGCTCATGCCCAGCAACATGAAAATCCCGATGCCCCTTGTAATTTTCTGAGCCTGGTCAGAATTGGCTGGCAACTTCATTTGAAATTAATTTGGCAGAGTAACGTTAGACTGTGCCTGTGTTTTCTTCCATGCCCCACTTAAATTAATTTCGGAACGGTGTCTTTGAAGGTGCATTAACATGTTTGACGTGTTGCCCGTGACTAAAGGAAGTTTTTTGAAGCACGTACAGCAAATAGTCTGGGTCTTGTCAACAACGCGATTTCCATCTCTGTTCTCAACCGGGTAGCCGAAATGCTCCCATATTGCTGACCTAAATGAGCTTGGAGGGTCCGCAATTTCAGGGTTATTATTAGCCATGTTTCCTCCAAAGGTTCGTGCCTTAGAGTGTCGCGATTTTGGTTTGATATGTGTATCGTTACAGGCTTACACGCTACATAGCATAACTCCAATATAAGCTAAAGTTAAAGGAGATAAATAAATTCACAGATTCAGCAAACACACTCACCTTGCAGCATGGTCTCAAACAAAAGGGATTCAAATAGGCCACTCCCACACTTAAATAACCTTCCTCTTCCTGGATTTCCTCCTGAGAGGACTGATTGGTGGATCTCTCCACCACATCTCAAGGAGTTATGTACCCTGCTTAGTAGTTCCCCCTGCTGGCCCCCAACTGACATTATCCCTCCTCATCCAAATCCATTGACTAGCTCTGGCTGCTTCATCTGACATTTCCTTCATTGTCATCCTCAAACTCTGTCCCCACACTCCGAGTTCCCCCAGGAGCGAGATAGCTGATCTTGCTATAAATCCCCTACACCCCACTTCCACTGGACAAATCCTAGTTTTCCATCCTCACTGCTGAGCTTCTGCTCCTAAGCCTGCATATCTAAGCTTTTTCCTTTCATAGGCTTCTTCCACTGAGTCTTCCCAAGGAACTGTCAGCTCAATGAAATAAACTATCCATTGACTCACTGACCACAACACTATGTCAGGCCTCTGATTGGTACAAACTATTTCTTGGGGTACAACAAGCTTTCCCCCTAAATCTACTTGCATTTCCCAATCACAAGCACCTTCTAGGCGGCCACACTCTTACCTCCTTACTAACTTATCTCTTCTGTACTTCTCCCCCTCACAGACAAACTGAATTGCTCCTGTCCTTTCCATCTCCATCCTTCTGAATTTACCTGTCTCTGTTTCCCTTCGATGCCTGCAGCTAAACATTTCAACACCTGGTTATGTCGCCATGTATATTGGCCTTGTGACAAGCTAACTTTACAGCCTGACAAAATATGCTTTAAGGTTTTGGTACCTGAACACAATGGGCAATGGTAACACATGGTATGCAGCCCCTACCAGGAATCCAATACGATTCTCCTCCATACTCCACAGGTCCAACTAAGCTTTCTCTCCTCCACACTTTCCCAATTCAACCACTGTCCCTGTTCAGCCTGGGCCACTACCTTTGCACACCTTAATATCTCCTCCTGTCTACGTAACTATTCCACAACCAGCTTTCTTTTATCTTTGAGACCTGCTTTATTCCATACTGGTTTGCCTGAGCCAAGCCAATTAGATTATAGTTACAAGCCCATGTTACGTTACCATTGCTGGTCCTCTCCACTCCTCTCACCCACACTTAAACACCCGTCGCGGGATACACAGTGTTGGCCTACCCAGCCTGACCTCCACAATCCTCTCGGCTCCTCTTATCCACACTTGAGCATCCGTTCGGGGATACACAGTGTTGGGATGCTCCGCTGAATGGGTGCAGTGTGTCCCGTATATGCAACTAGCAGCAACGCACCAACCGACCCGATCCTGACACAGTTTGTTACCTGACTTAGTTATTGTGATTGACAGTCTGTAAATGACCATCAAAAGACTGCTGTTAAGCACAGTCAAACACGCTGCTCGCACAGCAGCACAACACAGCACACACACTCAGCTGGAGCGGAGTCTGTGTTGTGTTCAGGCGTTGACATGTAAATAACAACCTCCAGCACTTAAATAGGCCATATTATATACCCCCTGCATTATATATCTTATGTGATTTGACTGTATATGGGTTGGTTGTTAATATATTTGGAGAATTAAACGGTCCTGAAACTGCGGTCCTGCAACTGCAGCTTCCAGAACTGCAGCTTCACCTTACTTCCACCTGCGCATGCTTTAATGACGTCATATAACACCCGTCGTGGGGAAGCAATCATGTCATTGGCTGTAAAGGATTGAGACATCTGATTGGCTGCAGACAATCCCCTCTTAGAAAAAATGAATTTGTGAATCGAGTCATGTCAGGGGAGATTCAAAACTCGCACACACAAATGCACTTTGTAAATGCAAGTTCAACAGTTCATATATCAATGTAACAACCTCAAAATATGTATTTAATGAAAATTGCAAATACTTTTACATATGTACATTTGTGAATATATATATACATATATTTAAAACAAGAAATATTTGTGTGTGCATCACAAATATGTTTATAAATCTTATTTTTTATATGTGGATTTTCTTTTACTTATTTATGGAATTAAATGTGTTTGTGTTTTGAGCATAGACTGTATGAAAATGTGGACGTGACGTCACCCATTGGTTTCTGAGGAGCGGGTTTGAAGCTGAAAGTAGGCGGCTCTGGCCATGGCCATCTTGGCAGTGCCTGACTCCACCCAACTCCCAGCCAATCAAAAATGGGCAAAGAGGCGGACCAAGTTAAGCCTGGTTGCTTAAACACACCCACCTTGCTCGACGCTGCTAAGTTAGCTTAGGCTAACAAGGTAGGCTAACAAGCTACGTTACTTTGGCTAGCCCTGTGGTGTTGGGTGTTTGGTGCCAGCTCCTTCGCCAAACTTGAGGTAAGTTGAGTTTACATGAAACTAATTTTATACAACAAATCTTGAAACGATGATTCAGCTGTTATTAAGATTACACAATCTAAAAAAAAAATGTTTAAATGTTTTTGAATATATAACGTTAATTATGGTATGTTCATTTGCAGACGTAATTTGGCCAGGTTTACAATGAATCAGCGTAAAGTTTATTTAATACATATAACAAATGCAAATCAATTGACCTGAATTTAGAATTTCACGTAACTTTAGTAACGAGATTTTTATTTGGATGTCACTTGATTATACTTTGAATAAGATAATGTTAATAAGCTAAGTCACATATGACGTTAGCCATTTAATGGTAGTGTTCTTTCTTACCATTAATGTTTTGTTGATACCAAACAAGAACCTTGAGTTAGTAGTTGGATTTGCAGTGTGCATAACGGCTGACATTAAATCCTTGTACCCACAACGGTATTGCAAACAGCGCGCATATTTATGATTTTGACACTGATAAAAGTCAGAAGGGGACTGAAATGTATGTCTAACGTTAACATTACTGTTATGAACAGCGCATTGCAAGATTATCATCTCGAACATGATACAGAAATGTAGAAATTGTGAAGAAAGGCAGTGTTATACTTGTTACAAGATTTTAATTTCTTTCAGCATATCACTGGTGTTGAGGTCATGGACACTTGTGACGTTTCCGCCACGCCAGCTACACACAGCAGAAAGTGTAAGTACCATTTTTGGCAACTTGACTTTAGACAGCTAACATTACATTGTCTTCCAAGGACAAAAAGAAAGCATTTAAAGGACTGTCATCTATATTTTGAGGTGTTGCTCCCTGTTTTATTTTATCCTACAGATGTGACATGATAGTATTGTCAACAAAAAGAAGCGATTCACCCTTTATAGTTAACTTTCTGTTTTTTATTTCCTCAAGCATTTATGACACTCATTTTACTTTCATAGGCTCAGTGTGGATCATTGGTGACAGCTATGACTGATGTGGTGCCCAGAGAGCTGCAGAGACATTGGGAAGCACCCTCAGCATGCCAGGTGTCCATGTCTGCTGGTTTGGCTGGGGTGGACTGCAGTAGAGAGGCCTTCTCTCCTTCTTTTCCCACTCCCTGTGAAGAAGAGCAGCACTAGATGTCCTCATCATTCACTGTGGCGGCAATGACATGGGAAAGGTCAGCAGTGTCAAGCTGGTCAGCATGATGGAGGAGGACCTGCACCAGCTTCACCTCCAGCATCCTGGCATTAAGATAATATTTTCTTCATTGGCCCAAAGGTGCAGGTGGGAGGCTGGTGGCAATCCAGCAAAGATTGATAAGGCCAGGGAATTTGTTAACAGTGTTATGGCTACATTTTTTTATAGTTTAAATAGTGCCATAATTTACCACCCTCACTTCAAACACATTCGTCTCACACCTAGGGGAAATTATATGTTTTTCAGTAAATTATTATTGTCTTAAAGACCACCTCCAAATGCAGTGAACTGCTTACAGTTGGCAGTGTCACTGCTTTTGAATTTGGCCTTTAGGACACATTTTGTTAGGCCTGAACATAGCCCAGGCTGTCATGGCTAATGTTGACTTTTTGATATTCTTTGTTTGTTAAAAAAAACCAAACATCTGTAGCCATAATACTGTTACCATCTTTGCTCTTCCTCATCCCTACAATCCCACCCGTTATCCCCTTTTCCCCCTACCACCCTATGTACTCTGCAGTAGAGTGTGATACAGGCCGCATATTTCTGTCTGAACCCAACCAAGCCCGAGAGAAAACCCGACAGTCATTCTGTTTTGTTATATCCGAAACCGAACCGAGCCCGACATTATTTAATTACTAAAGCACTGAGTTTGTGTCACACAATTGTTATAGTAACAGGCTATTTAATCCGGTTACACCATGTAAATGACTGTAAAAAGGCATTGATTTGTGCTATTCTGTTAGTAGATTGTTTAAACACACACACACACACACACACACACACACACACACACAAACACACACACACGCGCACATTACGCAGTGTCATCAGCAGTAAAACATATAATAAAATCTGAGTCTTACCATTGCCTGTTGACGAATGATTCTCAAAAGAAAAGTATCGGCAGGACCCCCGACTTTAAAGTTACGGCAGAAACAGCCAATGTGTGTGTGTTCTGTTCAGGTGTTGTCACATAAATAACGGTCTCCAAGCAATAAACAGGACAGACAATAGGATTTTATTTTTTTTACACTACATTTTCACTGAAAGCTGAATACAATTTATACATTTTTGACCGAAACCCCGCCCGACCCGTTGCGTATCGTCGGGACCCATTGGGACCCGTTGGGCTCAGATCGGGTAGTTACACTCTACTCTGCAGCTCTCTGGGCTGGCTGTTACCACTTTCACGGGCTCAGTCTGTTTTGACTAAAGGGGGGTTGACTTTTTTTTGTTATGTCCTTTTATTTTTTTATATTCCTTTTATAACTTGTTTAAAATTTAAAAAAAATCTATTTATATTTCCACTCCTTTTGTCTTCATTACTGACTGAATGTTGTATTTCATAATCATATCTGACTGTCAATTGAAAGGACAAACAAATCATACACTCCAGATAAAACATAAAGCATTAATGTTTAACACTGACATTAGTCCATTTCTGTGTGGGCCTGATTATTTTAACTTTGTACTTGAAGATAACTACGTACCTTACACCCAGCAGCAGAGCCTGAGAAGATTTTGGAGAGTACCTTTTGTTTGCTGCTCTGTTAGAAGTCTAGTTTTAACACAGAAGAATGTGACTAGATAAAAGGGTTCAAAGTGAAAAACAAAGATTTAGCTGGACGCAATAGTTTTGAAGCCCCCAAGGAGGTATCACTTGGTCACGATGTTGCCAACTCTGAGAGGGTCTTCCTCAGGCAAAAGTATAGTGACGTTTTTATAGTGAGGCAAATAGAAATATAATTAGCCAATGTGTTACACAAAAATCTGCTTTTACTCTAAAGTAAATTTGTCTGATCCATTTTATATAACAAAAATTACAACCATTACACAAACAATTGAAGAAAATAAAGTCAAAGCTTGCATTCATGAAAACATCCATATTAAAAGGTTACAAAAAGTACATATGAAATGAATGAAACAACCACTTTACTGTGGAGTAAACACCACATT
This sequence comes from Epinephelus cyanopodus, assembly GCA_026686955.1. NCBI lineage: Eukaryota > Metazoa > Chordata > Actinopteri > Perciformes > Serranidae > Epinephelus > Epinephelus cyanopodus. The sequence continues at coordinate 3,144,091 of CM048932.1, read as the reverse complement.
GGCGTAGGCGTTGTAACTTTCCTCAAGTATCCTACAAGAGAGAAAGATGACTAAAAACACAGGTAGAAAACACTGACTACAGTCTGTCTTGATTAAAAGCCCACTCAACACTGAAATTATCTTTTTGCTGAGTAAGTGGCTGTTATTCATAAAATAGTTTTGTGTTTAAGTTCTGTAGATATTCGACTTTATATTTGAATGTGATTTTAAATTTAACGGTGTACTACCAAGATAACTGGAGTATGAATGTACAGTATGCAATTCATCCACGCTATTAAAAGGAAATTGAACTGTTCTCAAAGCTCACTGCCACTGTGGAATCGTGCTGTTCATGATTCATCATGTTCGGCTGTCTCATTTTGAGAATATTTTTTTCCATTGTTTCTTCACAGACTGTATGTGGGGGAAAAAGGTAGTAATTCTCACTATGATAAAGGGTCTTTGCATAAAATGCACTAAAATGTTAAAGTTGGTAAATACATGTCATGTTCATTATTTGATGAAATCTTCATTTCGCCTTTTGCATCAAAGGAACACTAAACTGCACTGTTTTGTCAGTAATTTCACCTTATCAGTACAGAGCGAGCTGTACCCTAATTGAGTACTTAGTAATGTATGAAAATTAGTAATATATGTAATGCATTTAAATGTATTATGGTCAGTAATTCATCATTTTAAACTAATACGTTTCTTGACTCTTGGTGAGGTACTGTATGAAAAAAGGTGTCTTTATCCTGGAGTCAGTGCTGAAGTGATGACTCAAAGTGTTCACTGCACAGACGAGAAGTCTTGTTTGGAGTCCAGTTCTGTCTTCTGGTGTTGAGTGTCCACTGGTCCAGTCTGTCTGGGTCACTCAGAGGAAAACTTAACACAGACAAATAGATATTAAAAGTAATAAATGTGTTAGGTTACCTACTTCACAGACTCCTTTACATGCAAACAATACAACTTAAATTACTTCAATGTTCAACAGATCATAATCAATTTATTTTAGCAAAAAAAAAAAAGGTGGTGGCCATCACAGTCCTCATATTCTGTCTATGCATTATCTATTGTCTAGTAGCTACAGTCCTATATCCTACAGTAATCTTCTTAATATTTTTCATGTGACAGTCAAATGTCACATTAGCTTTATTTAATTACGTTACACACCTTATTGTAATTTCACACAGTTCGCCATCTTTTAATTTACATACATAAGTATAGCTTTAATGTAATGTTTAATGTTAACGTTACATTGCTCATATGACAAATTTAACGTTAACATTGCATAACGTCAGGTAACTAACATGGTGGACCTTTATTTTCAAACCTCACACAAGCCATGTTACCTCAGCCTTTTTAGATGCGCATCTAGAAGTATTGCATTGGAAAATTATGCAGTACATATATACATATATATATATATATATATGTACATATACATATACATGTTCTGTCCCCGGCAGGACATTATTAGTTATCTCCTCTTGCTGTCAGCAGTTTGTATTATTGTAGTGTGTACCTTTAAGAATCTGATCTTTGCACCATGTAACACTCTGCACCATGTGACTCGGTAAGGTAGTTCATAGCGAACAGGACAGCCACAGGACTGCACGTGCTGTTTCAATCTGCTGCAGTCTTCGACGTCTCATGCCTTTGGTAGCATTCTCGGTATGTCAAATGAAAGTTGAAGTATTGTTCCTTTGCTTCTGTTGCATATTATTGCTAAGTTTGATGTACAATATGATTATTTTTATGATTGATTGTTAGCTCACATGGCACATGGCACCTGCTACTCCTTGGACGGGACATCATAAGAGTGCACAAAGTGCGTGAACAGATCAGTGGTCCTCATGACGCTACATACACGCAAAAGCTTGACCTAGGGTGGGTCATTGTTGGGGGCGTTTGTTTGGGGAATGTCCACAAACCAACAACCGTGAACACTCTTCACAAGCACGCTGGAGAATGGTCGTCCATCTCTCTTTAAACCTTGTCCCAATTGCTTCCTCATCAAAGAGAGATACAGTGAGTCTCTGCCCACCGGTCTCATCCAGGGTTACCACAGAGATGATATCACCTGTGACAAAGAAGAAAACCACCTTGGATGCACAGTATTCCAGAGGACAAAGAAGGATAACCAGACGGCTCCCTCAAATGAAGATCGGGCCTTCATGAAGATGATGGAAAAAGGGCTCCAAAAGGATGAAGGCAACAACTGGGTAGCCCCCCTTCCCTTCAGGAACCAGAGGCGTCGCCTTCCAGACAACCGAGCACAGGCACTGAAACGGCTTTCTGCACTTAGACGGAACTTTGACAGAAAACCGGAGATGAGAGACGTTTCATTCATGGAGAAGATATTTGAAAATGACCACACAGAGGTTGCTCCTCCACTGAGGGAAGAAGAGGAACATTGGTACCTACCAACCTTTGGTGTATACCACCCGAGAAAGCCTGGACAAATTCATGTGGTATTTGATTCCAGCTCGCAATGTGAAGGAGTTTCGCTGAATGATGTCCTCTTGACAGGTCCAGACCTTAATAACACCCTCCTTGGTGCCCTGATTCGCTACAGGAAAGAAACCATTGCGGTCACTGCGGACATACAGCAAATGTTCCACTCTTTCCTGGTCAGAGAGGAGGACAGGAACTTCTTGCGATTCATTTGGTTTAAGAACAATGACCTCAACAACATTATTGAGTATCGCATGAAGGTTCATGTCTTTGGCAACAGCCCCTCTCCAGCTGTTGCCATCTATGGTCTCAAACGGTCGGCACAAGATGGTGAGGCTGAGTTCGGCACAGACGTCAAGCAGTTCATAGATCGAGATTTTTATGTGGATGATGGCCTGAAGTCACTGCCCTCCGAAGAAGCTGCCATCAGTTTGCTGAAAAGAACACAGGACGTGCTCGCCTGCTTGAACCTCAGGTTACACAAGATCGCGTCAAACAGCAGGGAGGTAATGAAAGCCTCATAATTCGCACAGTGCAGCAGGAGGCCTATGCGACAGAGTTTGAGTGCCTAAGGAACCAGGAGGAAATCCCTAAGGACAGCACTCTAAAGAAACTGGATCCATTCATCGATGAAAACGGCTTACTGAGAGTTGGCGGCTTTATCACAGAGGCAAAATTGGAGCGGGATGAAAAGAAACCTCTGATCATTCCCGGCAGCCACCACATTGTGAGGTTACTTGTGCGTCACTACCATGAACAGACCCGTCATCAAGGGCGCCTCTTTACAGAGGGTGCTGTTCGCACTGCTGGTCTGTGGGTAGTTGGAGTGAAGAGGCATGTGAGCAGCATAATCTACAAATTTGTCACCTGCCGCAAGCTCCATGGCACATTTCAGGCTCAGAAAATGGCCAACTTACCAGCAGATAGGCTGAGCACAGAGCCTCCCTTCACAAACGTGGGTCTTGATGTATTTGGGCCCTGGTCTGTTCTGGAAAGGCACACACGCAGAGGCCACTCCAACAACAAGCGCTGGGCAGTAGCCTTTACCTGTCTAAGTATCAGGGCTGTACACTTTGAGGTAATCGAGTCCTTAGATACATGAAGCTTTGTGAATGCCCTCAGACGATTTATCTCCATCCGCGGGCCAGTGAAGCACATACGGTCAGATAGAGGCCCCGATTTCATTGGGGCCTCTATCTAGCTCAAGGTTCCTTCAAACATAGACAGCGTCCGCGTGGAGAGGTACCTATCTGAACAGGGCTGCACATGGACATTTAACCCACCGCACTCCTCTCACATTGGCGGCGCCTGGGAGAGGATGATAGGGATAACCCGAAGAATCATGGATGCCATCTTCCAGCGGGAAAGATCCACAAGACTCACTCATGAGGCTCTAACAACTCTTCTGGCAGAAGTAGCTGCCATCATGAACAAGACCCTTGGGTCCAATATCCACTGATCCTGAATATCCCATCATGCTTATCCCTGCTACCATTCTCACACAGAAGACAGGTACTGTCCCAGCTCCCCCTGGCGAATTTCATACCAACACCAGACAAATGAATGGCCAATGGCTTTGGTCACTAAAGTATTCCTGAGCAAAGACGGGAAGGTCCACAGTGTTGAGATCAAGGTCTCCAAACAAGATGGAACCAAACTCTTCTTGAGGCCTGTCACAGACTACAAGAGCAAGTAGTGACTTTCAAACTCTGTTCTCCAGGAGCTAAGTGGACAGGTGGTATCTATGGATACCAGGCGGGGAGTGTTCTGTCCCCAGCAGGACATTATTTTTTCTTTAGTTTAGTTATCTCCTCTTGCTGTCAGCAGTTTGTATTATTGTAGTATGTGCCTTTAAGAATCTGATCTTTGCACCATGTGACACTCTGCACCATGTGACTCAGTAAGGCAGTTCATAACGAACAGGACGGCCACAAGACTGCACATGCTGTTTCAATCTGCTGCAATCTTCGACGTCTCATGCCTTTGGTAGCATTCTCGGTATGTCAAATGAAAGTTTAAGTATTGTTCCTTTGCTTCTGTTGCATATTATTGCTAAGTTTGATGTACAGTATGATTATTTTTATGATTGATTGTTTGCTCACATGGCACATGGCACCAGGCTAGCATGCAATTTTATTTATAAAGCCCAATATCACAAATACAATTTGCCTCACAGGGCTTTACAGCATACGACATCCCTCTGTCCTTTAGACCCTCACAGCGGATAAGGAAAAACTCCCCAAAAAAAACCCTTTACCAGGGAAAAAAAACAGTAGAAACCTCAGGAAGAGCAACTGAGGATGGATCCCTCTTCCAGGACGGACAGACGTGCAATAGATGTCATACAGAACAGATCAGCATAACAAATTAACAGTAATCTGTATGACACAATGAGAGAGAGAGAGAGAGAGAGAGAGAGAGATGCAGGACATCCTTGATAATGACAGTAGCTTACAACAACATTCATGAAAGTAATAATATTGTCGTCATAGTTCTGGCTACTGTGGTACAATACAGGGCAAGCCTGAGCCAGCCCTAACTATAAGCTTTATCAAAGAGGAAAGTTTTAAGTCTAGTCTTAAATGTGGAGACGGTGTCTGCCTCCCGGACCGTAACAGGAAGATGATTCCACAGGAGAGGAGCCTGATAGCTGAAGGCTCTGGCTCCTGATCTACTTTTGGAGACTTCAGGGACCGCGAGTAACCCTGCGTTCTCAGAGTGCAGAGTTCTGGTGGGATAATATGGCACTATGAGCTCTCTAAGATATGACGGAGCTTGACCATTTAGAGCTTTATAAGTTAACAGTAGGATTTTAAATTCAATAATGGATTTTACAGGGAGCCAGTGCAGAGAAGCTAAAACAGGAGAAATATGATCTTGTTTCTTAGTTCCTGTTAGTACTCGTGCTGCTGCATTCTGAATTAGCTGGAGAGTTTTTAATGATTTACTAGAGCTACCTGATAATAGACAGTTACAGTAATCCAGCCTTGAGGTAACAAAAGCGTGGACCAATTTTTCTGCATCTTTTCGGGTCAGGATAGGCCTAATTTTTGCAATATTACGCAGATGAAAAAATGCAGTCCGTGAGGTTTGTTTTAAATGAGAATTAAAAGACAAATCTTGGTCAAATGTTACTCCGAGGTTTCTTACGGTAGTGGTAGAGACCAGAGCAATGCCATCGAGAGAAACTATGTCATCAGATAAAGAGTCTCTGAGTTGTTTGGGGCCAAGAACAATAACTTCAGTTTTGTCTGAATTTAACGTCAGGAAATTGGCCCTGATCCAGGTTTTTATGTCTTTAAGGCAGTTATGAAGTTTAGTTAATTGATTACTTTCTTCTGGCTTCATCAATACAACTGTGTATCATTCGCATAACAATGGAAATTTACAGAGTGATTTCTAACGATGTTACCTAAAGGAAGTATATATAGAGTAAATAGGATTGGTCCAAGCACAGAACCTTACGGAACTCCACAACAAACTTTAGTACGTACGGATGATTCATTATGAATGAAAACGATCAGATAAATAAGATTTAAACCAGCTTAGTGCAGAACCTTTTAGGCCAATTAAGTGTTCCAGTCTCTGTAGCAGAATTTCATGGTCAATAGTGTCAAACGCTGCACTAAGATCTAATAAAACAAGTACAGAGACGAGTCCTTTGTCTGAAGCAATCAAAGGTCATTTGTAATTTTAACTAGTGCTGTCTCAGTGCTATGATGCACTCTAAATCCTGACTGTAATTCCTCAAATAAATTATTATCATAGAGAAAATCACACAGCTGGTCTGCAACTATTTTCTCAAGGATCTTTGACATAAAGGGAAGATTAGATATTGATCTATAGTTGGCTAACACCTCTGGATCCAGGGTGGGCTTTTTTAGTAGAGGTTTAATTACATCTACCTTAAAAGACTGTGGTACATAGCCTGTTAATAAGGATATATTGATCATATCTAATATATGGGTGTTAACTAAAGGTAAGACCTCCTTGAGTAGCCTAGTTGGGATGGGGTCTAAGAGACACGTTGATGATTTAGATGAAGAAATCACTGCGGTCAATTCTTGAAGAGAAATTGGGGAGAAGCAATCTAAATATATATTAGGTCTTACAGCTGTGTTTGAGGTTAGATAGGTACTATCTGGGGACAGGAGGTCATGAATTATATATATAGAATATATATATACATATATATATATATATATATATATATATATATATATATATATATATATATATATAATTGTAAGGAAGCAGGTTGGGGTGGTGGATGGGTCACAAAAAAAAAAAAAAAGACAGACTTTTGCCTGGGTCTCTCCCCTGGAGTCAAATGTTCAGATCCGTGTAAACTTTGAGTCATCTCAACTACTTAATCACCATGTTTCCTGTTCTAAACCTAACCACAGTAACTTTACTTGCCTAAACCTATCCTCATTTTACGTTAATTATGTAACTGTACATGAAGGACATAACTGTTGTTCGTCCATTTTTCATAGGATATATAAATCTGTTCTAATATATTGCATATCCCTGTAAAGGGTACCCATTGGTGTCTGATGCCAAAAATCCCTGACAAAGCGGCAGTATTTGTCAACTTTGGAATGAGTACAGGTTGTATTATTGTGCTTACATTTACAATATTTTATATTTTATATATCTATTCTATCTATCTATCTATCTATCTATATATATATATATATATATATACAGTATTTTATATACAGTATATATACACATATATATATATATATATATATATATATATATATATATATATATATATACACACAGTATTTTTTTAATAAATGCAAAGTTTTGAGAAGTCAGTTTTGAGACAGAAATAAAAATTCTCAAAATAAACTTGACCTACACAATTCTAATTAATTTCTCTGATATTGATTAAAATTGTAACACTCAAGTCTCAAGTTTTAAGAGAAATGTCAGAAATGAGAGAACAGATTTGGCTTTAATCTCAGAATTCAGATTTGTCAGATTTCTGAAATTAATCTAAGAAGCCATTTCCCACATGCTCTTTATTCTTCTTTACCTTAAACAAAGACACTTCAGCTGCAGCACAGCTTATGAAAGTGGAGGTCATTCCTCCTTTGCTGTCTCTGTAGGATTCAGTGCCAGGAATTAGTGGTGTGTCAGGATCATGGAGGCTTGGAGGGTGGGGTAGGTTTGTGGTGGGCTAGGTTTATGGTGGGCTACAGACAACCTGCACTGCCAGCAGTGATATATTCTTCCTCAAACAAATGTTGGGGCTGGGTATGGGAGGGGGATCCCCTGGGAAATAAAGTCTGCCCCCCCCCCCCCCCCCCCCCCCCACACACACACACACAAGCCTTGCCTATTTAACTGTCATGCTGAATGGAAAATATATCTCAACTTAAATACTTAAATACACATATACACATAGATTAATATATTTGAGGGCAATTATTAAAAATAAATCTCTGATTCAAAGCAATATTTTTTAAACTAAGGCAAGTTGACATCTTAGTGGAGACTCTGGAAAAGTGGGGAAATATTCACTGAACGTGAACACACAGTGTTCACAGGACTAGAGTGACTCAGTCAGTTAGTCCACAGTGAAATATCTCAACTACTGCATGGATTTACATTAAGTTTGGTTCAGAATTGAATTGTAAGATCTTGGTGGTTGTCTGAGGTAAATATTTTAATTTGTCTTTGATTTATGCCATATAAACACTATAACACTCCCATCAGCCCCAGATACACACTGTGTTTAGAGCTGATTGGCAAATGTTAGCTGCTGATATGCTAATTGGTAAACATTATCAGACAACACATACAAGTGGGGCCCACATGGGCTTTACCTTGGTTATTTAGGCTTATAGGCCCAGAGTGGGCTTTTAAGTGGGTTGGTGTTAGGGTCCACATGGGTAACCCAAGAGGAATGTACATGGGCTAGAAATGGGTATACCATTTAGACCATGAATATGGGTGCTGGATGAGTGAAAAGTGAAAAGAACAGTAAATGAAATGATATTGTATCTGTCAAAGTGATCCACATATCTATGCACTGTTGAAAACATATTTTTTATTGTTACTCTTTTGACGCTTTTGAGGTGAATGTACAAATATTATAGCTGGTACATTTAAGCCAGTTTAATCTAAGCTAAAACTAAAAATGCCAACACTTGCTGTAAAATTTTGCCCAACAATTTTCTGCCCTTCAAAATGATCAGTGGGTTACTGAATTTCTCCTTCTGATAATAGCATTGGAAGGGACATGGATAGAAAAAAGGGTTGAAACAGAGCTTGTTGAATCTCACAGAATTCTCTCAAGAACTCTCACAAGCTCCAGAACCCCTGACTTTTATCTTTACCACTCACACTCTTGCCATTGCTGCACAGTGAAAGTTATTAAAAATACACTGTTTTCACACAATATAATGTTGACCAAAGCATTAGATTAGCTTCTTGTGATCTTAGAAATATAGGTAGATGTTAACTAGTTAGCAAGCTCACTAACATTGCTAGCTGGGTAACAAGCTTATTGCTTATCTAACAACAGGTTAGTTATTTTTTATTTTTAGAGGATGGTACACCTGTGGCACTGCTGTCGTGACCCAGCCACTGACAGAGCATTAATTTTAATCAGGAGAGACATGTTTTTGGTTAGGAAAGAAAATATTTAATCACAAATGCACATGAGAATGGAATATGAAAATGTGAAAAGTCTTTGGCGATTAGACCCCTTCGAGATGGTGAGCTACAAGGAGGGTGATGGATCCATAGCCAATTAGGGAACCTCCCTGGGGTCTAGACACTGGTGGTGGTAGAGGAAGTGGAGAAGAGAAGAGGATCAGATGGATGGGTGCTGATGATCCGGGTGAGAAGAGGAATGAGTCTTTGGGTTTATCTTTGACCTTGGATGTGATGGCTGGAGGTGAATGGGGTGGAGGGGGAGCGGCGATTCTGCCTAGAATGACAGCTGAAAGTGGCAGAGGAGAGAACAGATTGGTTGATGGAGGCCGTGACTAATTACGATAGGACAGCAAGAAGAGTGTGCACCCGGTGGCAGCTGATTGGAGGAAGCAGTGGGAGTGAGAGAGGGAGAATTGTGAATGAATGAGCACGGAAAGGTCTTCCTGATTGAACTTATGCTGAGCTTCATTTCCCTATTCTGAAGTGGTCATGACATATGAATATGTGTCTGTTCTTCAATTATTTAGTCCATCCACCTATAAAAGAAATAAGAATGGTTTTCAATAAAAAATGTGAATATTGTTATGTAAAATCCAGACCGTCAAGACAGCTGTTCTGTTGACAAACATATTTTGTCTTCCTCTTGAGGCCTATACTACAAAGCCAGTTCAACTTACCCAGGATATCTTCTCGTTTTCTGGTTTGACTAACCCTAATATTGGCCATCTGGATAAATGGTACTACAAAGCTGGTTATTAACTAGTTCAGTCAATGCTGGGTTTTCCAATTAACAGTGTGTGGATTATTTTACTAATAAAATACCTATTTTATCCTAGTTCTCATCACACAGGTGTCTCATGTTATTTTGAGCTGCAGTGATGGAATCAGACTGTTAAAGTAGCAGCACTATCAGCGATCACTGCAGACTAAAATAAACTTATTTTTTTTCAAATCCTGCTAAAATCATGTGTTTAGTGTTGTAAACTATCTCTGTGTTTGTTAGAAGCTCTGTTTAGCCGTGGAAATAGAGCCTTGGGGATATAAAATGATTCTACTGACCCATAACAGCATATAGGCTCCTCTTTTTTACCTGTCACTCCAGACTTTCATTCATGTATAGCCTACTTTTGTCTTCAGTGATCTGATTGGTCAGACTTTGGGATATTGACAGGTTGTGATCTGATACCCTGAAGTTCACCTGCTCCGAAGCAGGTTAGCTGTTCAGCATAAGTTGCCACGGTGATTTATCCTGGTAAAAAGAGAACCAGCTTTGTGGTACTGACAACCCAGAGTTAACCCCGAAGCTACCTCGCTAACTCCAAATCCTGCTTCGTAGCACAGGCCTCTGGTTAGCAATATAGTTGGGAAATAACAATGGTAGAGCAAGGTAGATTCACCAGGGCTGCGGCCAAATAGTACAAAAAAATCTCCTTTCCTAACAACATTTACCTGACCTCAATGGAAAACCTCATGAGGATATGAAAGAAAATTCAAAAGAATTTAGGAAAAGACCACCGCAGTGCTTAGAGAATCCAGCTGCCCTTGGCTCCTGATGATGTGAAGTCAGATATTATTAAGGGGAGTCTGCTTTGGTGAACCCACAATGTTCAGGAGATGGTTTACTAAAAGTGCATCCTCATTGTATTGTTTTTTATACACCAATTTTTTTTTTTTTTTTTTTTTTTTTTTTTAATCTGTCGTCTTCTTAAAACCTGATCATTTTAAGACTGGTCTGTTTTATTTTGCTGCCTGCTTGAAGCACTTTGTAAAGTAGATCTTCAAAAAGGGCTCTATAAATAAAGAATATTGATCCCAACAGTTTGGTTTAGGATTAATTACAATATTATTACTCCAGTTTTATCAGTAGTTAAACTACTCATTACTTGAAAAAAAAAAAAATTTCATTAAAGTAACTTGTTACAAGTAATGCTGCTAGTAACATGTTACTGCCCAACACTGCAGCTAATAATATGTTGCCCATGCTTATTTTGCATGTACTGATTGTTACAAAATAGGGGGAGAACAAAGAAAACTAGAATTACTGCCCTGTGGTTGTTCTTCGTTATTTTATCCTATTTAACATTTGAGGGAAGTTTGATCATAATTAGCATATGAATTGGGTATTCATTACGGCCAATAACATATGTTGTGAGGTCACACTGACCTTAACCTATGACCTTTGACCACATAATTCTAATCAGTTTATTCTTTACTCTAAGATATTCTTGAGATATAACATTCACAAGAATGAGACAGATGAGGTCACATAGAACTTGACCTTTGATCTTTGACCACCAAACTCTCATCAGGTCATTGTTGAGTTTAAGAGAATATTTGTGCCAAATTTAAAGAAATTTCCTCAAGGCGTTCTTGAGATATCATGTTCACAAGAGTGAGACAGACAAGATCACAGTGCACTTGAACTTTGACCTATGACTACCAAAAACTAATCAGTTCATTGGCGAGTCCAAGTGGACATTTGTGCCACATTTGAAGTAATTCCCTTGAAGCGTTGTTGAGATATCCTGTTCACTAGGATTGGACAGACGTATGTTCTTATGGATAGACAACCCGAAAACAAAATGCCTGTGGCTACGGCTATTGCTGGCGCAGAGGCATAAAAACATTGTCTTTATCCTTCAAAATGAAACGCAAACACACACTCACACACACAGGCCCAAAATACAAATACATGCACAAACAGGACCTGTACACCTGCTGTAATGTAGGGACAAATGTCAGAGTGAGGGGGCTGCCTATTCAGCTACCAGACCACACTGGTAGTTGGACTTGAATTGGTGACCCTCTGATTCCCAAATCAAGTCCCTACACGCTGAACCTGCATTTATGTTTATATTTAACAAATTCACTGCTGGTTAAAAGTATGTGGACACCCCCCAAATTGATCTGGACCCTGTAGTTCCAATTAAGTGAAACTATTCCAGACAACAGTGTTCTTCCAGCTCTGTGGCAACATTTTGTGTTTGTCCTTTTCTTCTTTCAACATGACAAGTCCCCTGTGCACAAAGCAGCTCCATCGAGAAAGGGTTATCCCAATCTGCTGTGAAAGAACTTGACTGAAACCATCCAACAACTTTGGGATAAACTGGAATACTGATTGTGAGTCAGACCTTATCGCCCAACATCAGTGGTGGCTTTGACATGCTCTTGAGGTTGAATGAGAGTGGAGGAAGTCCCAGCAACACATTAAAGCCATTATGTCAAAACACGTTCAACTGTCACATATAGCAGGAATGTGAGGATTTGACATACGGTACTTAGGGTGGCTACATACCTTTGGCCATGCGCATAACATAGTGTATATTTTCCACAGCATAAAATTATTTAATTGTCTATTAACCTGCGTCACCTTTCCTTCACCAAATACTTTGGCAATTAGCAGGTTTAAGATCCAGATTAGGTTCATGATTGTGAATTATCTGCGTAAATCGACTCAATAGATTACATGTTCTTTCTACACATTGAATGATGATAATAAAAATATCCGTAAGGACAGCCGGATCACAGCCTCTTCGGCCTCGGTGCCTGGGTTCAGCAGGGGCAGCAGGTGGAAGGAGGACGATCGTTTGAATGAATAAATCTGATTTGAAAATGATTAATTTACGTTGTATCAAACAGAGCTTTAGGCTATTAAGATTCAAATAATTTGAGGACGATGCATACAAACTGCTGTAGGCTATATGTTACCCGTATCATTTGTTAAAATAAATGTTAAATAGCTCTACATTCCGACAGCCATCACTGATTTAGTTTATCCATTATACACAAAACATCTCTGGTTTCCCGTTCCCACTTCATTCAAAACCCCACAAATGAATCTTCTGTTTGTTTGGCGACCGCTGTATTTTTGTGTGTGTGCTTATGCGTTTCTTTGCCTCCAGTTTCATATCAAACCATTTACGCTTCACCTCTGACATGGTTCTTTGTACTACGGAGACAACATTAACAGCATCTGTCACCTCCCTCCAGGCCTTCGCTTTGCCTGTCACACCACTACTAACTGAAGAATTTAAAATGTTTTTTCTTAAGTCCACTTCACCCAAAATTATTTCGATCTCCGCTTCGAAAAAAATCTTTTCTCTTTCTCTCTCTTTCTTTGTTTGCGGCATGACTGACAGGTCGACAGGAAGCACCTACACCTCCTTATATGGTGGTCATTGGCTATTCATGGGCGGGGATTTATGGTAATTGCTGATTACCAGGAGCATGCTGTCACTTTACGATGGATTGGCATTCATGATCATACACACGTGTTTATGATCAAATCTGAGTTTCCCGCAGCATTCCTGAATCTGGGGTAGGTTTTTAGTAGAGTAGGCTTTTATGTGCAAATCTACACACATATTTACTCACTTTTCATGAATGAGACCCTTTGAGTGCAAGTAAACCTCCACAAGGTGAATCCCTGAGTGCATCTGATTGATTGCTGAGATTATTTCCCTGCTAAGAAACAAGTCCCCAGGGAATCCCAAGGCCTTACTCTGACTTCTTGAGCTTTGGCTGAGCAAACAGCACAGCCCCAATCCTTCTTTTATCTCCCCCTGCCTCCTTCACAATGATCTTTTGATTATGTCTATTAATTAAAACTCCAACAAGCTGCCACCCGAAGGTACCACCCACCCACCAAGTCTCCTCCTTTAAGTCACCCGGCACACTGAAGAAGGAGGACAAATAAGAGAATAATGAAGGAACACACACAGTCTGACTTTAGTGCTTTACCCTTTTTCTACTCCTCTTATCCTCTTTAATCCTGTACCTCCATGCTTGTTAAGCTGTAGGAGCAGTGTGAATGCACAGAGCGCAGGGCCAGGGGGTCAAGAAGGCTCTACAAAGAGGTGGACCCAATCAGTGGTGGTCCAGGTCCTCAATGAAATGAAGCGCTGAGGACTCTCAATGAATCCTCTGTTGGAACAAGCATTCGGTCACATTGAAAGCTGCACCGTACAAGATTTTAAAATAAACAAGACTAAAAATCTAGAGTCTCAGCAGGGGCTGTTTGTTTAATTTTAAAGCCTCACTAGCTGGTGATTGAAGCTATACTGGGGATTCACCTCATTCTAGGTTCTGTCAAGCCCACGTGTTGGACAGAACCAACAGCAGAATTATAATTTGCGATTCTAATTTGGGCAAAGGGTTGTGCTGGGCAAACTCACCTCTGTCATGGTTTTGTTATTCTTTTCTTTTCTTCGGCAAAAAAGTCAGTAGCAACAAAAGTATATGCTTATTCTACATAAACTACAGTATAAAAAACTATATGCACAAATTGCTATCTTGTTTTTTAGAGTTAGAAATGATCATATTTGGGCAAGAGGGTGGAGCTGGGGAGGAGTGAGGAGTGGATCTGACTGAGGAGATGAAGACACTATCAGCAGAGTCTGGCACTCAAAGCAGCCTGCCCTTACTTATGTAGAACTTTAAGACTTAAAGAGGCAACAGATAGCATCTTTTCCTAAATATATCATTATTAAAATAACGTGGGTTGCACAGGGTAAGGGCCACAGTAAAATCAGACTATCAGCATTTACATAGGTTACTTAGTGGCTTTGCAATCTTTGCAATAAGCTTCTGCCACCGGTGCTGAAATTTCGCGGGAAAAAGCTATCGACGGACATCGCTCAGCTAAGTTACGCCCAGCTAAGCGAACACTGAACTTTGTTTCCAATTCAATTTGAGCTCCAACCAGCCGCATCGTTTCCGAATCGGGACTGTTTACACGTGCATATTGGTATAATTCCACTGTGTCTACAGTTGTTTGTACTGATACTGTACATATTGGTAAAATTTACTGTGAGTTCTTTGTACAGGTACTGTGCGTTCTGGTATAATTATTTACATTACTATTTGTTTTTTCCTCAGATAAATCTGATAATTGTTGCTCATTTATTTAGTAGTGTCCACACACCTTCCCATTCTACATACAGTATACATAGAGGTATACTGGTGGCTTTACAGCCTACATTTTATTTAATCTAGAAAGTCTAATAGAGTCATATTTTATTTTATTTTTTTTAATTTACATTTTTTAAATTATAAACACATAACAACAAAGCAGACATACCAACACATCAAAGTAGAAATAAAAAGTGAAAAAAAAACAAAAAACAAAACAATATAAGACAGCAATAAATTAGAAGGACAGATGAGGAGGGAAGGGGGTGTACAATGTTATGAAGTCATATATATGATTGTATACATGCAAACATGGTCGCATATACACATACATACACGATCTCTCTCTGTCCACTGGAGTTTTTCCAGCTTGTTTTAAGTCTGCTGTGGTTAAACCCTTATTGGCCCTACTGAAAAAAACAGCTAAGACCAGCTTAGGCTGGTCAAGCTGGTCTTAGCTGGTCAGCTGGTCAAGCTGGTTTTAGCTAGGTTTTGGTCAGCTGGTCTTGACTGGTCTTGGCTGGTCTGGGCTGGTCTTGGCTGGTCAGGCTGGTCTTAGCTGGTTTTGGCTGGTCTTAGCTGGTCAGGCTGGTCTTAGCTGGTCAGGCTGGTCTTGGCTGGTCTTAGCTGGTCAGGCCGGTTTTAGCTAGGTTTTGGTCAGCTGGTCTTGGCTGGTCTTGGCTGGTCTTGACTGGTCTTGGCTGGTCTTGGCTGGTCAGGCTGGTCTGATCAAGCTGGTCTTAGCTGGTCAGGGTGGTATGAGCTGGTCTTGACTGGTCTTGACTGGTCAGGCTGGTCTGATCAAGCTGGTCTTAGCTGGTCAGGGTGGTATGAGCTGGTTTTGGCTGGTCAGGCTGGTCTTAGCTGGTCAGGGCTGGTCTTGGCTGGTCAGGGCTGGTCTTGGCTGGTCACCAATTAGGCTACTGCAATTCAAATAATCCAAGCACACCTCAACATTAGAATAATTATTTGTTTATTTATTAATAATTATTCAAGTTAAAAAAATAATTTATCAATTAATTAAGAAAAATTAACTGAAAAAAAAAAAAAAGGATAGAAAACAGGTTTTTAATGTTCCTGTTCATTCTAAAACACATTCTGGAAACATTTCACAAAAGCTTGAAGTTACCAGTGTCTTCATCAGCATGTTAAACTACCAGGTCCGTCATCCCCACAAACATTCTGTCAACATTTCACACAATGACAGCAAAAGTTAGTAAACATTTCACAAAATGACAACTTTAAAGTACCAGGTCCATTAGCTTTAAACTACCAGGTCTGTCATCTCCACAAACATTACGTAAACATTTCACAAAATGACAACTTTAAACTACAGTACCAGGTCTGTCATCCCCAAATCACGAAAAGGTTTCACAAGCAATAACATTGGGGGGAACATGATAAGGGGGTACCCTATTTTTCTCTTTGTGTCCTTTTTATGTCTCCCTCCCGCTCTGGAGCATAACTCAGCCACTTTTTAATGGTATTGCTGAAGTCTACTTAGGATAGTTTGCAGTCAAACTGTTGAGCAGCAGCTGAAAGAGATGAGATATAAATAAATAAATGAATACATTTATATCAGTGTACTGAACAAACATTTACTGAACATGATTGTGATAAACTGTGCTTTTATTTTCATTTTTAGGATGCCAGCTTTAAATCTGGCCAGGTACTACAGACGAAAACTAGCCTTTTGGCAAATTCTGGCATGTTTACAGTTTTATTTATTAACATGCACTGTCCCTGTCAAATAAATTAATAAAATAAAAAAATAAAATTAAAATAAATGATTGACGCCTTTTTGATTTAGTTTTTGGCAGCTGTAATAATGAATATAGTGTCTTTAGGTTGGATTTTGTGTTTCTTTGTATTTGTCTAATATTATAATTTCCTCTTACTTGAAAATATGCCACTCTGCTGTACAAATCCATAATCTGCGTATAGTCAATCACTACAAACACCACCTCTCTAAACATAACCCAGTCAGGGCATACACAGGAATCTTGATGTTAATTTCAATACTTTTTTAAGAATTTTTCAAGACCTTCTCAATATTTTTTAATACCTCACTGCCACTTTGAGCTGCAATCATTTACATCAGTGACACCTTTAACTTAACAGTTTTAGTTTGTGATAAAGACTATAGATCACTATTATACGACAGAATTCAAATAGGCTGGGAGAATAAATCAAAGGCAAAGTTAATTTTACTTTTTTTTTTTAAATTCATAATATGCCCTAAGAGCGCCAGAGTGTACTCTGTGTGCTCTCTGGTCTTTTGAAAAGTTGTTTGTGCCTCTGAATTTTTGCCTGAGTGCACTCTGGCACACATAATAGGCTAGTTTTATTTTTGTTACCGGATCATCTTTGTTTTTTAATAAAACAAATAACGCACTTCACGTTTTGAAGACTTTCACTCTTAGACAGCTAATTCAGAAAAATACCTTCAAAATTTAAGACCTCTTTAAGTTGTGATAAGACTTTTTAATACTTTAAGGGTCTTAATTTCCCCAAAATTGATTTATTAACTTTTCATACTTCTAAAGATCCCGGACATCCTGCCAATAAACCATTTTCAGGTGAGCAAACATACCAAACATGCAGCCTTTTTGACTGAATGGCTACTTGTTTCCTTTGCCAGACCAGTTGAAATGACAGGCCAGGGAGTTGGTCAAGGTAGTTGACAGCATCCGTCTGAGCATAGAGTCTGATGAGGTGCCCCCAACCAAAGCCAAGCGAGCAATCTAGAGATGAGAAAGAGAAGTAGTTGTCATCATGATGCTGCCTACACAGAAATCATTTTATTTTTGCATCAAGAATCATTTTATCATCGAATCGTGGGTCTTTCAATCAGAAAAGAATAGCATTAGAATAGAAATGTATTTATTTAAATCAGGGACAATGCACAAATAAACATTAATCTTGTAGGAAAAAGAAAAGATGTCTTGAGCCAGGTTATAGCAGCTTTGCTAATTTCCACCCATAGTCCCTAGGCAGGTAAGGAAGGAAGTGAATCATGATTTACCCAGAGATTCCCACCCTTAGCTTATACTGTGCTGTGATATATGAAGTTGTTTCCTATGTTTATGGTTTTTTTTTTCTTTGATATTGTACAGGCAGTAGATTGTAAGGTGTTAAGTATATTGCAGTTCAGTTTGTCAAATAAATTACCATGCTTTGACGAACTGATTCATTCTTCAGTGATGATTCTGCCTCATTGAAGTTGTCTGCATTCATGATCGGTAGGTCAAAGGGAGTCATCTCAAGGGTTGTGTCTGGCGCTGGTCCCCTGTGACCACCTGGAGTAGATCTGGCATCTGCCAGTTCACTTTTGATGAACTGCACATCTCTTTACATTTTCTTTACTACCACTACTACTTCAGCGAGCATTGTGGTCATCTTCTCGGTGGAAAGGTCTTCTTTAAAAAAAATATATAATAAAGAAGAAAATTGTTAGTAAGAGAGAAAGTAAAACTTGCAAATTACTAAGGAATTACACAATTTGAAATAGACTTGCCTTTCAAAAGCTCCCTGGTGTACTGACCTTGACCTTCAATCTGTGTGCTTACACCTAGTATAAAACAAGCATCCATGCACCTTAATCACTGCACACATTGAAAGGCATTATTTAACTTAAAGTCTGCCATGGCCACCCACATATAATCCTCACCTCAGCCCACTTTAGTTTTGATCACAAAAAACATTTCTATACATATTTTAGTTCCCTCTTAAGATGTCTGGAGGTAGGAAAAACAAAGGTTCCAAGAGATACACAAAAACAAGACTAATTTAATTTGTTCAAATAATTTTATTTTACATGCTTTAAATTAATCAATTGTGGTTATTAGTGAGGAGTGCAATCACATACCATTTTGTGGATGCTGAGAGCAACTGTGGGGAGTGTATTGCCTCGAACTGGATCCTGCTGTATCTATTGGGATATACAGACATCCAAATTGTTTACTTGGCCGTAACTTCTGTTCCTCTTGGAAGTGGCTTGTATTGGAGGCTGAAAGAAAAAAGAATGGGTTAATTTTTTAGGTTAAAAAAATAATTTTTTTGCAATAAAAAGATTTATCTGACCAAATCAATGTAATGTAATCAATGTAAATCAGCGTCCAGTGCCATTGAATTGCTTTTTACCGTTTTAATTTGCTATACACATGTCATTATGGCCTCATGTGATTTTTCATCAGCATGTTAGTAGCATGTAGTCACAGCAGTAATGAACAAACAAAACAAATATAAACTGAACACAATAAACGTAAAATAAAGCCAAAACATCTGCTGTTTTTCACTTTCCTCCATAAATTAAATTACACTACTGACATCAAAATACTGAATGACAGTAAGAAAGACTTAAGACATTCAAAACACAGACAATTCTGTGCGAAAACTGATTTGTTTTCAATCATGTAATATTTTTTTTATATTATGTTGAAAATAACTTCGTTTTATACCACATTTAGGCTATTTCATGTATGAAAATGCAGTATACAGTTGTTTTAAATTATGTGTGGTTTCTATTATAATTTTATTCTATTTATTCCATTTATATTTTACTTGTTACAAATTTCTGTGGACCCCATTTGAAAAACACTGTCCTACAGTAACCTTAGCGCAGGGCATCCTCACCGGTGTGACGGATTAACTGGTGTTGGATCAACTGGTGAGAGAGACAGATGTGGTGTGGGCGTGGCCTGTGCGGACCCGTTGCGTTTGTCCCGTGCAAATAACCAGGAAATACATGTCATGATCGCTTTGCCGTCCTAACGCACACGTTTGCCGGTTTTGTTTGAATCATGACTACAGGAACTGTTCGCTGGACATCAGTCACGTTCCCGACAAAACCATGTGGAAACAAACCATCGCCATTACATTACTAAATGAAACTAATGCCTGAGTGGAACTGCTGAATGTCATGTCCCTGTCATCCTTCCCACTGATGCCATCTACAGTCACAGTGAGAGCATGGCCACCAGCCAGTATATATATATAGGCCATATA
The DNA here is from genome assembly GCA_026686955.1 of Epinephelus cyanopodus. Lineage (NCBI taxonomy): Eukaryota > Metazoa > Chordata > Actinopteri > Perciformes > Serranidae > Epinephelus > Epinephelus cyanopodus. Next base: position 3,124,063 of record CM048932.1, on the reverse strand, counting down.
GATATAGAAAGATACAGGTAAAGATAGAGTTCGTGATTGCAGCCATGACCAAATTAAGGCATACGGTAGCCAAAATGCTATACAACATTAGTTTCAACAACCCATTCAGATCACAACGTGGCCAAATTACGTCACCAACACAGTGGCCAAACATGAAATGCATGCACTGTGTCACACAGCCAAACTCACCCATCACCATGAAAGAAGCAAATGCAACAACAATGATCTTGAGGAATCATCTTTATTGGCCAAGAATGAATACACATTCGAGGAATGTGAAAAATGCTGTGTACAGAATAATCAATTTTACACATAAAGCCCAATATCACAAATCACAGTTTGCCTCAGAGCTTCACAGCATCGCTCTGTCCTTCAGACCCTCACAGCTGATCAGGAAAAACGCAAAAAAAAACAAAAAACACATTAACAAAAAAAAAAAAAACAACAACAACAACGCAGTGCCGATTCATGTGGCGCAAGCAGTGCAAAGCCAGTCCTGCTCTGGTGAGGGCTGTCCAACACACTGTGAATGGTACCACAGGCAGCAGGTGGTGCATTCAATCTAAAAAAAAAAAAAAAAAAAGAGGGAAGAGAGACCTCAGAAAATATCCAAGCAGTGTGTCAGGTAATCATTCATCCCAGGAGGTTGTACAATTCAACAGTCAATAAGAAATCATGATAATGCTCAGAATTGCATGGCAATGTCTGTCAGATACTGGATTTAAATCTTAGCTGTGGTTGTCTGTGTTCCCATGTTCCCTCAGCTGCTCTGGTGACCGCTGAAGTGCAAGACATGCAGGTTAAGTAAAGTAAACTACACATTAACAATAGCTGTGTGTGACTGAGTATTCACCCAGTGACCGTAAGGTGTCCAACCGACATTGGCCGGGACAAGAATTGATCTCCTTACCCACTCGTCTATCTCAGCCCCAGAGCTTTCCTCCCCACAGGCACAACACAGCTGGGATAGGTCATCTACAACACAGGCATACATATAGTCCAGTTGCCATTACAGACACAAACAAGTAAACCTGGAAGAGTCCTTTGTACCTGTATTTACTAGCAGAGCCTTAGCCATGTCCATCCTCAGCATGGCCACACCCTCCTGGTCCACTGCATAGTTAATCTGCTGGGCCAGCAAAATCTGCTCTGCAAGCTAAAAGTCTCATGAGTACAATTTGAATGACACTTCAATGACAGGCACAAAGACCACTGAGTCATTACCTTGCACACAAACACCCCACATGATGTTGTGTCCTGCTGTCTGGGATGGGCCAATGTAGCGCATGTCCACCTCCTGATAGCAGGACACTTCTGGCGAACCAGTGCCCTACACAGAACACAGATTGACCACAGTCAGGAAATTGTAACATAAGCCCAGGTCGGAGGATGCTAAATTTAAGACCACTTGAATCGTGTTAAGGGCCCTCAAAAGGACAAGCCTATGCCAGTCTAGTGAAACAGTACAGTCATAAGGGACATGAAATTTGCCTGTTGCTCGCCCAGGGTTAAGCAAAATGCATGGATACATACATCCAATGCACACATTACAGCTGATTCACCTTGTTACATGTTTACACCTCTCAATCTGATGCTGAGTGGCACCGAATGGATCCAGGTATAAGGACCTCATCTCCTTCAGGTACATGATCTGTGGAAATGCAAAACAAAAATGAGAAACCCCTCAAACAGAAGTGTCATTGTTGTGTCCACATCTGTTAACATTCAGGTAAACTCACAATGAGTGTCCAGTGTCCTCCATGACAGACTGCTCCTGCAGCCACATCATGATCCAGGGCCAGCTACAACAGAAATCAAATATGCCACACATATCCAACTGAGAAAAACTCACTGGATTGCAAAGGCATAACAAATCAATCCTACTCACCCGTTTCAAGCCTCTCTGTTTGCCCTGCCACACTGCGGTCATTGCGTAGCTGTCAATAATAACAGCGCCACTCTTCCTCCCAACCATTGTGAGATATGCATTGACGGCCTATGAAAAAAATTATGTGATTAATCTGTACAGACGCACATCAGTCAAATAATTGTTCTGTGAAGTGGGCTACCTGACTCTCCAATTCCTTTCCTGGAGCCAGGTACAGGAGATCCTCCATATATAATTTATATGGCCCCAGCCTTGACCATAGTGTGGTCCGTTGCCTTCCTGCCCATACGTCTCTGATTACTGTAACACACAAAAAGAAAATTGTTATGGCAGTAATTCATGACTTTCATAATTTGGGGTGTACTCTATCAGTGTACTTACAAATATCTGCACTGAGTGGAGGTCCTTGGGTTTCACAGCTGGTGGGTTGACTGGCTGGGGGTGTGACTGATGTGTGACCTGACTCATTACTTCCAGCCAGAGGAGTAGGACCAGTCAATTTCCTGATTTTGGCAGGGATCCTCTCCTCTGGCTGGAAGTAATGAGTCAAGTGGTCAATGTTCACTCTTGACTGTGTCCCCCTCTCTGACACCAGGTGAGCGGTTTTCTCCTCCAGCTGTAAGATTTTGTAGGGTCCCACCATGCTGGCCTCCAGTTTGTCTCCTTTTCTCAGGGCCTGCCTTGCATTTTTCTTTAGCACAAGGTCCCCCACTTTGAAATTGTCTGCTTGACCTCTGTCCTCCTTCCTCTTGTGGACCTTTTGCTGTTTGGCCTCGATATTGGCCTTTACCTCATTGTAGGTAGGAACCTGATCTCTGAGTCCCTGGCAGATCTCCTCCGTCTCAATGAGGCTGCAGACCTTCTCTTCGGTCACCTGCCAGGAAGAAATCAGTGACGTTTTAGGGGACACAGATGACCCAAATTCAAACTCCAAACAGAGTAGAACAATAGCAGCTTTACGTCATATTCATCTGGGACCTCTGAGGGATACCTGGCCTCCCTCCCAAACATCAAGTAGTATGGGCTGTATTGCGTAGTCAGCTGCTTTTTCGTCCTGAGGGCAAACATTGTTGCCTGGAGATACTGGTCCCAACGGTTAGGGTGCTCAGCCACCAGTTTGTTCAGGGACCTTAAAAGTGCAGAATTCAGGTACATGCATGAGGAGGCAGAAGATACTTTGGGTTGTCGTGTAAGATACAGCAACCCATGTCCAGATGGTGCCATTAAAGTTTACCTGTTCAGACTGGAACAGGATAAGTACTAGGCTATTAAGGGCTCAAGTTACAGTTCTGACAACAAAACTATACCTCTGTATCGTGCCATTCAGCTTTTCCACAAGGCCATTGGTCTGTGGATGATAAGGGGAGCACAGGCTCATCTTGATGCCCAGCCTCTCACACAGACCATAGTTGACCTTGTAATGACCATTCAAATGAACATGAGCTGAGCCAGCACAGCAAAACATACGTTACATGTTGGTGATCCAAATTGCATAATCACTATACCTTGTTGCGAAATTCTGAGCCTTGGTCTGTTAGCAGCCTTTTGGGTGCACCAAATTTGTAAAAGAAATCCAGAATACAATTTGTCACCTCGGCTGCTGTTTTGCTTTTTAGTGGGTATGCCTCTGCCCATTTGGTGAAATAATCAACCATGACACATATGTACTGGTTGCCACCATATTGGGTTATCATGTCTGCACTGAATGGTGTTGACTATCGTTGTGATAACTGAGTGGATTGTCTGTGGCCGTTATTATACTGCATGATTGTTGGGATGTGGCTTACATATGTTGTATCACCAGTTAATCTGAGTGGATCACAATTTTCCACGGCTCATAGCAATCCCCGCGCTGCGCTCGTGGTGGATGTGACTGACTCAGACTTTCATTTCCAGACTGCACATCGACTTGACATCAGATGTTACAAACTACAGGACAGACAACTGAGCATTTTCTACAGGATTCATTGACATTTGCAGTGATCTGTATCTTAGTGTTGCGGTGTTCATGAATTGGGACTGACGTCAGTGACCGTGTTAATGCCTGCTGTTCACAATACTGCAAACGACGTTTGCAGAGTTTTCCTGTCATGGAACTATGTGTGCGCCATATCATTCTTTATCTGATGTCAAGTGTTTCTGGGGACTGATGATGCTTTTATACAGCCTGTGAGTGGCACACACACAGAGTCTGGGGTGTTAGATGCCATACTGGAGTGTTGGCACGCACAGAGTGGTAATGTGTATCGCGCTCAGATTAACTTGTGATACGCACAGGTAGAGGGATAGACATGATTAGGGACATGACATGATGTTGGTATTGCTGGCAGTATATCATGTGGCTACAATGTGTGACGCCTCGCTTTGCTGGTATTTTGGATGCATTTTGATTTTCTTATTTTGAAGCGTTCATGGATGTGTGTGCACAGGACGACTGTGGATCGTGCTCGCTTGGCTTCGTATTCTCTGTGGATGTCCAGCAAACCATTCCTATCGTGGTGTTTGAAAAGGCACCGTCACACATCTGATTGAGTAACAGGATGACTGGCTGTACACATGAATGAATGCGATCGACAGGTTAGGAGATCTATGTTTATTTCCTCGTTTTTCCACTGTGGGTTTCTCATAGGCCACGCCCACAACACATCTGTCTCACCAGTTGATCCAACACCAGTTAATCCGTCACACCGGTCCTCACTGCTAGCTTAGAAAGCATAAAGGTTCATTCTCACTGCCGCGATACGGAAATGCGGGACGGATTTGCAGAATATACACACTCAAACCATACACACAGGCGCGGTACGGACACGAAGTGGAATTGTCCCAGGTCCACGCAGTGTGAACGGGTGTGGGTGAACATGGATTTGAGTGGTAGCAGCAGCAAGCTAGCAAGCTAACGTTTAACAAGCAACTTACCACTCTCACCGCAGCCACCACGCTGGACAGTGGCCTGCCAGACTTTCATTCCTTGTTCATAAAATCATCTTGTGTTTTACGAAAAGGACAGGGTGCTGTGAAACGAGCTTTTTCAACCTTTCTCCCATACTGTCCTGCCTGGCTGGATTTCGGACTCTCCTGGTCTGCACGACTAACGTTGTAAACAAACAACTTCACTGGCCCAGCTGTGTAGTTCTGCCGGCGAATTCCGCGGGGGGTCAAAGTCGGGCGGAAACTTTTTTCACCGCACAAAAGTTCCGCCTCGGTGTAACTTCCATAAGAACCTTTGAAATCAACTTTTACATTTTTCCGCGAGAATAATCTGCTCGGATATTTGCCCTCAGTGAGAATGGACTTTAACTAATTTATCGTTAGCCAAAATGCACTGTTAGCTAAAACTGATGTGGCTAAACTGATGCTGTATGCTCGAAATGTGCCAGGTAACGTCAAAACAAAATGTTAAAAAATTTAATAAACTCCGTTAAGCACAAAAGCGGCAGTTATCATTCATAAAATCAATAAAATCAGTAATATTGCCAACTTACTTGAGCGTGAGCAAAGAGGAGGAGGAAAATGGCTGCATCCTCTTCTTGGCAAACAGAACGGCAACCGTTACCTGGGATGTACCATTTCACTAGGTTTAAAGTGTGGAGTGTTGGGCTATTCCACTCATTGCTGTCACTGTTCAAAAGCACCTTTTAAATGTCTTTGTCATTATAAATTACACACAAACCGTCAGAAGACTTTACATAGTAAAAAGTTACGTCCACAGCAAAAGGTGCTTAAATTAAATTAAAATGACACCCCCCCCCCCCCTCATTATATGGTCTCACCCAGTTCAGTGCACTGAAGCAGCATTAGTGAAACAACATTGATTCAGTGTTTCAATCTACAATCTCAACCTTCATACAATGTGGATTCAATGATATGTTTTCAACATAAAAATTTTAGAAGGTTGATCAACCATTGATTTTTCAACCTTAACTAAAAATCAACCTTTTTGACCATAACTCAATGTTGATTTAACATCTTTTGCTATCTGGGAATGTTGATCTGGAAACAGTGATAATTAAGGATGCATCACTGCTACTGTTGTCATTTTGATCCTTAAGCCACAGTGTGTAGGAATTTTCCCATCTAACGTTGAAATCACATATTGCATTCAAACAGATGGCGCACTCTAGCGCCTCACTGTTTCAAACACGTATTGCAACAACGGTAGCCGCTGTGTACCAAAAAGCTATGATAACATTGATGAAACCATGTCATCCGATACTACATGGAGTATTAATTCAGGCTCCTACACAGACACATGCGATGCAAGTTGACAAACCCCCTCCTCACCATGCTGGCTGTGTTTACAACGTAGGACTGTTGGGGCGGGTGTAAATTGAAACAGCTGATAGTGGCCAGCGGCACTACTGCCGCATAACAAAGTCCCACTCTGTGAGCATAATGCAGGATCATGTATTATGCAGCATCACGGGAGACACAATCCTTGTCGCCAAGAAAGTGCAAAAGGGAATCAAAAAGGCAGCGTGACTGGCGAATTAAAAAAACAAGGGTCAGCACTGGGGTTGCCTTTCCTAGGTGGAGAGAGCTGCTGAAGGAGAAAGGTAATACAATCACAGGCCAGCGCTAACGGCGGCTAACGGCTAACCGTGGCTAACGGCTAACACCGGCTAACGGCAGCGCAGTGATGCGAGGAGAGGGATGAGGCTGTTAGCGACTGGCCGCTAACACGGGCTAACAGCCAACAGCAGCGCTGGCCTGTGATTGTATTACCATCCTCGCTCAGCAGCTCTCTCTACCTGGGAAAGGCTACCTGGATGTGGGCCTTCGTTCTGTTCTGTTAATTCGCCGGTCACGCTGCCTTTTCTATTCCCTTTTGCACTTTCTTGGCGACAAGGATTCCGTCTCCCATGATGCTGCATATACATGATCCTGTATTATGCTCAAAGAGTGGGACTTTGTTTCAAATTTGCCAGGGTAGCAGCAAAGCGCCTCTTGCTCCTCTCCTTCGGCTCCTCAGTCACGCAGTGCTGGCCTGGCTCTCAACGAAAACGCCAAAGGCGGTGCTGTATGTCCCTTGCTGGCGGATGTATTCTCACGATGGCAAACCGTAATGGAACCCCACAGACGACTTACCTGCACAATGTACAAACAAATCCTAAATTTTCCTTTTTACGAGAATAAGTCAGATTATTGGTGGAGGTAATAATACACCAGTGATGACATATTTATGAATGCAGATATCAATTTTTGCCAATAAACAACTGAAAATGTTACACAATGTCCCTTTAAAGGCAAATACCAACATTTTTGGGAAATTAGCTTGTTCAAAACCTTTAAATTCACTAGCTAGCTCATTTAACATTGAACCAGCTGGTTGACTTGCTTTCTCCCTTAAAAGTGCCAAAATGCACTGATGTCAGCGTAGCTTACTCTGCAAAAGTTTTTAGACAAGATAATTTCCCCAAATGTTGGTTTTCTCTTGGCTCTTTTGTTATTATTGTGTTAAATAGAGAATAAATAAATAAAATAAAAAATAAAATAAATAAATAGAAATGCCCGGCCTGTATTTCCAAATTTACACGTGTTGGTCTGGCTCACATGTGAAAGTATCTGCTGTCAGAATGGCTGTTGCGCAAGAGGCCTATAGGCTTAAATTGTTTTGGTTATCTATCTATAAAGCAAGAAGCACCTGTGTGTCTGTCTGTGGCTTGCGTATCTGACTGTTTTTTCAGATTGGCCTAAGCTTTCGGATATGGCTTGCACATGGCATCCTTTATTTTGTAGTTTTTTGGTTTTGGATTATATATGAACACAAAGACTTTTGGGTTAATGAATCAAGTTGTGCTCACCAAGAATGTCTGCAATTTTTACCATGTCCAGTTGTAATTTGACTTTTCCTTTGAAGACATTGGAGTGTCTGCCAGTCACACTCAAGCCCATCCTCCCAGGTGATTTTAGTTGACCTCTAGGTAGATGCAACACAGCTCCAGCTGCCATATTTTAAACACCACTTTGGCCACAGAAAAAATACACTAATGGGTGGGGGTCAGCTCAGGAGTACCGCTTCTAGTGTTGGAACATGGAATTGATTTATTATCACATTTTACAGATTGTCCCTACAATGTGCGGTCAACCATCAACCAGCTAAAACCATCAACTAGCCTATTGAACCAGCTAAGACCAGCTAAGACCATCTAAAACCATCAACCAGCCTACTGAACCAGCTAAGACCAGCTAAAACCATCAACCAGCTAAAACCATCAACCAGCCTATTGAACCAGCTAAGACCATCTAAAACCATCTAAAACCATCAACCAGCTAAAACCACTAAGACCATCTAAAACCATCAACCAGCCAGTTTAACCAGCTAAAACCATCTAAACCCACCAGCTAAGACCATCTAAAACCATCAACCAGCCTGTTAAACCAGCTAAAACCATCTAAAACCATCAACCATCCTAAGCTGGTCTAAGCTGTTTTTTTTTTTCAGAAGGGGAAGAAACCAAATCTGGATGTAAACTCTCTTGCCAACTATAGACCTGTCTCAAATTTAGCTTTTTTTATCGAAAATCTTTGAGAAAGTGCTCTCTAACCAACTTTTAAAATTTCTGTCATTGAATGATTTATTTGAGTCACTGCAGTCTGCTTTCCGTGCTAACCATTCTACAGAAACAGCACTTACAAAAGTGGTAAATGACTTATTATTGGCGTTAGATTCAGGGCTCTAGTTTCCCGGCGCAGCGCAGGGTGGTGCAGGGTGGTGAACCCCACTCAGAGCTAGTTTCGAGCAGCACAACACGAGGCGCCCTCAATTTATTAGTCTGGCAGACCGAGGTGCGCTGAGATGGATGTGGCGGTGCAGCAGGGGGAGGTGTCAACAGATCCAGCTAGGCGCAGTGACAGTTTCGTGCCAAAAGGCTTTGCAGAAGGTGCGCTAAAAGCTCAGCAGCTGAAACCAGGTCTACTGCAGCCGGTATAAGCTGAAGTTACACGTCATCAAAACCTCACAGGCAGGTTTCCAGAATATCAGGCACATTAATAATGCAATAAATAGCCACAAAACTACTATTCAATGCAACTATCTGCAATCAGCACATAAATGTATCTCTATATCGACTGTCCCGTCACATCTGATGTCAGATCAAAGGCGATTGGCACCGTTTGGCACATTTGGCACTGGAAGCCCAACTTGATTTGATTAACACAGCTGCAAACTAATGAGTTCACATCCCTCTTAGCCAACCACAAACAGCCACAGCATCAGATAGGGAGTATATATTCAGCATCTGTCATCTTAGAAAAGTCAAAAGTCTGTCCAAAGGACAGAGGGATGTTGTATGCTGTAAAGCCCTGTGAGGCAAATTGTGATTTGTGATATTGGGCTTTATAAATAAAATTGATTGAAAAATTGAAATTGAAAAGAAAAGAAACAGAGTGAGACTGCGAGAGAGAAAGAGAGAGCACGCGTGCACGAGAGAAATGCAACATTGATTTACAATTGTGGTGACCTCCTCCCAGGCTACCTTTGCACCATCAGCCCGTGGAGGTCTGCTCACAGTTCCGTATAATTCGGACACTGCGAGCTTGGACCTCCCGGACCAAAACATCAGTTTCCTCCTGGGAGAAGTTTGGCCGTCTGACGCTGCTGCTCTCTTCTGCCATGACAAATTGAGTAAACTCTCATTACGCCTTCTTACGGTGCATTTAAGGGCGAGGAGATGGGCTCATTTGATTGGTGTGATGTGAATGGGCTGTGTAAAACCCACTCCACGCCTTCTCCCTCTTTCCGACTTGTGCAGGTAAGAGGGATGGAGGTGGGAAATATGAGTAGCTGCGCCAGCGTGCATGGTGTGCCAAACTTGCAAAATCCGCCTGGCCACACCCAGTTGGCGAAGCGTAGGTGCGCCTCGCCTCGCCCGGTCTGCAAAACTAGAGCCCTCAGACTCAACATCCGTTCGACTGTTGTTGGACCTTAGCACCGCATTTGATACTGTGGACCACTGTATACTTTTGGGCTCGAGAATTATTTTGGCATCTCGGGTCAGGTGCTTAATTGGTTGAGATCTTACCTGTCAGAGAGATTTCAACGTGTTCTTTATAACAACGTGTTATGTGACTCTTGTTCTGTTAAGCACGAGGTCCCACAGGGCTCTGTCCTGGGTCCACTGTTGTTTTCAATGTACCTGGCACCACTAGGTCAGATCATGCGCTCTTTTGGGATTGTTTTTCATTGTTATGCTGATGATTTGCAATTATATATGCCAGTCATTGCAGGAAATGAGTCTGTTTCTGATAAACTTACAGTCTGTTTGGCTGCTGTGAGGTCCTGGCTATCAACAAACTTTCTGCTACTTAACTCAGACTGAGATGATAGCTATTGGACTGTCAAATTTAGTCACCGGTTCAATAATTTCACCCTCCCTCTTGATGACTGTGTCATTCATTGCATGGACAAGGTAAAGAACCTTGGTGTACTTTTTGATCTAACCCTTTCATTTGACTTGCATGTAAAAGAGGTGACACGAGTGGCCTTCTTTCACCTCAGAAAAATTGCTAAGATCAGGTCAGTCCTTTCAGTAAAAGATGCTGAGACTCTTATTCATGCATTTGTGACATCCAGGTTGGATTATTGTAACATTTTTTTTATCAGGGTTGCCCAGGAAGAGTTTTCGAGGTCTGCAGTTGGTTCAGAATGCGGCAGCTTGTCTTTTAACTGGATCATTGAGGTATGATCATATCACTCCGGTGCTGGCCTCTCTTCACTGGCTCCCTGTTCAGGTTAGAGCGGACTTTAAGGTGCTGTTACTAACATATAAAGCTGTAAACGGTCTGGCACCTGTATATTTAACAGAACTTGTGGATATTTATGTGCCTACACGGTCTCTGCGCTCCAAAGGGGAGCGGCCATCTGCTTGTCCCTAAAGTCAGAAAGAAAGAAGACGGTCAGTGAACGTGCTTTTTCTTTTTGTGCACCAGCTCTGTGGAATAGTCTTCCTCTTGACATCAGACAGGCCTGCTCGATTGAGGTTTTTAAAGCAAAGTTAATGGGTGGTTTGCTCCTCCTGTGATGTCCTGTTTTAGGTGTGGGTTGTGTTTTTATTATTGTTGTTTGTGTGTTTATTTTTGAAACTGTTTTATATTATTTGTACTTGTTTCTATTTGTACTTATACTGTTTTAATTCACCTGTACAGCACTTTGATTGAAAGCTCTTTATAAAAAAATGCATTATTATACACACACACACACACACACACACACACAATCACACATATGTATACATATATGATCATATACACATATATAGACATGACTATATACATATATACATATGCAAAGGTTCACAAATCATGTATGGTACCTGGTACAGACTTTAAATCATAATAAAGCATGGTTTTATGGTATTATAAAATCATATTAGTATAATGTCTATTTGAGTCAATAAAAGCACCTACGGTATCCCAGTGTCCTTGTAATCCTTTATCAAAGTCCAGAAATAAGTTAGTAGCACGTTCCATACTTATGGTGCGTTCCAGGCAACCTGTAACTCGTGTTTTCACAACCTGTAACCCGTGAAAGTGCACTGGAACGGCAGTCAAACCCATAACTTCCCACCTGTGAACTCGTACCAGATCGATGTACTCCCAGTTACGGTTTCTGATGTCACACAGCCCTCTAAACCAATTACCCTACTCCTCTAAACAACAATGGCAAACCACCGCGGACGTGCTTGGAAGTAGGTAAACAGAACAAAGCCTCTGTTTAGGAGAAGAAGAAGATTGCAACTGACTTTGTAAGAGAGGACGAAGATGATTTCTTCCGGACTGACAACCTTACCTATTTGAACCAGAATATACAGAGGAGGAACTACATGTTTTGGAAGCTGAGTGTGCACGAAGAGAAGCTGAGACAGTCGAACAGCCTATAGGCGGTGGGCCTGAAGCCGCGATTCCTTGTACTTAAACGATCCCTATCGGGGGAGGACCCAGATTTTTGTTGACAACTTCTTAGATTTTCAATAAATCAAAAGAAATTTGTTGCCACCGGTACTTCTTGCGCATTTTTGTAGATCGGTAACTTTATCACGTTACCTTTTTTCCGGCAAACAGACCAGACAGCTACGTTCGGGGGTCCGACATGCATGACGTGTTTGTAGTTATCATCCAATGGGACGCTTGGAAAAAGGAAAAAAAAAAAAAAAAAAAAAAAAAAACCTTGGAAAAATGGCGCTGTATGTAGAGCCATACTTAAGTTACATAGCCTAATAAGTCTCTTATGTCTTCAATACATAACTTGGTCTTTACACGTTACGGGCTTTTTTAAACAGTCTGTTTAGATACCATGTATATTTTCTCTGTGAGCTTTATACAAATATTAATATATAATATTTATTATTCAGGCAAACGCTGCAGTCTTCACAAATTTGAGGTCTGTTATCTTGCTTGGGAACTTCAGCTGTCATTTATCTGTCAAAATGATGAAACGTCATAAAAAACGACCCTTCTCCCACCACTACATTAATCTTTGTTGCTATTTTTTATTTGTTTGCTAGCATCACATTAGCAGAAGAAATGGAGTGCTGTATGCATTTAATTCAGAGATATGAACCAATCACTCCTTTTATAAACACAGGATGGCAAAAATTTGTTAAATCAGTGTTTGACTGGAAAGATTTAGGCACTGAAGAGAGTGTTATAGCTGAAGAGGCAGTGCGCAGATTTAACCTTCACAGCCAGGAATCTGCTGAATATGCAATACCAGCTAATGCTGGCTATCACAGGGACTGCTACATCCATTTTACTAACATAACAAAAATAAAACGAGCCCAGAAGAGAAGAGAAAAGGAAGCTTTAATTCAAAAGGAAAAGGCAACAGAAGGTTGGTATCAAACATGCAGTGTGAAACTGTAAATGTGGATCTTGAACTTCAAATCTTAATCTTGAATGCTGAATCTGTGAACAAAGAAAAGAAATTAGGAGCTACAATGACATCCTCTCACCCACTTGATTCATTCAGCCTCATTTTGTATGTGACACATACAGAATCCAAAGCATCAAAAATGCTGAGCGAAGTAGGCGGGCAGAAGAGGGTTGTCAAAAAAATCTAAATATATGGAGATGACCAAAAAACACCAAAGCAGTGGAGAAAATTCCTGGCATGTGGGCAAATTAAAGAATACACAGGAGGAGCCTTGAGTGTAAGCCAGACATTCCTCCTCCCATAAATCATGGCTGGAAGATGACAAGAGATTTGTATGAGGTGGAATGGATGACACTCCCCCCAGCACCAGAGACGATACTAGAGCTTGTGCATTGCGCCTGTAAAAAAAACCAACTGTGTTAAGGGCAGATGCACATGTAAACTGCATGAGCTGCCATGTACAAACCTGTGTCAATGCACAAATTGTGATAATGGGCCTCTTGAAGAAGACTAGGCCCATATGGCTTCATCCTGTGTGATGACTCCTGCAGGAGGGAAGAAAATGATGTAACGTTAACTTTCTATATAATGTATATGTTATGCTATGTTTCTTTGTTACAAATTCTCTAATGTTACATGTGTGATTTACAATCAGTTCAAGCTCTTTTCAAAACCTTACTTTTTTTCGTTTAGCTGTTAGCTCTCTTTTGCTGTTTCAATGAAGGTTATGTGAGGAAACAATGATTAATTGACAACACTGTTTACACATCATCATAGCGTGTTTGCTTGGTTTATGAGACTCAGTGATGTTGGTCAGCAGATACTCTAATAAACATGCAACAATCCCAGTTATTTCTGCCACAAGGACTTAACAGACATAACGTAACCCAATAAGAAATAAGATGCAAATCACTTCAACTTCACTTTTCCCGTAAAGTGTGTGAAGCTGCTAGCTAGCGCCTTTTGCAAAAGCTAACGCTAACGTTACTTTTACACTTGCAAAACGTTACCATAAGTTTGAACTCATTACTGTACAAAACAATCAAGCTGCAAACATTTTTTAATAATAAAATAACGCTACTTACTTGTCTCCGTCGTGTCCATCTGCCGATTCCTCCGTTGAACAGCTGTGCTCAGTAGCTAAATCTGATAGGCTCACGACGGCCCTCCCTCGAAATCTTAGCGTTCTATTGGTCAGACTGTTATAGTAGACTGCAGCGTTTGCCTGAATAATAAACAAACTTTAAATTATAATTGTGGAAAAATGTGCAAGAATATCGAGTGGCAACAACCCGGATCTGATGAAGAATAAAATAATCTTCACAATTTTACAAATCCAGGTTGTCCCTGCACGGGGATCATTACTTTGTTAAACTAACGCAGATACGCAGCTTCAGCCCACCGCCTACTGGGGCCAAGGGGAGAGTCAGAACCGGCATGGACTGGTGGTGTAGATATAGGGCTTGTCAACCTATGCCGACAGAAAACAAGTGCTTCACACATACGAGGCATTTTGTAAAACTGGGATTTATAAGTCTCTCTCTCTCAAAAAAGTGTCACAGTGTCCTACAAACTCCTTCACCGATCTACTGCATGAGCTCTTCTTCTTCTTCTTCTTCTTCTTCTTCTTCTTCTCCTCCTTCTTCTTCTTCTGCTTTCTTCCTCAGCTGTTTACTTACATGAGGTGCTAATCTTAGTCTAAAAATAGATAACGTAACATAACGCGGTAAAAACGAGTCACAACAAGCACACAGGACCATTTAGAGTTGCTGAAGAGTTTATCTGATGACTGCATGCAGAGGCAGGCTAACACTACCCATTGACTCCAAGCATTTGAGCTAAGCTAATTAGCGGTCTCCCTTTTTACTGCACGTATAGCTGAAAGAATGGTATCTACCTGCTTGTGATGGACTCGGGAGTGAGGCAAGACACGCAAACAAAAAAAATGTTGGCGTATCCCTTTAACAACTCCAGACCAAAAAGTCCTAACTGCAGGGCAGTCCCATGGAAGATGTATAAAAATTCCACGGCCTCCGCAGCCATGCAAACAAATCTCTACCCATTTTAGACAAGTGAAAGGGGGACAAATATGCTTTACACAATATTTTAAATGGTATAATCCTATATCTCACAAATCTGGATGATAATATACCCCTCCTCCAGATACTATTCCACTGTTCAGGAGTGAGTGAGATATGAAGATCACAATCCCATGCCTGTTGAGTGGGAATGAATGGATTAGGTAGGGCAAGGGATAGAAGTTTATATGCTAGAGACTATATCATGCTTTGTGACAGCTTGTATTAAGCTTTGGTCTAATTCATGCTTTAATGAGAGGGTAGTGTTACCATGTATTCTTTTATAAATAATAGATCTAATTTGATGATAAACCAAAAATGATGATTCTGAAATATTAAATTCACCTCTCATTTCAGCAAAGGACCAGATGCCAGTATCATTGAATAACTGTCCTACAGTGTGAATCTCAGTTTGGGTGAGCGGGGCATCCAAGTCTATTTTATCTTGGACATTGAAGACAGGGAGTTCCAATCCATTAAGAAAAGTATGTAGTTCCTGATCACTTGCCTTAAATTCATTATCATATAGCTTGGAATAATACGCATATATGCCAAATTAATAAAATTAATATCAGTTTGAAGGGTGCCATTGCTGTCTTTAACAGCTGTTACTGATTGCATATTCTCAACCTGCTTGAATTTATGGGCAAGCATTTTTCCTGCTTTGTCTCCTGATTTGAAGTACTGTCTGCGTAGCTGAAAAAGAGCATACGCAGTCTCCTCATGCAACAAATTATGAAGATCAGCTCTAGTAGTGAGTAAAGACCTCTTTAATTCAAGATTAGAAGGGTTTGACATATGCTGTTTCTCAATTATTTTAAGATTATTCATAAGTTGGGTTTTCTTCTCAAAGCGTTTTTTTTTTCAGCAGCTGCATAACTAATCACCCATCCTCTGCAGGTGGCTTTAAAAACCTCCCAAACAGTGAAGATCGATGAGACAGAATCTAAATTAATCTCAAAAAATTCAGCAATCCTTTTTTCGATAGATTCAACAAACTCATTGTTATTTAATAGGGAATCATTCAGTCTCCGCTGCTTGGTTTTGCAAAGTTGGGAAAATAATAGAGAATAGAGTCATATTATTGATCATCTCTGGTCCCCACGGTCAATTTGGTCGTTGCGACAGTGCAACGCAACACCACTGACGCTAGATGGCACCAAGCTAAAAAAAAAAAAGAATCTTATCTGTTGCCTCTTTAATAAAAGTTATATATATAAAAAGTCATGTCCTATACAGTTGTCATAAATGGGGCTATTGAGGCCAAAACTGCTCTTTGATTGACAGGCTTCTGGAGCTAGCCTCAAGTGGACATTGGTGGAAATGCAGTTTTTGGCACTTCTCCATTGGCTTCATTTTTCTGGTTGGTACAGGTAAGCAAAGATGATTGTTGGGTAACATGTATGTTGATGCTGAACAATGTAAAGTCTCTCTTTGACCATGTATTTAGGCACTAGGGCCTGTAAAAATAGCATGCACTGGGGCCTGTCATAACTACCTTACACCACTTGATTTCCAGATGATACAGTCAGTTTCTGTTTTCAACCTGTCTGTTTCCTGTACTCTCTTTACTTCACTGCTCTGTCCTTTCATTGTGTAAATGCCGGCTTCTGAACAGACAGACAAAGAGACAGAGAGGTTGAAAGACAGGAACTGAGCGAAACAGATGAAGTTGGACAGCAGGGAGAAAGAGCTGTTGAAAAGAGGAGGCTAGTCTCACTTTCAAGGGAGGAGGAGTGCAGCTGTCCAAACACTGAGCCCTTCTGTACCTGCCTTAAAGCTACCTCCTTCCTCCTCCAATCCCTCTACCCTGATCTTTTTACCCATTTCCCAGATTCAACACTGTCTGCCTGCCTACTGCTTTCTGTTCGCTGAAGCACACTTAAAGTAGCATTGTTTTTCCAAACTTATTTAAAGTAAAGAGAATGACATTTTGTTTATGAAAGTCTCCTCAAAAAGGGAGGCCAAAAGACCGTCTTCATGCTACTTAAGAAGTTAGCACATTAACAACAACACAACACAACACAACACAAAACAGAGCATATTTGACAGTAAACAATAACACAAACCATCAGGAAACATCTCTGCTAAATGGATTAAGGAAAATAGCCTAACTGTACCTTATGAAGGCTAAAAAGTTTGTTTTCGTCTCACTCCCTCTTGACTTCAGCTCTTTGTTTACATTCCTCACTTCTGTTCCTCTTCTGGTGCACTAAGCTGAACTGCCAATAAGGGCAATTTCACTCACTGACAGACTCCACTGTGGCCGATTTAACATGCTGAATTGGCTAAAAAAAAAAGGCAGATGGAGGCTCATGAGGGTCAGTGGTGTGGGACCTACTGCACCGTCTAGGGTGACAGAAGCTCACTGACAGCCCAACATTGACCGACAGCCGACCATTGGCTTGGTGTGTCCGGGCCTTAAGGGCAGTTACAAGCAGTGCTGGGGGTAACGTGTTACAAAAGTAATGCCTTACAGTAATATATTATGTTTTAGCATTAATGAAGTAATATAATGTATAATATTTCTACATTTACAGTGTCACATAACCTGTTACCACCTGCTTTAAACTGCTTATTATTTTAATTTTTCATTCATCCACACTGATCCACACTGCTCCACTTCCACCAGTGTGCCACCAGCAAAAATGTCATACAAAGATTCTTTTATCTTGTCATGTCATAATAAACTACATGGAGGGTTGCTGGTAATACATCTGGGTAGTGCTGTACTGTGCATGATTCTAGGGGCCCATGATTAAGAGGGGCCCAAAGAGGCATTATAGGAAATACTACATAATTT
The DNA here is from genome assembly GCA_026686955.1 of Epinephelus cyanopodus. Lineage (NCBI taxonomy): Eukaryota > Metazoa > Chordata > Actinopteri > Perciformes > Serranidae > Epinephelus > Epinephelus cyanopodus. Next base: position 3,106,424 of record CM048932.1, on the reverse strand, counting down.
ATGTATGTCACGTACACTCTACAGAGCCAGGTCCAGGATCCTCTTCAAGTTTGCCAGGGAGGACTGTGGAAGTGGAGGAAGAGATTGGGGTTTTTTTTTTCACAAATTTGGGAATGATAGTCAAAAATACCACCAAAATGCATCATTTTATGTCAAATAGCATCAAAAATTCGAACCCAGTAAAAATTACTTTCATGGGGCCAAAAATCCCTGGTGGCGCCCCTGCTGCAATGTCTATAGCATATCCTGTTCTGCTTTTGCATTCCAAGGCTGCCTGAAAGCAGCAGGGATAAGGAACTGGCCCCTGGTTCATTTTTTCCTCATCACGATGATTGGCACAACAGGTGATGTTGGTATATGTTGTATGTGTTCCCATTTTTATCCCCGACAACAAAAGCTGGTACAATGTCTCGTTCTTATGCATAACTCTCTCTCTGGTGGTGTAGCTGACTGGCAAACTGACAAGTGGGTCTTCCAGCTCCAGTGTTTTACTTTCCGTTTGCCATAGTGACTGACTCACATGCCAGTCCATTTGCTGTGCAAATCTAAATATTTGTTTACTGTCTTTCATATCATAGACCCACAAATATTTATCCATGTCTCATAATAACTAGACTTTGATCCTCTGCCTGACCCTCTCTTTGTCCAAGGCTATTCATTTATTTTAAAAGGTTATTTGTTCTATATCATTCAAAAAGGTCAAAGTTCAAAAGTTTTTTTGTCATCATGCTATTATGAATATAAGCAGGTGATTTTAATACAAAGTGGTAACCACTGTATGTGAATGCATGAATGGGTCAGACCTGTGTCGCACTGAATTTGAAATCAACTGTAATAAACTGGAGCTTCTGTGCTTTGATTACCTGCTGTGAAACAAAATGACCCATATCCATTTAAAATCAACCTTAATTCTTCTGTGGTCACTCTGGTCAAAATAACATAAATAACTGTAATAAGTAATTTATTACTCTACATAGAGAGTAAAATTGTAAAGTAACATGACTGTCAGATGTCATTATAAGTAATATTTCATATAATAGGTTTTGAGAGTATCTTGCCCAACACTGTTTACAAACAACATTCAGACTGTAATATGCATGGATTGCCTTGATAGTTTATACCAACATTCAGGTGGTGTTCAAGGAATGAATCCTACTGACATTGTTTATCCCCTGGCTCTTCCTGTAGTGCCACCATGAGGTTGATATTTCTGATGAAGTTTAAAATTTAATATGCACAATGTAAGTTTTCACATGAAGAAAATGGAATGGAAATGCCAGAAATTCAAAAGGCATTGTAAAAAGATTTTACACTTAGGTGGAGAATTCAGTGTATCAAATTAATGTGACAAATCATGACTTACAGTACATGAAGCATGTGACTTATATGGGGTGGAAGAAAATGAAACAGAAATTATATATTTCCATCATGTTTCCTAAATGGTTTGAGTTTTGACAGGCATTCTTTCAATCATGTGATGTTGTTGTGTTCTCTTACCTTCTAATGCTTTAATGGCAACCAACAGGAGAATTAGCTCCACCAACTGTTTATCTTAAAGTAACTCCAATTATTCACAGTGAAGGATGGAAATGAAAAATTATTTGCATTTTCTTTTTATGATTTTCTAAGAATACGGACAAGGTTTGCCCTACATTTGGATGGAAACCTGACTATTCATGTGCCCTTCTTGATGGATTACCATAAGTATATTAACTTTGGTCACCCTTAACTTTATTACTAGAGCCAACATAAAGTGAAAACTGGAATTTGTCCAATATTTTATGAAGACATACAAAACGTCTGACATCCCCATCAGCCTCAGGTCCATTTCATATTAGCAGATATTAGTATGCTAACACAATAAACTCAAATGATAAAAATGGTAAACACCGAGCAGTACTGTATGGTCCTCTTCGGTTCAGTACGCTTTTTTCCGTTTCCACTGTAAAAAGTTCTGTATGGTACCAATGGAACTGTTCCGTACTGTCCCCATTTTTGGTCATCCCTCTGATGGAGTACCTAGCACATCCAGTACTGAAAGGTTGAGCTGTGAACACTGCAATCCGTTGATTGGTCAATTAACAGACAGTCACTCTGCTCAGGGCTGAGTTGTGGCAGGTTTTGAAGCTCATATAACCACCGTTCATACCGTGGAGAGTTTTCTTAGTGGACCTCTGACCTCTGACCCAAGCAAGATGGCGCCAGCCTGCCGACTCTGCTGTGTTCGATATTTGTTGCTGTATTACTTTGTTTTCTCTGACAAGATTCCTCTGCTTTGCTGGTGTATGATCGACAAGCACTTCTTGACATTAGAGCATCTCAAAAAACACTGCCAAACTTTGATTGAGGGGATCAAACCTCGGGTTTCCCTCCTCCCCTGGCGTTTGTACCAGCTTACCTGCTGCGCTCACCGGTTGTCATCTCTCATGGAGGAAGTGCTCCAGAAGACACGGAAAGATGGTAGGTGTCTTAGTGAAACTCAAGATCTTCAGACGATCCACCTTTTGGACTGATCCTCACCATCCTGTCAGAGGATCTCATGCGTGGCCGTTGTGTCTTCGTTGGATCCAGCCTGTTGTTCCTCCCTATCCAGCTACTGGCTGTCTTCACCTGCCGGTGGACGTTCCCCCTCCCAGATGCCGGGTCCGCAACGGCGGTGTGGATATTAGGAATCTTTAGCCGCGTTCCCACCCAGGTCTGTGAGGAGATTACTCTTAGCCTGGCTCTCTTGAATGCTAGATCGCTAGCAAACAATACTTTTATCTTGAATGACTGTTTTCACTTCACATGAATTGGATTATATGCTTCTGACAGAGAAATGGATTCAAGTCGGTGAGTCTATCCAGTTGTCCGAGTTGCTCACCCCTAACTGTCTCTTTTTTAACACTCCCAGTACCACCCGCCGAGGTGGAGGGGTAAATCCAGTTTTCAATGTCGATTGTCACTGTCAATCGCTTTCTCCAGCTTTGAGCTGCAGACATTCATTGTAAACTTTACTACACCTGTCCTGTGCACTGTAGTCTACCATCTGCCTCAGTTCAACAAGGATTTTATAAAGGACTTCACAGACTTTGTGGCAGGAGTGACAGTGAACTATGGTCGATTTTTAATTGTTGGGGACTTTAATATCCATGTCTGCTGTGAATCCCCCCCCTTGGTGAAAGACTTTCTGAATCTCATTAACTCTTTTAAAGGGACATTGTGTAACATTTTCAGTTGTTTATTGGCAAAAATTGATATCTACATTCATAAATATGTCATCACTGGTGTACTATTACCTCCACCAATAATCTGACTTATTCTCATAAAAGGAGAATTTAGGATTTGTTTGTACATTGTGCGGGTAAGTCGTCTGTGGGGTTCCATTACGGTTCGCCATCGTGAGAATACATCCGCCAGCAAGGGACATACAGCACCGCCTTCGGCGTTTTCGTTGAGAGCCAGGCCAGCACTGCGTGACTGAGGAGCCGAAGGAGAGGAGCAAGAGGCGCTTCGCTACTACCCTGGCAAATTTGAAACAAAGTCCCACTGTTTGAGCATAATACAGGATCAGGCATATGCAGCATCATGGGAGACGGAATCCTTGTCGCCAAGAAAGCGCAAAAGGGAATAGAAAAGGCAGCGTGACCGGCGAATTAAAAAAACGAAGGCCCACATCCAGGTAGCCTTTCCCAGGTAGAGAGAGCTGCTGAGCGAGGATGGTAATGCAATCACAGGCCAGCGCCGCTGTTGGCTGTTAGCCCGTGTTAGCGGCCAGTCGCTAACAGCCTCATCCCTCTCCTCGCATCACTGCACCGCTGTTAGCCGTTGTTAGCCGTTAGCCGCCGTTAGCCGTTGTTAGTCGTTAGCCGCCGTTAGCCGCCGTTAGCGCTGGCCTGTGATTGTATTACCTTTCTCCTTCAGCAGCTCTCTCCACCTGGGAAAGGCAACCCCAGTGCTGACCCTTGTTTTTTTAATTCGCCAGTCACGCTGCCTTTTTGATTCCCTTTTGCACTTTCTTGGCGACAAGGATTGTGTCTCCCGTGATGCTGCATAATACATGATCCTGCATTATGCTCACAGAGTGGGACTTTGTTATGTGGCAGTAGTGCCGCTGGCCACTATCAGCTGTTTCAATTTACACCCGCCCCAACAGTCCTATGTTGTAAACACAGCCAGCATGGTGAGGAGGGGGTTTGTCAACTTGCATCGCATGTGTCTGTGTAGGAGCCTGAATTAATACTCCATGTAGTATCGGATGACATGGTTTCATCAGTGTTATCATAGCTTTTTGGTACACAGCGGCTACAGTTGTTACAATACGTGTTTGAAACAGTGAGGCGCTAGAGTGCGCCATCTGTTTGAATGCAATATATGATTTCAACGTTAGATGGGAAAATTCCTACACATTGTGGCTTTAACCTTACTCAGTCTGTGTCTGATTCAACACATGAGAAGGGACGCACACTGGACCTTATATTATCTTTAAGGATAATATATATAATATGGACGTCCAGTGTGTGTCAATCAACATCATAAAGACATTGGCTTCCAACGTTTGACTTTAGTTGAAAATGAAAATCTGGCTGACGTTAAAACCCAATGTAGATTTGACGTCATTCAGAGGTAAAACAGACATTGGGTTTTGACGTCAGTCAGATTTTCATATTCAACTATTAGTTAACGTGTATCCGACGTTGGAGCTTGATGTCAAAGCGACGTTGGGTTTTGATGTCAGTCAAATTTTCATTTTCAACTATTAATTAACACGTATCCAATGTTGGAGTTTGATGTCAACCGACATTGGGTTTTGACGAACAAAATATCAACGTCTAATGACGTTTTAATTACACGTTGATTGGATGTTGACATTATGACGTTGATTTGACATCATGGTCACCATAAATGTTGGTATTCTACGTAAAAGTGGCGTTGGCATCAGATGTTAGGAAGACGCTGGATTGTTGTTGTTCCACACCATAACTTAAAATCAACAAAATATCAACATCTAATGATGTTAGAATCTTGTGTTGAGTTGATGTTAACATTATGACGTTGAGAAGACGTTGGATTTTGGTCACCATGAATGTTGGTATTCTACGTCACGCTGACGTTGGCATGAACCTTTGTGACGTTAACATTATGACATCGATGTGATGTTGGTCACCATAAATGTAGGTATTCTACATCAAGTGACGTTAGCATGAGATGTTGGGAAGACATTCGAATTAGGTTATTGAACACCACAACTTAAAACCAACCAATTATCACCGTCTAATGATGTTAGAATCTTACGTTGAGTCAACGTTAACATTATGACGTTGATTTGACATTGGGTTTTGGCCACCATAAATGTCAGTATTCTGCGTCAAAATGATGTTGGCATGAGATGTTAAGGAGACATTGGATTGTGGTTGTTGAGTGACACCACTTAAAGCCAACAAAATACCAATGTCTAATGAGGTTAGAATCTTACGTTGAGTTCAAGTTAGCATTATGATGTTGATGTGACATTGGGTTTTGGTCACCATAAATGTCGGTATTCTATGTCGCGCTGGCGTTGGCATGAGACGTTGGGAAGACATTCGATTTAGGTTATTGAACTCCACAACTTAAAACCAACCAATTATCACTGTCTAATGATGTTAGGATCTTACGTTGAGTCAACGTTAACATTATGACGTTGATTTAATGTTGGGTTTTGGCCACCATAAATGTTGGTATTCTACGTCAAAATGACATTGGTATGAGACGTTAAGGAGACATTGGATTGTGGTTGTTGAGTGCCACAACTTAAAACCAACCAAATCATCATCCTTTGACATCAACATTCTACGTCAAGTGACGTTAGAGTAAGACGTTGGTTTGACGTTTGATACTGGTCACCCAACGTTGTGACCTACATCCAACCAAATACCGCCTGTTGACGTTGGTGGCCAGTTGAGTTTGGTCTGCAGTTAAATTTCAGTGAGATTTGTGACACATATATTTCCGATCACTTCTCTGTTTTATTTAATATTACACTGTCCCACTCTGATGTGAAAATGTGTGCCACGGACCGCTGTGTGCAGACAATTAGCCCTTCAACTGCCTCTGAGTTTTCTGCAGCATTTAATCATTCTGTGCTACATACTCAGGATCATTATGGTACTCTTACTCCTGATGAGTTTTTAGACACTTTTAATTGTACCTGCACTGATATATTAGACTTGGTGGCTCTTTTTAGGTGCAAACTCTCTAAGCCAGTAACAGAGCCATGGCTTAATGACACAACTCGCACTTTAAGACGTGTATGAACACGTGCCGAGAGGAAGTGGAGGAAAGATCATCTACACGTTTCTTTGGACATTTTAAAAAACAGCCTATTGCAGTATCATAAAGCTGTTAAAGCTGCCAAGAGTCAGTTAAGGAGGCCACCTCCTGCGTCACGCCCGGAAATTACAAACTTTTTGTGCATCTCCAAAAGGACTTTGGCATTTTCGTCAGGTGCTTACAAGTGAAGGACTTTTGCTATTTAACTGCCACCATGTCCAACTTTTGCCAATTGACTACCACCGTGACAGTAAGTGACAATGACAATTTATATATCCCAAAAAACGAATGTACGGGTTGCATATATTTGCCGTTTTACCAGCTGCTCTATGCACATTAAATACCGAATGTTACATATGTTACGCTATTATTTGTTGTCTAAATGAACATGAAATGTTTTGCTATCATTCACTCGGTTTATACATTTAGTAATTGAAATTTATACTATGAACTTAACATTACTTTTTTCTGTGTTATGTAGATGCATCACTCAATTATTCAAAAGTGCAGGGCATAAAGTGTCGGCATGTTTCTCTGTTTTATACTCAGGTTATTCTGACAAAAAGCTCCTTTTAAAGTGTTCTTTTGCTACTTTCTATGTGCTGTTATATTTACATGAAAAATAGAGTTTATGGCACTGATTGTACACCAGTTTAGCTATAGGAAGACTACCTTTTTTCTCTCTGTCTTCTCCATAGGGCCAAGTGGGGCTAGGGTAATTTATGAATGTAAAAAGGCAGCAGAGTGGGCTGAAACAAACCAGCACTTGTTTTCAGACAAGGTGGAGTCACCCAGTGTGATCACAGTGGGAGAAGAGGAACTGGCCGAGGCAATGCAGCAGTATGACAGACTCAGAGTTGAGGATGAAAGTTCCATGGTTGATGACATGGAGAAAGACGCAATCCTGGAGCCATTTAAATTAAAGTTCTACAAAATGGAAGACGTGGATCTTTTGTGAAGAGATTGCTGACAAACGAGGGTATTTGGCATACAGCGAATGTGACATTACTGACTAATGATGTTCGATAAAAGGCAGAATAAACAGAATGAAAATTTGTCATTTTTTGTATTTTTTTTTTTTTTAAATCATGCACCTAATGATTTATTTTCATTATACCATGAAAAACACAGGTAAGTTAGCGCATTTTAAGAAAATGAAAACAGTTTGAACTCCTCTCCTCCACACATGCTGATATTTATAAATATAAGCATGGCTGAAAATCTGATTGGCGGAGTTTATAACCCATTTTGATAGTTGACTTTATGCAATAATGTTGCTGGCAGACTTACACCCATGTTAAATGCCACATAATAAAGAATAGGCACACAAAAACATCAACATGTATATCTAAGTAATTACATACACATGCATGTACATTTAAGAAATGAATGGTTTCACATTACAGTGTTGTTTAATTGATTATAATTCAGCGACAAAGCCGCTGCCTCTAAAAGTGTCTATGCGATTTTGTTTTGAAGTTTCTTGCGCGCACTTCCTGTCCTGAGCGTCCAGACACTGGAGGCAGCCTGAGAGAGGAGCCTGCAGTGGAAGGGGCCTCACGCTGGAGGTCTGCAGCAAGACTCTCTTGGAAATTTTCGTCACTGGCAAACTTTCTGGGGAAAACCTGGTATTATTAGGAAAGACAACATTTATCCCACTTTGGATGGAGCTGCTCTCATATCTAGGAACCTGGCCAAGTTTATTAGTATTTCAAAAACCCTGACAACCCAGAGTTGAGATGCAGTCCTACTCGCTTCTCTGAGGCTCTAGTGCAGTTACCCAGCCATAGTTTTATACAAACGATGTCTGTCCCCTGACCACCTAAATTATCTAAATCTAAAATTAAACAAAGAGGAGTTGTGCATAACAACCTTATAAAAACTAAAACCTCCTCTGTGACAGAAAGACAAAACAGGAGAATTAAATGCGGACTGTTAAATATCAGGTCTCCATCATCTAAAACAGTGTTAGTCAACAAATTAATATCAGATAATCATATTGATTTACTCAGTCTCAGCGAAAACTGGCTGTGTCAAGACTAATATGTCAGTCTAAATGAATCCACTCCTCCCAGTCATAATAATACCCACATTCCTCGAGGCAGCGGCCGAGGAGGAGGAGTTGCAGCCATTTTTAACTCTAGTTCTATTAATCAGCCCTAAACCTAGACTAGATTATAATTCATTTGAAAGCCTTTTTCTTAGTCTTTTAGATCCGACCTGGAAAACCTCGCAGACACTTTTATTTGTTATAGTGTACCGTGCTCCTGGCCCGTATTCTGAATTTGTATCTGAATTCTCAGAGTTTTTATCCAGTTTAGTTCTTAAATCAGATAAAGTTATTATTGTAGGCGATTTTAACATTCATGTTGACGTTGATAATGACTCCCCGGCTACCGTGTTTATCTCATTATTTGACTTCACTGGTTTCAGTCAGGGTGTACATAAACACACTCATTGTTTTAACCATACCCTCGATCTAGTTCTGACATATGGAATTGAAATTGATAACCCAACAGTCTTTCCATAGAATCCCTTGCTATCAGATCATTATTTAGTAACTTTTGATTTCTTTTTACTCGATTACATGCCACTCAGCAACAGTTACTATACCAGATGTTTATCAGATAGTGCTGTCGCAAAATGTAAGGAAATGATTCCTTCATCAGTAAATTTAATGCCATGTCCTTCAGTAACAGAGGTTTCCTGTACCGACTCTAAACTCTCCTGAAGTGATCATCCTATCGATAGCGCCATAGGCTCGCTGTGAACAACACTCGACTTACCCACGGCGCAATATATGTGAGCACAAACAAAAAAAAACCCCAAAACTCGCCAGTTTTCTAGACTACCGCTCATTTCTGCAATGGTTCTGCAATGGTTCCCAGTAGTGCAAAGCAGCAAGCAGATTCCCATCAAGCCAAGCAGATCTCTGTAAGCAAAGCAGTTTTGGATCTAGCAAGGCAGTTTTGTGTCTAGCACAGCAGCAGTGATTCTGGACATCTCAGTACCATCACAAGCGGCATCTAAAATAAAACAGCTGATGTTATGATTAGTGATGTTACGTGCTGTGCTGTGTTGATGCTTCGAAGCGTGTGTCGAGTAATCCAGGAAGTGTTTCTGCGATACGCGTATGGAGGCTTGTATCGTTTCAGACGAGTGACGTCATTGATGACGCCCGAAGCCTCGCTGCCCATCTGTACCACATGACTGGTTTGGCAAGCGGTTCAGATCTTGGTGCGAGGTTTGCACAGAAGTGACACAGAACACGAATATTACCCCTTTTGCCATTATTATATATGACACTACACCACAATACAATTTTTAGCCAAATGATTGGTTTATACTCACAGGATGCATTCACAAAACAGTTTATTGTAGATGTATTTGATACAGTATAGTCATAATATACTCACTAGAAAATACACTATATTGATAAAAAGAAAGTTATTATTATTATTATTATTATTATTATTATTAATAGTCATTCCCAATAGCTATTACTGACACAAAATACCGTGTATCACACATTACATGGTTAAGATCACAGCTGCCTGTTTTACACACTTTGGCCAGCAGGTGGTTTTGTGTGCACATGAATCTCACCATCACTAGTTATGATACACTATGTTTAATGTGCAAAGCTAACAGGGAAATGGAAATAAACCTACCAGAAAAGCAGTGAAGGAGCACTCAGCTTAAATGAGCGAGGGGACCCAGAGAGGAGGACCGGAACCTACCCAGCAAGCACAAACCGGGATTTCAACGTTGATTTCTAGTTTAAAACTGATTGATATTAGGTTTGAACGTCTTTCGACCACTTTTCAACCGTATAAAAAGCGTTTACAACATCAATGTGTCACAAAACACATATTTTTTTAAAATTTCCATTGATAATCAGTTCAGTTCTAGCACAAAAGAACGATTTTACTGAATATGGGAAGGTTTTTTCTCTAAAACAGCGAGGCAAAATGTTGTCTAGACGTAAACGCAATTTAAACGCATTTTATGTTTCATAAAATATCATATATGGAACTATACAGGCTATGTGCTGTCAATAGGAAGCCTCCAGAACACCACGATGTAGTCATTTCTCAATATTTACGTGAACAGATGAAACACATTTACTGCCGTAACGCGCATGCGCAAGTACTTTGCGAGTACAAGAGGTCAAGAGGTTCCTTTCGTTTACGTGTCTTGCACAGGTCTGCTGTTGAGCTGTTGTCCACTGTTGAGGCCGCTGGTGCCGCTGCCCGATAGTAAATTCCTCCCCTGCATTCTTGGTAAGTGTCTGTACTAGCGTTAATGCATTTATAACCATAAATGGTAACAGTAGAGTTTCATTTTATGCTGCTGAAGATGGCTGGGCTGCTCCAGCGTGCTAGCAAGGTTAGCATGCTAGCTTGTAACGTTAGCATGCTGCGGCCTGGACCAAACTTATTGCAAGACTACTTTTTACGTTGTGTGTGTGATTTTGGCTTGCGATGTTTTCATAATTGGGCTGTCAATGTAGCCTTCAAAATTAATATTCAGGCCATTTTACGTTGAAAATACATGACAGAAAGCGAGAAAGTCTGCAAACTTATTGCATGATGAATAAGGATAGGATAAAATAATGGAGAATATATTCCCAGGTAAAAAAGTTAAGAAATTTAATTAATATCACCGTGAAATTTCCTCAGCTGATTAACATTACTTACATGAAGACATTCATTTTTTGTATTACAAGTTTTCAGTAATTTTATGTTTAAATATGCAAATGAGGAATTATCTACTTAAATAAGTGCTAATTTGCATACATTTCCAGAACAGAAAAGTGAACGTTTGATAAAGCCAGGTTCAAATCTCTAATTTCATTTATTTGACATATTAGAGCCAAAGGTTTTTACTCAATTAATTTTGGATCTCTCTTTTTATCACTCCATACATCAGAAAATACTCTCAACACATTGAAAAAAATAAATTTTCACCATGTCTTTAGGAATAAAATGTTGTATAAATCAGGCTATGAATGATATATGAACAAACTGCTATATAAAAATAAATCGGAATATAGTTGGAAATTAGGCGGCACGGTGGTGTGGTGACTAGCACTGTCGCCTAATAGCAAGAGGGTTGCCGGTTCGGTGTGGGAGCCTTTCTGTGCGGAGTTTGCATGTTCTCCCCGTGTCAGCGTGAGTTCTCTCCGGGCACTCCGGCTTCCTCCCACAGTCCACAGACATGCAAATTGGGGACTAGGTTAATTGATAACACTAAATTGTCCATAGGTGTGAATGTGAGCGTGAATGGTTGTTTGTCCCAATGTGTCAGCCCTGCGATAGTCTGGCGACCTGTCCAGGGTGTACCCTGCCTCTCGCCCAATGTCAGCCGGGATAGGCTCCAGCCCCCCCGCAACCCTCTAGAGGATGAAGTGGCTAGAAGATGAATGAATGAATAGTTGGAAATTAAACTGGAAAGTCTGGTGTGTTTAAGTGCTGCTGAAGTGAACATTTTATTCCTAAAAACATGTCGAAAATTGATTTATTTTTTTTATGAGTGTTGACAGTATTTTCTGATGTATGGAGTGCTAAAAACAGATATCCAAAATTCACTCAGTAAAAACCTTTGGCTCTACTATATGAACAAAATTAAAGAAGAATTTTGAACCTGGCTTTATCCAATGTTCAGATTTCTGTTCTGGAAATGTATGCAAATTAGTGAATTTGAGTAGATAATGCCTCACTTGCATATTTAACATTTAATTTCAAAAAGCTTGTTTTTTAAAAAAAAGACTTTATGTAAGTAATCAAATGAGGAATTTTCATTCCGATATCGATTAATTAATGTTTTTAACGCTTTCATCTGGGGATAAAATAATGGGGAATAAGAATTAAGAGGGGATAAACTCTAATAAGATACAAGATCAGCAAGGCTATCGTACCAAAATCTCATCTAGAGGCATGTTGGAAGACAAAATGCAAAAATGGTTTGGTCACTTTGATTGGTAGTCATTTGTGAAAATATCAGTATTGGCCCCTGGACTAAAAGCTTGTTGTTTGTCCTACAGCAACATAGAAAGAGAAAATATGAGAAGTGTTTGGCCTTATTATGTCTCCAGTAATTGCAATTATGCTCAGTGATATTTTTCAAAACCTTGACTGACATTCACCCTTTTCTTGTTGATATTTCTTTAATACTTTTATTTACAGGTGTCCACCATATAGGACAGAAGAGAGAGAGAGAAACTGAGGAAAGAGAGAGACAGAAGAAGAGAAAAAGTAAGTAACTAATTAAACACATGTGATTTGTTCATGTTTTAACTGAATTTACTCTAATCTCAATACAAGTTTCATCTAACTAGGCTTAATTTTAAATTTCAGTAACATAACATGCAGTCCAAATAATGGATGCCAATTAAAAGAAGAAAATGGAGGGCACAAAAGGCTAAGATTGATGCATTAGCCACAGCTGACACAACTGATGATGGACGGGAGGGATCTTTTGCACATGAGGGAACTGATGCATCTGCAAATGAGGGTTTCGACACATCTGTACATGCGGGATCTGACTCGTCTGCACTCGAGGGGTGTTCTACACACACTGTCTTTCTGACAAATGAGGACTTGGCTACTTCTGTGGAAGATGATGATGCTGATGGGGCTGACTTTAGATATGCTGAGTATCCTGATTCCAGTGACTCTGAACCATCAGACTCAATCAGATTCGGAAGAAGAAGCTACAAATTTAACCAAAGACTTAGCTGACTGGGCTAAGAGACAAAACAAACACACAGAAATGTAAATGCACTTCTCAGGGTTCTCAGAAAACATGGGTCTCACTGCCCCAAAGATGCCCGAACACTACTTTCCCCCCACGCTCAGCAACTTTAATAGACAAGTGCAATGAAAAGTATATATATTTTGGCTTAGAGACCGGCATCTTCGAACACATTACGCAGAGCCCAAATTTCAGAGGAGACATTGAAGTAGTTTTAAATGTTGATGGTGTTCCTCTTTTCAAATCCTCCAAATTGCAATTTTGGCCTACATTGGCAGCTTTTCAGAATTCAGAACCATTCTTGGTTGCACTATTTTGTGCAACAGAAAAGCCCAACTCAGTTGAGGACTATGTGCAGGACTTGGTTGAGGAAATAAAGACTCTCAAGCAAAATGGTGTCCTTCATCAAGGCACTGTGCACAAGGTGACCTGAAGTGCATAGTTGGACACAATGGACTTCAAGGGTGTGAGCGGTGTGTGGCACCTGCTGTTAGCGTTCAGAGAAGGGTCACTTACCCAGATCAGATGTGGAGAAGTGTGAAGAGTTGTACGGACTGACGTTCACTGTTTACAATGTCCACAGTGTGCAGCATTTGCATGAAGATGTGGCATACTTTCAGTGTTCATTGAATGAGCTGTCATCATTCCCATTTGAGAACCACCTCCAGGAATTAAAAAAACAAGTGAGGAACAGTAAAAACCCTATTGCCCAGGTCACAATGACGTTGGCAGAGAAGAAACATCACCAAAGGTCCACCAGGTGCCCAAAACAGATTGGCCGTTTTGTGTCAGCCAAAACTCGTGACTGCTGTTTTTTTCTGAAGGATGACAGCTATGCCTTTGTGTTGGAGAAAAGATCCAACAGAACTCTTGTTGCCAATGTCATTATGCAGGATGACACAGAGGACCTGTTTGAGACTCCCTGCAAGTCCAAGCTCATTGACATAGTTTATGTCAAGAGCCCCATGGACAAAGCCAAGAGATGTCTGTTGCAACACAAAAACTTAGAAACATAGAAAAGCAGTATGCCTTCCATATGTTGAAAGGTTTGCAGTATTCCCCCTTCTCCACAATATAGAATGATTTGTTTTAGTGGTAACTATATTTATACTATTTTATAGGTGCAAATTAATGTTAATGTTTGTTGGACAAATGCTTAATAAATTTATTTTGCCAGGTGATTGTGGTGACTCTGAATATGGATAAAAGAGTAAGGAAAAAAAGAGTATTTAAAGATTTTATCCAAAGTGAGTATCTTGTGCTGCATCATGAAAATTACTTACACATACACTTGTCATTTTTTATATATGCAATTTTTTTAAGCCATCTGTACCATTTGAATAGACATCTATCTATCTATTAAGCCGAGTGTCTTAATGTCTTAATGTCAGTGTATATTTTCAGATGATTCCACTGATGAAGACACTGGTTGCTCACAAGGAGCTCACAACAAGATTAGAAAGGATAAAGCAAATCCTTGATGTGATTAATAATTGACGTTGAAAGCTGTTATTATACCCGTGTGGTATTCTTCTATATAAACTGTCAAAAATTATTTAATGAGCACTCAAGTGTGTAACTAATCGAAAATCACGTTTCCTTAACAGACACATCAACACAGAGAACCAGCCTGCCCGAGCCACCAAAAAAACTGAAAAGATTAAACAACCCATCACTGCTGACTAAGTATTATGGGACATTGATGGAATTTTTCATACTGTTATATGCATCTATAAGTTTTAAAACAGTGATGTTTCAAGCACTATTTAGTACAGCAAAATGAAAATGGTGTTCCCTTAAACAGGCACATCATCTCAGAGAAACAGTATGCCAGAGCCACCCAAGAAAAATCAGATTAAAAACCTGTAACCTCCCATCCGATGTGAGTAAAATAAAACCTTGATACAAGTTTTTTATCCCATTTTATGTTCTCATCATGACAATTTGACATACTGACATGTTGAGCACTATAGAATACAGTAAAGTGAAAAAGGTGTTTCTTAAACAGATGCAGCATCTATGAGAAAAACTCTGCCAGAGCCACCCAAGAAATTACAGAGAAACAAGCCATCACCTCACACACCAACATGTAAGTAAAATAAGACATTGATGAAAATTTTCACCCTGTTATATGTTCATCTTGAAATTTTAACATACTGATATATACAGTTCAACAAGCTGAAAATCATTTTTCCTAAACAGACAAATAAAAAAAAAAAGTTTGCCAGAGCCACCAAAGAAATATAGGAGAAACACTCCACTGTGAGATGGGGATTAATGTTTTAATCCCATAGTGATATGTTCCTATAGAATTTTTGGACATGCTGACGTTTGAGGACTATAGTGTTCAGCTAAATTAAGTTTGGCTTCCCAAACAGCACAAACTCCAGAACCTTGGCTTTTTATGCCTTATGCCTCCTCCAAAACTCAAAACCCAGGCCTTGCAGCTCTCACCGACTCCCTCCCGTGAGTATTAGGACATATATATATATATATATATATATGTTATTACCTATAAAACCATTTTTTTATTTTTTGTATGTAGTCATGTTTATTCACATTGCTTGATCATGCAGAAATGTTACTATCATTTAAAGCTACCACGGAATCTGCTGATAACACCTGGATCCCTGACCTGACCTCCACCCTGTACTCCGAAAACTGTCAATGGCCGAAAAAGTAGGATCATAAATTCCCACAAACTCGCCGGTTATGATGATATATTCTTTCTTTACTTTTTGAATGTAAAATTCACTAATGTGACAATTTTTTGTAACCTACAGATCTTCAACGCAGACTCCTCACGTCATCACCATGAGCAGCAACTACCAGTACAAGTCAAACCGGTACACTCATAGCATTTACAAAATAATCCATGTTATGAATTTGCAAGTGAAGAACAACTATGTATGTAATGTTTCCAAAGTGGCAGGTGGATCTAGGCCTTAAAGCCACAGTGTGTAACATTTTCAGTTGTTTATTGGCAAAAATTGATATCTGCATTCATAAATATGTCATCACTGGTGTACTATTACCTCCACCAATAATCTGACTTATTCTCGTAAAAGGAATATTTAGGATTTGTTTGTACATTGTGCGGGGAAGTCGTCTGTGGGGTTCCATTACGCTTCGCCATCTTGAGAATACACCTGCCAGCAAGGGACATACAGCACCGCCTTCGGCGTTTTTGTTGAGAGCCAGGCCAGCGCTGCGTGACTGAGGAGCCGAAGGAGAGGAGCAAGAGGCGCTTCGCTACTACCCTGGCAAATTTGAAACAAAGTCCCACTGTTTGAGCATAATGCAGGATCATGCATATGCAGCATCATGGGAAAGGTAATCCTTGTCGCCAAGAAAGCGCAAAAGGGAATAGAAAAGGTAGCGTGACCGGCGAATTAACAGAACAGAACGAAGGCCCACATCCAGGTAGCCTTTCCCAGGTAGAGAGAGCTGCTGAGCGAGGATGGTAATGCAATCACAGGCCAGCGCCGCTGTTGACTGTTAGCCCGTGTTAGCGGCCAGTCGCTAACAGCCTCATCCCTCTCCTCGCATCACTGCACCGCCGTTAGCCGCCGTTAGCCGTTAGCCGCCGTTAGCGCTGGCCTGTGATTGTATTACCTTTCTCCTTCAGCAGCTCTCTCCACCTGGGAAAGGCAACCCCAATGCTGACCCTTGTTTTTTTAATTCGCCGGTCACACTGCCTTTTTGATTCCCTTTTGCACTTTCTTGGCGACAAGGATTGTGTCTCCCGTGATGCTGCATAATACATGATCCTGCATTATGCTCAAAGAGTGGGACTTTGTTATGCGGCAGTAGTGCCGCTGGCCACTATCAGCTGTTTCAATTTACACCCGCCCCAACAGTCCTGCGTTGTAAACACAGCCAGCATGGTGAGGAGGGGGTTTGTCAACTTGCATCGCGTGTGTCTGTGTAGGGGCCTGAATTAATACTCCATGTAGTATCGGATGACATGGTTTCATCAGTGTTATCATAGCTTTTTGGTACACAGTGGCTACTGTTGTTGCAATACGTGTTTGAAACAGTGAGGCGCTAGAGTGCTAGAGTGCGCCATCTGTTTGAATGCAATATGTGATTTCAAAGTTAGATGGGAAAATTCCTACACACTGTGGCTACAGACACATTCTGTAATTTACCTTGCTGATATGGGTGTTTTTAAATTCCCCTACAATCTACATTATCTTGTTCTATATCTGTACTACATTCATTGTGCCATGCTAAGTTGTTTTAAATGTTTAAGAATTTTCACAAACTACAAACCGGAGCCCGAGGACAGGTAACCTTACATCACTAAATTGAATAACCAAAACAATTTTCGTATTATGCAACTTGACATTACTCCTAAACATCATGTAGCGAGGTAGTGTTTGTTTAACACCTTCTGTATTGACACAGATCTGATGCAATATTTATTGGCTGTGCAGAAAAAGAAGAGTACAACAAAAGGTATGAAAACAATACCAGCACAGTATCCTTAAGAGCAATGCTGTACTATTTCTATTAATGTCATACGACTAGAGTACATATTAAACATGAATTCATACAACACTGAGTACATTCTATTTTGACAAAGCTTTAATTTGTTGTTTTTTTCTACAAACAGACCTCCACCAACTAAAGCCAAGTTCTCTGCACAGACAGAGCCCCAGAGGTGGTATGACATGTGGGGTAACATGTGTGGGTACATACATTTTTTTGTTACATATACTTTTTTTTTTAAATATCTAGTCACACGTATATAGTTATATATTTTACTGGAATACAACAAGCAGATAAGTAATTAACATTACGTTCAAGTACTGGTATGTTATAATACTTTAGGGTGCCACAAATACATGATTGGAAGCTTTCTTTTCTCTCCTATTTTGGATCAATGACTTGTGTTTTGAAGCTGGAAGACAATCACCCAGTGACATTTGGAAAGGTACGAGAACACAATTGCACCAAGGTCAAGTAATTACTAGTCGTCCAATCCAGCATAATTTGTTTTTTAAGCAAATGTTTGCAAATATTCTTGATGGCCTGCTAAGTTGTATCTATTTTGAATGAAGCTGCCAGGGCATCTCACAGAAAGACGTGGCACTACACTCCTCACTCTGTTAAAGGTACGAGAAGACTCAAACATCCTTTTTTTATTCTATTTTATTTTATTCTATTTTTTATTCTATTTTATTCTATAAAACATATTTTAGCCTTATAATTTTATAACCCTAAAATCAACCTCACTAATAGGTCTAAATGAGCATTCAATAATATGCTTTACCATTAATCTGCAGTGGGCTGTTTTTGATTATTTTTCACTTTAGCTTTGCATTTTTATTACAAATAACATCATGTCTTCTTGCATATATATATGTGTATGTATATATATGTGTGTATATATAATATATATATATATATATATATATATATATATATATATTATATATATATATATATAGAAGGGTTTAGAGGTACTACATAAAGCTTTAGAGGTCTTACAAGAAGCTTTAGAGGTCCTGCAAAAGGTTAAGAGGTCCTGGAGAATTTTTAGGGGTTTGGAGTAACAGTTGGCGATTAATTTTCTGTTACAGTGCAAATCGATTAATACCTTCTGTAGAAACCCTAAATGTCCTCCTGAACATCTAAACCCTTCTCCAGGACCCCTAAAACTTCTTCCAGAACATCTAAAACCTTCTCCAGAACTTCTGAAAGTTACAACGATGAATGAAAAGTAAAATGTTTAAAAAATAACCATTATTCAATTCCATATAATTTTTTCTTAAAGCCACAGGGGTCCACTGGAGAGGTTGCCTACACCAGCCCTACAAGAAAAAACAAAGAGACCAGTCTCAACAGCTCCGCAGATCTTTCTATCACAAGCCAGGGACACAGAAGTTACAAAAAAAGAGCCCAAGAGGTTAGCCTTAACCACTAACAAAGTACTATAGCCAGCCGTGAATAACAAACCTTGCAGTATGTCCTAAACATAACCCAATTGTAAGTTTCTTTCCTCATTAACTCTCAAATATGTTCATATGTTGGGGCATCACTGGTACAATAAAAATATCTTCATTTTAACTTAGCTGTTTACTTTAGTCTAAATATATATTTTAAATAACTTAAAAATAACTCCTAACTTGGTTGGTATTTTAGGACAGAGCATGATATTGTGTCCCTATTTTCTTCATAGGTTCAAGCAATGGCCAAAGTTGGTGGGAAGAGTATATAGGACAATACAAATAAAATAATGGACAGGTATGAACATCACGCACGCGCACGCACACACACACACACACACACACACACACACACACACACAGTTATAGCTAAAGCAGTGTAAAGCAAATAGATATGACAATGACTCATTATAGAGCTATTCTAAACAAGGGAGCCAAACTGAAGTCCAGTGTGAAATTCCTTTAATGATACTACATTATCAAATTTACAGACTTCTAACCAACAAGTTGATGGCCACGTTTGACATGAAGGGGGGTGGTCCAAAAAACCAAGAGGCCGTTCAGGGAAACTACCCTGTACTCCGTGACTAAAGGTTATAATTTTAGCTAATATTCAAAACTACCTTTATCAATGAGTGGTTGCACAGTGTGAAATTGTTGTATGTTATTGATAATGCTGCTCCTCTAATATTTTAGATGCTGTCATAAGGTCCAATCCAAGTGCCACAGAAGCACAGGTTGACGGCGCTATGGCAGACCACCTCAAACAGGCTCCTGGAAGGACTGGTGGTGGGGGGGGGGGGCTTTGAATGAACAGCCTGCAGAGGCTTTACATTTTTGAAGTTATTGAGGATATAGAGGTCCTAGACTAATTTTTTTTTTTTTTTTTTTTCTGTTGTTGATGCAATATTGCACAATTGGGGTGATACACTGTATATTTGAATAATAAATTCAATTTTATTGTAGCTTGTCATGGTTTTCTTTGGTCTTAAAGTGGACACTGTCAAATTGTTATGACTAAGTATGTAAATTGTAACATGCTGATGGTTGAATTATTAATCCTATAGTATGAACTAATTTTACTGTTTAATTTCACAGTGAACATTTTTAGGTTTAAAGAATGTTTAAAAGACGTTGAAAAAACAGCTATGTTGAAAACTCGTTCAAAATTGGTTCGAAAGTGAAAGATTTTTTACCGACTTTTTAAAGACGTTTATTAAACATTCATATTCAAAGTAAGCATTTTTGGGTTTAAAGGACGTTTAAAAGACCCTGAAAAAACGGCTCTGTTGAAAAATCGTTCAAAATTGGTTCGAAATTTTAAAGTTTTTTTACCGACTATTTAAAGACGTTTATTAAATGTTCATATTTAGACCATTTTTTACCTTAATTTCCAATAATGCTTTTTTAAATGAGAAATTTGAATGTGGTTTACTTGTTATGGTCCAAAATGACGATACACTATGTCTGCACATTAAACAAGAACAATTTTTGTAATTTTGCATTTCCTGGTGAAATATGATCTATATGTCAGCTTTCAATAAACGTCTTCAAATAGCCAGTAAAAAAAAACCTTTCACTTTTGAACCAATTTTGAACATTTTTTCACCGGTTACCGTAGTCGTCTTTTATTTAAAGACTTTCAACTAAAAAATGTTTGCTGGGTACAGGAGGCATAAACAGTGAATAAATAACAGAACAAAATGGAAACTGACAAACTGCAACCAAATCCAGGATGACAAACATACCTGCAGCGAGTGCAGCACAGGTGCGAGGCAGAGGCGAGGCGACCAGGAAGTGAGGCACCGTCAGCGTCAAAGAGCAAAGGGCGTGAAGATAGTAACCCCCTATCTTTATACAGGATTGGCCCGCAGTGAATGGCTAACGAGCCCCAGGCAGTACAAGCATGAACAGCTGGCAGTACGTCACATCATACTGCCACATATAGACCAATATCTAATCTTCCCTTTCTTTCAAAGATCCTTGAGAAAGTAGTCGCAGACCAGCTGTGTGATTTTCTCCATGATAATAATTTATTTGAGGAATATCAGTCAGGATTTAGAGTGCATCACAGCAACTAGTTAAAATTACAAATGATCTTCTGATTGCTTCAGACAAAGGACTCATCTCTGTACTTGTTTTATTAGATCTTAGTGCAGCGTTTGATACAATTTACCATCAAATTCTGCTACAGAGACAGGAACATTTAATTCGCCTAAAAGGTTCTGCACTAAGCTGGTTTAAATCTTATTTATCAAATCGTTTTAAGTTTGTTCATGTTCATGATGAATCATCTGTACATACTAAAGTTTGTTTCACAGGTTCTGTGCTCGGACCAATCCTATTCACTCAATACATGCTACCCTTGGGTAACATCATAAGAAATCACTCTGTAAGTTTCCATTGCTATGTGGATGATACACAACTGCATTTATCGATGAAGCAGGAAGAAAGTAATCAATTGACCAAACTTCAAAATTGCCTTAAAGACATAAAAACCTGGATGAGCTCCAATTTCCTTATGTTAAATTCAGACAAAACTGAAGTTATTGTTCTTGGCCCCAAACAACTCAGAGACTCTTTATATCTGATGACATTGCGCTGGCCTCTAGCACTACCGTATGAAACCTTGGAGTAATATTTGATCAAGATTTGTCTTTTAACTCCCATTTAAAACAAACTTCATGGACTTTTCATCTGTGCAATATTGCGAAAATTAGGCCTATCCTGACCTGAAAAGATGCAGAAAAATTGGTCCACGCTTTTACCTCTAGGCTGGATTACTGTAATTCCCTATTATCAGGTAGCTCTAATAAGTCTTTAAAAACTCTCGAGCTAATTCAGAACACAGCGGCACGTGCACTGACAGGAACTAAGAGGCAAGAACACATTTCTCCTGTTTTAGCTTCTCTGCACTGGTTCCCTGTAAAATCCAGAAGCGAATTTAAAATCTTACTGTTAACTTATAAAGCTCTAAATGGTCAAGCTCCGTCATATCTTAGAGAGCTCATAGTGCCATATTATCCCACCAGAACACTGCGCTCTGAGAATGCAGGGTTACTCGTGGTCCCTAAAGTCTCCAAAAGTAGATCAGGAGCCAGAGCCTTCAGCTATCAGGCTCCTCTCCTGTGGAATCATCTTCCTGTTACGGTCCGGGAGGCAGACACCGTCTCCACATTTAAGACTAGACCTAAGTCTTTACTTTTTGATGAAGCTTATAGTTAGGGCGTTGTTTATGAGATAGTGATGATGTGAAGGTGATGAAGGAGACTCCACTGACACCATCTTGCTTGTATATAGAAAGGTTTATTACAAGGAGTACAGCATCAAATCAAGCACCTAGGATTGCCTGAGAGAGGGTTCGAAGCCAATATGAACTGCTCTGAATCACAGTCCCAAATATTCTGCTTATATAAGTTTGATTGTTGATGAACTTTGAGACAAAATGAAACAGGTGACAGAGAGACAATCTAGATGGAATCCAACCTTTCAACCTGTCTTATCAATCCTTGACCTGGGCTGTGATAAAATATTGACCTGGGCCCCTAACTGAACATAACAGACCTTAAACATGGCACATCTGATACCACATATTTCTCCCCTTCGAGACTACACAGAGTCTTGAAAAATAAAAGAGTAATACATACATACTTGCAGTTGTGATAAAAACAACCGTTCCTCCTACGGTGCTTCGTCCTTCCTTCCTATGGAGTGCGAGAGCAAAAACCTGTCAGATAGTTATCTTTCCTGAAATGCCCATCAAACAATCTAGACAGGAAAAATTCTCTCACGATCCATCTGCCTTAGGCGACCACTTATAGTACTCCAGACCAATTTAAAAAGGAGGAATCTGATATTTTGTGTATGGATATAACATAACTTAAAAAATACATGTGGAAACCTCAGTAAATAAAATCAAAACAAGGTCCAAATTCACACTGGTCGACCCATCGCACCTTCCAGTGGACCTTTCCTTGCCTAGCAAGAAATATCCCTAAGCACCTGAAAAAAAAGAAAACTGAGATCCCAATGTATTTATCCAACAGCAGAAACCATCATTCTAAAACAATTAAAATGAAGTTCACTAGCAAGGACCACACCACAACGATATGCAGTTTAAAGATTTAATAAGGATGTGATTGTCAGAAAATGGTTATGAATGGGGTGGTGATGAATGGGGGAGTGCAGATTGGCAGGTCAATGAACGGGATGGAGATGACGTCATCAGAGGGTCGGACTGGGTGAGTTATAGGTGTGGGCGGAAAGACTCAGTGTGGGGGTTCCGTCTCGAGTTCTGATGAGCCCGTGCTGTTAGGAAGCCCCCAGAAGAGTCTGATTAAGTGAGGCTTAGTCTGTCGTGTGCTAGACCGAGATCATTGAGGTTATTGTGGATGTAGGTTTGGTATGCTTGTGAAGACCAGCAGCCGAGGACCTGGATGACTTGGTCTGAAATTCCTGATCTGGCAGCTGAGGAGGCGGCGCCGATGCAGAACGAATGGCAAGAGTAATGATCAGATGAAATTCCGGAGGATGTTATGGAATTGTTTAAAAAATGGTCTCCTTTTTAGAAGAACATCCTCCCTGTTTCGGTGAGGAAGAGGGGATCTTGTGGTGAAGCATGGGTGGAATACTGGGTGTGGATGTATCTGGTCAGTGGCTCGTGCGGGCTGAGAAAGGAGTTGAGGTGGAAGATGTAGATGGGAAAGGTTACTCCTAACTGATCAGTTTTACTCCTGCGGAGTGTGACTATGAGTGAGTCTGAAGTATGGGTGGTGATGTCGGATAGACTAGGATGACGGGAAGGATCGTGGACAGATGATGTTGGAGCGAATTCAGAGCACCTCAGGAATCCGAAGAAGGCAAGTAGAAACATTGATTCCAGTGTTAAGTCGACTATGGGAGAGATGTAACCGGAGCACAGAGTGTGTATGCAGTGGCAGAGCAGATCGGAGGTGAGAGGGAGGCATCTGGCTGTCGGCGATGGTTCGTGCTTTCATAAGCCTTTGATTAGCATGGTGACGTGAGCGTGCGAGATCGATTGACAAGGGAGGCTGGTGGATAATTTATGGAATAAATTGATACCAGCCAGATATGTTTGAATGCTGGAGGCCCGGATCTTTGTTACAGAATGACAGTGTGTGATGAAGTTGCACAAGGACATGGCGTCCAGAGAGGGAAATGGTAGATGATATGTGGCGTGGTAATTCTTGAAAGAATTCCAGCCGGTGAGGTAGGCAGATAGCATGCTTGGTGCTAAACTGTTAAGGATTTTTTCTTGGGAGGTGTGAGTGAGATTTGCCAGATGAGGATTTAGCTGAATATGGTCGCTGAAAATGGTGGGATTGGTGTGGGATGGACATCCGAGTCTGGAACCAAGCATCTGAATTTCTGGAAAGGGAAGCAGGAGAGTGAATCAGCGATGGCATTGTGGTGACCGGGAATGTGAGACGCGCAGAGGATGAATTGATGCTGAGCGGAGATGAGAGTGAGTCTGCGGATGAATGGCATGATGGCTGGGGAATGGGAACGGCCTTTATTGATTATATCTACCACTGCTGTGTTGTCAGAGTGAATATTTATGCATTTTTTGACCATTCGTGCCCCCAAATTAGAGTGGCGATGATCACGGGGTACAGCTCGTACAGAGCAGATGAGGGAGAGCATGACTCTGTGTCGAGGGACTCGAACTCGGTGCACCTGTCTGTCAGAAGATAATTAGACAAGAGCAGCGAGATGCGCTACACTTTCTCCAAGGGCAGTGAAGCCTGGAATGGCATTGAGTCCAGAGTGATGCCCAGAACCTCGATGGATGTGCCAGGTCCTGAAGTTTTTTTCTTCCTACAGAGGGACACCGAGGTCGGAAAATGCAGACGTAAGTGTAGTGAGACTGTGGCGAGGAGGTGAGGACGGAGGAGTCACGACAAGAAAATCATCAAGGAGATGAAGGCCGTAGGGGAGCCTGTAATTGTTGGAGAGGATCCAGCATAGAGCCTCAGATAAAGAGTCCAGTGGATTTTGGGACTGCTCTTGCAGCCAAAAATGAGACGCACGGAGAAGTAGTAGGCCCCCTTCCAGCAGACACCGAAATAACACCAGAAGTCGGGGTGAATGGGCAAGACCTTGAATGCGCTAGTGATATCAGCCTTAGACAGCCATGCTCCGTGTCCCGCCAGACGAATCAGTGCCATGGCGCGGTCAATGGTGATGTACTGCATGGAGAAATCTGGGCTAGGAATAAGGCTGTTGATGCTCGGGATGTCGGAGCCATGTGGGGACGACAGGTCAATGATCAGCCTCTTTTTCCCCGAGTATTTGCGTGTGGTGACACCGATGGAACTGATACGGAATACGGAGAAAGGAGGATGATCGAAAGGGCCTATCATAAATCCCTCAGTGACCTCTTTTGCTAGTAATGTGTCAACAGTGTCGGGCTCAGTGAGAGCGGACTGAAGATTGTGACATGTGTGGGAAGAATCAGGAAGCACGTCCATGCCGGGGTGAAAACTGTGAGTGAAGCCAGAGATGAGAAAATCGACAAACTGCTTATCACGGTGGTCACTGAGAGCAGCAGCGAGTGCACATACCTTTATGGGTGTGCTGAGATGACGTTCTAGTCATGCTGCTGTGTTGGTGGGATAGTAGGGGCAGGTGGTCCTGGCGTGAGCCCCCCCGCAGAAAGAGCATACGTGCAGGAGACGGCAGCCGGACGAGTTGCAACCCCACTGATTGAAATTATTGCACACTATCCTGCCGCCCTGATAGAGGATCGGCCATCTTCGCTTGTCGACACCCTTTGGCACCAGCACCTTGACAGTGGGACGTGCGTCCTTGGCTCTGGGGATGACAGGAGGGGGGGTTGCAGTGGAAGACAGACGGTCGAAGATCGGGGCATTGCATGGAGTGGTGGGGCGGGAGTGCGGTGGAGGAGCCATGATAGTGCATGCAGAGGCCGGGTGAGAAGGGGCGCCACATAAGTCAGGAGGGACACGTCGGAAAGAGAGTGGAAGGCAGTGAAACGCCTGCCGGAGGAGCCCCTTGTGCTGCAGGATGGGGCTCCTGGGCTGCGATGCCAGCCGGAACAGGATAGTTGGAAGGAAGGGGAGAGGAAAGGGATGTGGGGATGGAGGATGTGTGTGCACGGGGTGAGAGTTGAGGCCTGCGAGACAGGGAGGAGCTGAAGGCAGATATTGCGCGTGACATATCTGCGTCTGAGGGAGCAGGCACAGGGGGTGATATGACGTGACCCCCGGCTGGGGGGATGAATGAGAGAGGCTGCTCCGGCTGGAGTGGTGGAGGCGCCATGACGTCACCGATGGTGACGCTGGCAGTAGTAGGCCTTGGAGGGCGACCCAGAGGTGCGGCCAGCTTGGGAGAAGGAGCTGTGGCCTCGGGAGCCTGGACAGCGGCTGAATAGAGCTGGAACAGCCTGGACTTGTTGTCGCTGCGGTGGAAGGGGATGTTTTTTGCCCTCAGGAACCAATCCCTGGTCCAATCCCTGATGTCGGGCTCTTGTTGTGGACATGGAGATGGTGGAGATGGCCGAGTGGAGTGTGATGGAGCGTCGCGGGAGCGGCGAGGTCGACTAGACACTGCACCGCTTCGGGAAGGAGGAGGAGAAGACCGTCGCTGGCTCCCACGGTTGTGGACGTGGCGTCGATTTCCCACCCGCGCGGACGGAGGAGAGGAGGCCTGAGATCCACTAGGAGTTGGGGCGATCTCGTTGATGGAGCCCAACGGAGAACCACGGTGAGACCGAGGGATGTGGACCACAAAGCGCAGCCGGCTCCCCTGGGAGTTTCGGCTACCGGCAGACTGCTGGGACAGGATCAGAGGATCACTTGGCTTGAACAGGGAGTCGCACAAGTTGTCGGAGTCGGACTCGGACAGGTTGACTTGCAGCACGTGATCCATCGGTGAGTACGCACAAAAAAACACACTTGCTGAGAGATACGTAGGGTCGCCAAAATTTGAGAGATCTGAGAGGCCTGTGGTAGAGCTGTGCTGGTATATATATGTTAGTCAGGTGATTAGAGGAGTGGTTGAGGCGTGGTCCTGCTCCTGAACCTAAGTTAAACAATTAACTCCATAATATATTACAACATTTAAGTATTACTCATGCAGTAAAAGAAAACTCAAAAACTATGCCAAACTATTATATCTTACTAAGATTATCACTACTATATAATCATCCTCTATCAATCTCACAGATTACATTTTATTAGGACAAAATCCAAGAATATACGTAAGAGTAAACATAAAAAGATATTACACTGCAACTCCTCAGCAGCGTCGACTCTCAATGTAGCGTCAATGATGTTTTTAATCATGACATTTTTATCACAGTGTCCCTGTTCAGGGCCCTCCAGTCCATGTTATTGTCCCTATTTGAGTGTCTGAATTCCTTCAGATCGTCGGGGTCCCTGAACAACCAACCACCCTCACAGTGGTCTTCCCCGATACCGTCCTAGGAGGAAAGGGTTCACCAACGCCCAGGGGATTTGTCGGTCTTCTTCTACTCCTTCCGGTTTTGGGAGGGGTGCAACCAGTAATAAGGTGCACTACCACCACCTGTTGGAGTATGATGCACATAGCCCCTAATGGGATCTGGCCGCATAGAGGTTACTCGATTTGTTTACATTCAGTTTATACTAGGTAGATTCACATTGTGTTTATTTATTTTCCATAAAATGTAGTTACATTTTACATAAATATCATATTTATGCTACGTAATATTTATGAGGGCCAAGAGTCATAAGAGGAAATAAAAACAAGGAGATCATTTGTTAACTCAGCCTAATTAAACTTATGTCTAATTTCTGAACATGTTTTATGTTTTCAATAAAGTGTCAAGATAATAATGGGTGATGCAAAAATGGCAGTAAAACTGGCCAAGAACATTCAAATGCACAAATGAGGTCTTCCCAGAATTTATTGTGATGGAGCGCAACAGTTTGTCATTTTTAAAAATTGGGGCAGCAGGATGGTCCCCTGAGATTCCTATGTGAAACTAAAAGTTGAGTGCTGACTTTTCATTTTTAGACTTATTATTTTAAGTTGTCAGACAATTACTTGGTTAAGTTAAGGAAAAGATCATGGTTCGTCTGCCACACACATAAAATAATTCACCCATTACATATAAATTTCCCATGTAATTTTATTACATATGTTAAATGTAATGAATTGCATACATTACAATGTTTTTTCTATCATATTGAATCAATGTGAATAAATTGAATACCTTCAGTCAGATTTGCTTTAGTTGATGCAAACTTTTACATAAACTGTATTTGACTGTGACACTCAGCTTTTTTATGTGATCTAGTAAATAACGTTTAGTTGATTTGTTTAGATTCAGTTTATACTAAGCATATTCACATTATGTGTGACTTTTTTGGATAAATAAACTTTAAATTTCATATATTTCAGTTACATTTTACTTTAAAATATTACTTTATGTTTATTAGAGCCAAGAATCATTTTTTTGAGTGCAGGTGCGTGTTTCACTTGACATAAAATCAACCTGGGTTTAAAAATTAATTCCCTTAGTTTGCACGCTAAACTTTTAAGAGATCAGAGGTATATATTAATTAATTTCTTTGGTAGGCCTATGTGGATACCAAACGACTCAGTCCGCCATACTCCTTTATCACATGATTTGTGTAAGAGGAAGTTATGACTGTTCAGAAGGTCAATGTTTTGGAACGGAACTTATTAGAATTTTATTCCAATTACTAACCAGTATCATGTTCAACCTATCAAGCCTAAAATTTCATGAAAATCAAATCAGAATTAAGTGATTCAAGTTAATTTTTGTAAAGAAGTCTAAATCTTCCAATACATAGCAAAGATGCTGCTCAAATTGCAAATGTAGTACACGTGTTATATATCTAAACCTTAAGATGGCCAGGTGGTATAACAGTATTCAAATAAACACAAGAAGTTTGAGCACAAACTTCTTGTGTTTATTTGAATACTGTTATACGCTGTTCAGTAGCGACTGCATAGCAGCACTGCCCGTGTTTAGGAGGAGTGACCACCTGGCCATCTTAAGGTTTAGATATATAAACAAACAACAATGCATCCTCACAGTGATGCCAACAACATCAATCAATTTACCGAGTCTGTGGTGGATTTAATGTGTTAGACAACAGAAGTAACTGAGCCCCAAACTACAGTTCAATAATTTCACAACCAGAAACCATGGTTTACCAGAACCACCCAGAATGTCTTTAACATGCGCACTACAGCCAGTCTGGAAACATGGAGAATTGTAAAGCAGCAGCCTACAATCTGCAAAAGGACTAAATCACAATGCACAAGTTGAAGGAGCTGACAGAATCACATTTCATTGGAGTTGTACCTTGTATGATTCCATATGACCAATAAATAAATGGGGGTGGAGTGTTGGTGCAGTGGTCAGCACTGTCGCCTGACAGCAAGAAGGTTCCTGGTTTGAACCCATGGTGGAGAAACCCTTTAGTGTGGAGTCTGCATGTTCTCCTGTGTTAGTGTAGGTTTTCTCCAGGTACTCCAAATTCCTCCCACAGTCCAAAGAAATGCAGGTTAATTGGTGACTCTAACTTGGCCGTAGGTGTGAATGTGAGCATGAATGGTTGTCTGTCTTTATGTGTCAGTCCTATAATAGTCTGGCAACCTGTCAAGGTTGTATCCTGCCTCTTGCCTAATGTCAGCTAGGATAGGCTCCAGCCCCCTGCGACCCCAAACAGGATAAGGGGTTACTGAAAATCATTGAAAATGTATGAATGGAATAATAAACGACTGATTGATTTGTACATTATGTCAGCCTTCAGATTAACCCCTCCCTTTCAGCCTAATGCAAACGTGCCATAAATGGTCATCTTTGAGAAGTAACCTCAGAGAGGGCACATCGCAACTATGACTTCACTCCAATATAACAAGTTTGCTAAACAAGTAGTAGGGGCAATTCTGTCCTCCCAAATATTGGTAAAGACATGTCACTCCTGGTGTGTATGCTTGGGTTGTTGAACACTCCCCCCAACATACTTCCTTCACTGTTAACACTCCTGTCTCTCTTTTGTCCTCAGGTTGTTTGCCACGAAGTGCACCATGTGTCTTGAGAAGATAGCACCCACAGAGTTTGTAATGCGAGCTCTGCAGAGTGTTTACCATCTCACCTGCTTCTGCTGCTGCGTCTGCAAACGCCAGCTGTGCAAAGGAGACAAGTTTGTTCTGAAAGAAGGTCAGCTGCTGTGCAAGAGTGACTATGAGAGGGAGAGGGACCTGCTCAGCACAGTCAGTCCAGACAACTCAGAGTCAGGTAACACTGGGGATTCTATTGTAGGCTATTACAAACCCAGTGAATTTGAAATCATATCCAACAAATAAGAGACTGGTTCTCATTTGCATCATTACAGTTGAATTGCGCCTTGCCTGCAATGCAGAAAGCAGAATTCACATGCAATTCGAGAGAAAACTGCAGTCAAGTCAAATCTACATTAAAATAAAAGATGTGTATTTGTTTCTTTCTGTCTGGTAACAGATAAGAGTGAGGATGAGGATCTGGATGTGAAGTCTGAAAAGTACCCTGCAGCAGGGAAAGGCAGCAATGACAGCAAAGACCCTCACCGACCCAAACGACCACGCACCATCCTCACCACCCAGCAGAGGAGAGCTTTTAGGGCCTCCTTTGAGGTCTCCTCCAAACCCTGCAGAAAGGTGAGCAAAGAGTCAGCATAGTGAGATATTGTACTGGAAGTTTCGTCATCATCATCTTGTCGGTGAAGATTCTCAGTCATCCAGGTCACGGTAATCGTAAGTGCTAATACTGTAGGCAACTGGACTTGCTTGCATTTCTTGAAGACGTTTTGCCTCTCATCCAAGAACCTTCTTCAGTTCTAAATGACTGGTACAAAGTTGTGGGCTATAAACCCTGTGTGGGTGGGAACCCTTGCAGAGTCGTAGGGGTCAAGTGAGCTCTCAGTTTCAGAGTTGTTAAGGTCACAATGTGAGTCGTTGACCCACCTGGCCACCATGTGAGTCGTTAGGGTCAGATGGGACCAGGACTGAATGGATGTGAAGTCGTCTGGGGAGGGATCCCAAGACTGCATTGTAGGTGGGGGATAAGGAGTGTCGTAAGCCAGGTGGGTGAAAGACTCACAGTATGACCTTAATGACTCTGAAACTAAGAGCTCACGTGACCCCTATGACTTTGCAAGGGTTCCCACCCACACAGGGTTTATAGCCTGCAACTTTGTACCAGTCATTTAGAACTGAAGAAGCTTCTTGGATTGAGAAGTGAAACGTCTTCAAGAAAGGCAAACAAGTCCAGTTGCCTATGATATTTGCACTTATGGTCATCATCATCATTTATATAATATACACGGTATGGTATACTGTAGTTTGCCCATGGTTCGCTTATGTCTTTCAGAAAAAATAAACCAGGCGCCCAAACTATTGCTGCAATCGCAAGCCGGCCCTGTCCTATGTGAACAGCCCAATTGGTTAACATGGGTGCCAACATAAGTGGGCCACATCCAGTGTGAACCCAGCATGAGGCTGTACTGTTTTTTATTTTATTTATTTTATTTATAAAAGGGGCAATGCACATTAATGAACAACAGTAAACAGTTACTGTTCAATAAAAGTAGCCTACCAGCAGCACACAACAAAATGCACAGCAGTGTACTGAGACTCTGAGAAAACAAGTTACATTGACATAAGAAGGCTTGGTGTGCACTTCCTGTGTACTCTTGAGTCTTTCTAATTAAAAAAGCTTATATCTCAACAGTTTTACCACACAGTATGACTTTCTTGACCTTAAAATTTATCTTTTAAATTCATGAACAACATATTTAGATTCATATTACAACTCAAACGGGAACAAAAGATAATATCACTCTCCCCATTCACTGCCATTAATATTTTTTCCGATCTAAGGTCCCATGAGCGCGAATATGTTTTTCGTAGGCGGAATCCGGGGAAATCATGAATATTAATGAGGCAATAGCCAGAGATTATCCAATCTCGTTGGTTAAGTCCCTGATCCAATCCAAAAATCCGCCGTCACGTGACTAGATGCCTGGCTCGCGCTTCCCTAAGGAGGAGGAAGAATCACCCATATTGTAATGTGTATTTATTATTAAACTAATGTTAGTCAAACGAATCTCTCTAATTTTTTCTACCCTCCTATCCATGATTGTGATGCAGAAGTTGGACTGTGTAGGGTGTGTTCTATATACATCCATGGTGTAGGCTACTAGTTTGACTTCATAGTCTGACCTGAAATGATATTATCCAGTTTTGCAATGCTGTGCGGGCTGATCTGATCACCTACCACAATTCAAATAGCCTAGGTCTAATCCAAGCACATCAGAATAATTATTCAATATATAAATAATTTCTACATAATGGAATTATACTAATGGCAAATATAAATAAGTTCTACATAATTAAATTATACTAATGCAAGTAATTATTAAATATACAAATAATTTCTACATAATGGAATTATACTAATGGAAAATATAAATAAGTTCTACATAATTAAATTATACTAATGCAAGTAATTATTAAATATACAAATAATTTCTACATAATGGAATTATAGTAATGGCAAGTAATTACTCAATATATAAATAATTTCTACATAATGAAATTATAGTATTGGAAAGTAATTAAGAAGAACGATGAACTATTTACAATGTAGGCCTATCAACACAGTCTAATGATCAAACAAAAGAGCAAACAAATGAATCAACATTTCTCTTTTATAGAAATATCCAAGATTACAAAGGCAAACGAATCAACATTTCTAATCTAGCCTCACAATTTCGTTACAGCTGTGTGGTGTGTGAGGGTGAAGTTGGACATACATTATCATTTCTAAGTAACGGCAGCAGACTGGCTGTAGAGAAGATATGAATGAAGGCATGATGACGTAGCTCTGGCTGGGGTGCGAGTTTGACTGACAGGCTGCTTGTCTAATCCTAGCACTCGAGGGCGGGACTTTTGCGGATTTTTCCCGGAGTCCGCCTACGAAAAACATATTCGCCTACCCCGGAAGGGGCGTGACTTCGGCACTCTATAAGGTGGGGGGCGGTGTGCACATTTGATATATGGATGCATCACAGATCATGGCGCTCCCCGAGATTGTGCTTTCTAAACATCGTATTTTCCCAAAACTGAATAAATACCACACATACCAACACAAAACTGCTTTGCTAGCTCAATCATGTCGTAATTAAGATATCTGCTGGAATTTCTTTTTCATGGACTGTTCATTGAGTTATGGAGTTGAGAGCCTACCTCTGCTGACTTGACAAGCTAGTAGCAGCTTATACTTGTACTTACAGCCGATACACTCAGTTTGAGCTTATACTTTGTAGACATCGTGATTTCCCAAAACTGAATAAATACCACGCAGTCCAGCAACTTTTCCGGGGGAAACCCTGTGACATTGACACGTTAAATAATTTTCATACATACAAAGCTGCCTAATATAATTTAGATCTGCCCTGTAAAAGTGTGTGTATAACGCACTGAATGAGTGTTTGGTGAATAGGCGTCATTTAGGTATGGCGAGGTATGGCAGCTGCCATACCTTGGAATCGGGAGACAAAAAGTAGAGAGGTTATGTAATCATCTTACTCGAGGCGCACTGGCTGGTTGTTTTCATTGTATTGCACTTAAATAGGTCAATAATATGCTCATCTGTGAATACGAGTGTTAGTGAATACAAGTGTTATTGAATCAAATTGTTCGCCACTTCGCTCCTCCGCGAGTTATGAGTTATGTGAGTTAGGCTACCATATATTTCCAAATAGTCGCCTGGTGG
Source organism: Epinephelus cyanopodus (assembly GCA_026686955.1). Taxonomy (NCBI): domain Eukaryota; kingdom Metazoa; phylum Chordata; class Actinopteri; order Perciformes; family Serranidae; genus Epinephelus; species Epinephelus cyanopodus. The sequence goes on along the minus strand of CM048932.1, from coordinate 3,072,608 downwards.
CAAATAGCCGCTGGACACCTAATAGCTGCCGTGGGTTTGACCCCATTTTGCGTATTAAACGCCGATCTGATTAAACGCCCGGGCGATTATTTCCTCATTCATTGCCTCATGGCTGTCCGTCCTTCAGGGACTGTTGCGCTTTTACGCACGGGTTGGTGGTGAAGTGGTGCACATGACTTGTGCTACGGACGGACTGACGGACAGACAGCCACGTATCTAAACAGGTAATACATCTGGCTACATCTTTCCCACATCGCCTTGCGTAAAAGCACACACAATTCCGTGTCCTCTCACCGTGGATGCTGTGATTTGATGGCCCGGTACTTATTGTAGCCCACTCTTATAAGACCCAATAATAACAATAATAATAATAATAACAATAATGATAATAATAATAACTAGCACCCCGCGGGGTACTGACGGGCCCGAGCTGTGCGCACCGCCTTCCCTCTGTACCGCGCAGTGTTGCGAAACGCGGCCCCCGACAATCGCCGACACCTGCCATCGGCCGCTCCCGCGAGCGATGTGTGGGGCGTATCACGTACTGATAATGTAATGAGTAGCAGTAAAGGTTACGAAGCAATCAGCAAGAAAAATGACATTTAAAAAATGCTGTTTTGTTGTATTTATGTGATGAAGCATGTGTAGTTTTCTTCAGTTGGATTTTTTGGTGTGGACCTCAAAGAGATATGATAGGAAATGAGATGGATTCTGAAGAGAACGCCACCATGGCGCAGTTGCATGAAACGTCTTTCTGAATTTTGTCTACATGCAGCTGTGCAGCAGGCACGCTGTGACCAAATGTCAGTCTGATCGCATCAATTTAGAAGGACTTATAAGCCAACATTTGCAAGAACTTGTCGTCTTTACCAGTAGTTGGCGCTACAACATATGGAGGCAAGTTTGGTGTCAATGCGTGCGGGGCTGAACCTTTAATAAACCACTAAAATCTAGTGGAGGTGGGACCACGTATGACAGACTTATGCCCACTTTTATGGTCTCCGAGACACGCCCAACTTTGCCACGCCCTGATGGCCACGCCCTTTGGCGAGGAGCTATGAAATGCAATTGGCCATCAAGTACAAAGTGTTTGTGATTTTTTGAGCTACTACTTTGGACATCTCTACTACAAAGTCCGTAGGAGCTGTGCATGACAAGAAAAAAGGGTTTTTTTTTGGGATTTCCTAGATGGCGCTGTTGAGCACAGAAATGAATCACTGTGTATACGTTGAGGACAAAGAGGCCCATCATCACAGAAAATTTTCAGATTTTTTAAAGCAACAGTGACAGAGTTATGGCACCTTAATCGTTTGCAAAATTACGTCTAACTTCGGCGCCCCCTAGGGGTCAGAGAACATGGCGTCAATTTGGACAGACTATTTTTAAAATATCCGCTGTGTGGCTATGATCACACTGACACCAAGTTTGGAAGAAACAACCCTATGATGACTGAAAAAAAAAATGGAATCATAAACCATAAATCATCATATTTTGCTCATAAAAAAATCCATAACTCCTTCCCTGTGCATTTTAGAGAAAAGTCCAAGGAGGCAAAATGGAAGGTCTTGAGTAGCTCTACGCACCTGCAAAATTTCATAGGCCAACGAAAAACTCGCCGGGCGTGAGAACCTATAGGGGGCGCCGGCGAGCCGTTTTATTTTGGACATGTCCGCAACCATTACCATACGTCAATTTTCGCCGGAATCAAGGCATACGCCGAATTTAAGCATTTTCCGTCCATGGCAAAGCACTGAAATATGCGCTCAAGTTTCAAGACAATCGGAGCAAATACAATAGGGCTCTCGCCCGCTTGTCAGCGGCTCGGGCCCTAATGATAATAATAATAATAATAATAATAATAATAAGTTACTGTGGACCCATATGCTATGGATTTTAATAAAATTACCAGAGAGGTTTGCTGAAAAACAGGTAATGTCAGCCTGAATTACTCACGTGCGTCCTCGGTGAAAATCGCTGACATGCATGGGAAATACAGCTTCTACAGGCTCGCCATAGCTTCCTGTCAGGACTCAGGGACCTGGGGTCCGTTTCACAAAGCAGCAAACTCAGAGTCTGTTAACCCTGAAATGAGGGAAACTCTGAGTTTTCCGTTTCAAAAAGGGAGGTAACTCAAACCAGAGAAAGAGGGGTAACTCTAGCCTGTTTCAGAGAGAGAGGTAACTTAAGCTCTCGGTCAGTTACCGCAGTAACACACTCTATAAACCTAACCTGGGGCCTCATTTATAAAGCTTGCTTATGCACAAAACGGGGCTTGAAAGTGGCGTACACCACTTACCACGCAAAGGTTGTGATTTATAAAAATAAACTTGGCGGGAGAATGTGCGCACCTGTAAGCAAACTCTGAGTCATGCGTGCGCACATTTTGGAGACACTGAGAAGTGGCGACGGAGACGGCGAGGTGGAGAAGTGGAGTCAGATTTTCATTGATGTCTCACACAAATTTAATGCCACGCTATATCCACCTTAGATCCACGTTATCATTGAAATTAAATCCAGCAGCCTTATTTTGCGCTTGGGGTGAGTGATAATTGTATCATAAAATGTTGTAAAATCCAACTCAAATCCTGAATTGAAATTCTTTCTAAATACGTATTTAATCCGCACTGCCTCTAACGTCTCATTGTCCACTCTGTGAGCGCAGGAGGGGGAGAGGATGGCGCGACAGCATGGAATATATTTATTTATTTAGCTAAATATTTCCAGTGTATTTATCATGTCTCGAAATACAGCCATTAAGCACAACCGTTACACTCATTTCATCAGCCCTAGACATGTGCTGTTCATGACAAAACGAAACATGTTCGCCTATTACACTTTCATCTTTGAATCGTATTTCAAATTACACGTTGTATTTTGGGACACACTGTAAGAAAAAATCTGTAGAATTTACGGTGAAATACTGGCAGCTGTGGTTGCCAGAAATTCACCGTAAAAATTACGGTGACAATGTAGAGGACTTTACGGTATGCTGTTTTGGCGAATGTAAATTTTGCAGAACAGAACTGTTATTTGTTTACGGTAGTTTGCTGTAAAAATAACAGTTACAACATAAACCTGTTTACGATAATCTCCTGTCAAAATTACAGTCTATCTCAGTAATAAACACAACAGAAACTGTATGATATATTACGGTACTTTATTGCAGCTAGTTCAAATTTACGGTAAATTACTGGCAGCTGTGGTTGCCAGAATTTCACCGTAAAAAATACAGTACAACATATTAGCAATTACAGTTGGTTTTCCAAATTTACGGTAAATTACTGGCAGCTCTGGTTGCCACAATTTCACTGTAAAAGATACAGTACAACACATGAGGAATTACAGTTGGCTGGCACAGATTTTCCAGTCAGCAACAGCCTAAAACCCTATAGTGATTGTAAAAACAACAACAAATAAAGCCTGTTGTGCCAACTATCATTGACAAACCTGAAGAAACTGTTCTTGCATTAACATATTCTCTGAAAAAAAGATGGAACTGATCCAACATGTCAAGTATACTCACAAAGCATCATGTGTCCATATGAGGGATAGTCCATGAATAAACATAAAAAAAATGAGCCACTTGACCTCGGTTGATCGAGGGTAAAGAGTCACTCAGCATTCACCAGCTCTGATTGTAGAGTCTCATGTTGTCCATCAGGTCTTCACTGTGGACTTGGCATGATCATTTCTGCAGCCAGAAAACAGAAACAAAGCAAGAGTTAGATTGATGCAGTGTTTGAGCATCATGACTACACAGAGCAAAACTTTGCCCTCTGTTTTTTTAACTGAGCTCCAATGAACTAACCATAGAACCAACCGTCTGGAATATAGTTCTGCAGGTCACTTCTACAACATGCTTCTGCTTGACCGATTTCATTCTAACAAAGACTAATGTGTAGCTTGCAGTCCATTATTCATTTTATCTGGAAGTTGTTTCTGTATTATGAATGATTTTTGTATGAAATGGGGCTTTTTCATACTCTAGTGCTGAGCTGCCCCGGTTTCCTGAACCAAAATCTTCAAGAAACACAAAAACAGCTTGCTTGTATTTGTAATCCAATATTTACTAGACATACCAGTCTTTGACTGAAAGAAATCGGTTGTGTAGAAGCAAAGACATTCCATGCCAAAAAGAGAGTAAAATAACTAAAAGAGGCCAAAACAGCAAAAAAGCCAAAAAATGAAAGCTAAGAAGCTAAATAAAACATGCACACACACACACACACACACATATATATATGTATGTATATATATATATACACACACACACACACACACACACACACACACACACACACACACACAAAATTCCTTAATTTATATTTTAATTCATTTTTAGCAACATTTTTATGTTACTAAATGTTGGTCCTTAATGTTGTAATCAGTAGTGGACTTCTAGTGTAGCCAAAGTATTATTCATAAATTTTAATATATATTCATGTAAAATCCAATGGCAAAAAATTGGTGGCAATCTACCAGATGTTGAGATACTGAACTGTGGTCAGTGTTGTAACAAACGTGTTGATTGTTTGATTAACTGAATTGAGGCCTCTGACTAATTATGTTGCAAGCTGACGGGGTGTTTAGTGGCTCAGTGCTGAAACACATCACTTTCTAAATGTCTGCTAATTATAAAAGGATCTACAAATATTTCAAAATCAATCACACACCAACTGCTGCCAGGATAGGGACCTCAAGTTCACCAGCCCCTGCTGCTGCTGTTATGTTTGCCCAAGCAGGACCATCACTACTTCTATACAACCAACATTAATAACTGATGCATTGTTGGAAATATTAAAAAAAGGAAACTGTGCAGTGAAAAACCTGTACTGATGTGGTAAATGCCCACAGACTACTTGTTATTAATTCCATATTCTGTTTGGCTGACAGATGCCAGAGAAGGCTCTACAGTGTGAATACCAAAAAAAATCAGTCTGTGTGAAATATTAATTTACTGCCATAGCACAGGTGCTCTTTGGCACCTGGGCAAGTTTGTGTTTCCTAAGATGGCAGCCTGCACTTGGAGCATAGACATTTGATGAGGAGGATGGATATCCCCATTAAAATTAACATAGGAAGACAGTTGGCGCAGCAGCCACTGCATCTAAATTCTGAGTTGAATCATAGTGCACTGACACCTTATGGCAGAGAAGTGTACAGCAGTAACTACACGGCTGGTAAAACCATACACCCTGGGAAAATCTGGGGAGGGTTAAACTGTAAACTGTAAAACTGTATTAAAAAACTGGATACCGCACAACCCTTTTGAGCTGTACCACTGCTTACCTCTAATTGGGCTTTACAAGACTGGTGTCCAAGTCACTGGGTCCAGACTTGACTGAAGACAGTTAGGACAGTCTCAGACATGGTACGATGTTTAGGCAACTGCAACTTTGAACTGGTGTTGTAACTTCTGCCTGAAGAGTTGTCGTCAGTGTCCACCTCTCTGCAGCCAAGGAAAAAAAAACAACTGTGAAAAAAAACCATTACCACAACAACCACTGCTACTACTACTAATGACAGCAATAATAATGACAATAATATTAATAACAGCAACAATAATATAATAATAATATGTAGCAAAGTACTTCTTCCAGGCCCGGCTGACCTGTTTAAGTGCTGTCTACCATCACAGTTCAAAGGTATTTTCGTCTGTGCAGTCCTTGGATTATCCTTGATACATTAATAGTTTAGCTGTAGGCCTGAGTGAACATCCTCAAAGACTTGTTCATCTATACTGGCTCTCTCATGTACTTATTTCGATACTGAGCATTATGTCACAAAATGCTCATTTGTTATTGTGATTTTTATAGCTCTTGTATATCCAACCCACTTAAGTATCTTTTTGACTTGATCATTTTATTCAGACCATGTACATGCCCTGAATGTTTAATAAAGGTCGACTGGTGGAGCACATGGCATATACCTGGGGCTGAGTCCTTGAGATGGTGACCAGGGTTCAAGCCAGACTTCAGGTCCTTTGCTGCATGTCATCTCCTCTCTCTTCCCTATCTTTCCTGTCCCTCTTTCTCTGTTGTCTCTGAAAAAAATATTAAAAGAAAAACACTCTTAAAAGTTTAAAAAAAAAAATACAAAAATAAAAGCTTGCTTATGGCATTAACATGGATTAGAATCTCACCATCACAAAGGCCAGCAAGTTGTTCCCTCCAAGTCGGTGACCACTCAGGAATTTGAATGTGATGCTTGAAAGGTGGTAGGAGCAAAAGACATCAAGTTTTACAATTGTAATAAAGATAATTTCTATAAGAGCAGTGTGTACAGATAATTAGGACATCTACTCTGAACACATTTGTTAGATATCTGTTTAGTTTACTTACCTTGAAAGAGATTCTAGATCTTAGTGACGCCAAGAGCCTTCAACCTACTCAAGTGTTACAATAGCACTGAAACAAAAGCTTAGATGTTCTTCACAGGCAGTTTTATTAACTTAACCATTCATAATTGCAGCAAATTGCTACAAAAAGCCAGTTCACATTTTTTAGCCAGTTCAAAGTAAAACAAAAAAGCTTATAACATTATAAGCTTATAACATCAAAGTGTATCAAAGTATATTGTTCTGAATAACAATGGCTAACAGTTGACCATGAACAACAAACATCACCTCCAAAAAAAGAAAAGAAAGAAAAAAGGAAAGGCAAACACTTTAACTTGCCTCTATAACCACAAAGCACTTTCTCAGAGAAAAAACTAAATGAAAATACTTGGAGCAAACTCCTGAGCAGTGGCAATGCCAAGGCAGACTGAGGTAGGTGGGGGTGGTGCTGCATACGGAGTCGATGAACATGTATAAAAATCTGCTGACATCAGCTTGGGCTCAAAACAGAAAAAAAAAATTGGAAACCTGGCATTCCATACAATGACAGATACAAATGACAGCCAGTCATTTAAAACATACATAATATGAACATCCAAAACTGAAATTATATACGCCCATAGGATGTAAAATAAAGAAAGGCAAATGTCCCCATTACCAGTTCAGATGATCAAGTCCATCTTTAACATGTCTCTCTCCACTCGTGATCGGAGAGATCTGCGATGAGGGTGAGGACTCTTGGGTTCACTGGAAGTTGCTTCTTGCTTTTCTTTTTTTCAACTTTTGTGCCCTTCTCTGGATTGATGTTGAGGAAACACCTTTATGAACACAAGAATTTATAATCAACCACTAAATCTAAATACAGTAGTTTGTTATAGGGGAGAAAAAGATGTGTGTGTGTGTGTGTGTGTGTGTGTGTGTATTCCCCGTACCTCTGAAAGAACTCAAGTGTGGAGCCCAGTTCCACGGGATAATGGATATTAAGGCAGTAGTAGCTTCCAAGCATCAAACAAATGGCAGAGACAAAGGTGGGGATTTGGTCAATCACAACCTTGTGGTCTACACTCAGCATGAACTGCTTTGCGGCATAGCAGGAGTTTCCTGCAAAGAAAATACAAGTAGAAAATACTTAACAGCACACCAGCCATTACCATCCAAAAGTGGTCTTAAAAACAAGACAGTGCATTCCATATCATATTTAGCTTTGTTTCTTACTGTAAAACTCAAAATCGTCTTACCGCATACAATGATGCATGGTGTCACTGGCAGGCTTTCCACATGTACTTCTTTTGGCAGACATGTTTCTTCCACATAATGAAAGAGATTTTCTTCTTTTTCATCAAAGTAGCAAAGAAGAAGGAGCAACATGTCTTTTAGATCTTCTGAGCAGCCCTCCTTTTGTCCTCTCAAAACTTGCAGGTTCGTGACAAGCTGCAGAAGTTTTTTGCTCTTGTCTGCACAAACGGTTCTCATGAAGTTCAGAAGCCGGTCTCCCTTTTTTTCGACATTAGTGAGGAAAGTTTCCTTCAGTGGTACTCCAGTTAGCTCCTCAAAGTGGACTCCCATGCCAATCTCCTGGAACAAAAAGGGCCACTCTTCCAAGAGGGTTTGCAGATCGGTCCCCTTGTTTATTTCTTTCCGTTGGGAGTAGTAAGTGCTCTTCATGAGACTTCTCACCTCGTTGGGACTGGGGTTTAACTGTTCACTAAGCATCTTCATCTCATCTTTCTTCTTTTGCTGGGTTTCTGTAGTTTCACTGACTGGAAGAAACTTCATGTCCCATTTAACGCAGCCGTAAGTATCTTGAACGGCTGCTCTTTTCTCAGCTGGGATCTCCTCCGTGTCATACTCATCTGACCCCTTTTGTCGTTTCATCATCATTGGTGTTGAGGACTGCTTTACATTCTCAATCCTGGTTTGTAACTGCTTAACCAGGGAGTGATAGCCTGGTCCCACCACATCACCTTCGATGACATCTTGCAGTGACTTCGGATACTTTGCCAACATTTTCTTGGCAACTTCTACAGAGGCTTTCTTGCTAGGAGACGGACAGACCTTCATCTCAGAAACGACGATCCGAATCATTTCTCTACGCAACCGTGGTTTTGGCCTTTTCTCTCTCTCCAAACACTGAATCAGTTCTTCAGGAAAATTCTTCCATGGAATCTCAAAGCTGTCGGTCCAGTCTGGACCAGCAATCATGCTGCTGGGTGAAGGAGAGGCAGAGAATGAGGAGCGCGTCGAGGAAGCTGGAGAGGATAATGGTGACTGGCTGTGGATTTCAGTGTTCTGTGCTGTAAAACAGAAATAATGACATTAACAGAATGTACTGAATGATGTTTTGTCCTTGGTTATGATAAAAAATAAACTTTGTCAAAATGTACTCACTGGTTTGTTTCCAGGCAGCCACCAATTTCCTCGCTTGAACTGGTCTGAGTACTGACAGCAGATCATTTTCCTGGATAAAGGTAAAATCCTCAGCTGTCTCCACCCCCAGTGATATTAGGGTCTACTCTAAAATATCTAGAATTGAGGTTGGGAGTTCTGGCAGCACTCTGGTAATGGCACTGCGTATGCTGCTATGATGTGCATCATCCATATCTGAGTATAAAAATGAATAAAGCTCAGTTAACTCCAGAATGGCAGCCAAACACATCCTTTAGTATGACACCACACTGTGTTTTAATGGAACCATTTGGTGTCCTTCCTTTATGTATGATGGCAAAGGACAGAAATCAATTAAGTCACTGATTTTCAGACATTTCATCTTTTCTGTGTCTTTCCTAACTGAGTACACATGGTACTCAGGACAGAGTTCTGCTTTGTACACTGACACCAGAAAATGAACAGTGTCATTTTTTATTAACATAAGCACCAGTTCACCAAACTCCATGGAGTCAATGCTCCCTGTGATAAGGAACTGTCCTTTCTTGTATGATGTTCCCTTATACACCATTTCTACCGTGACCTTTGTGTTGGTGTCAGTGAAGTCAAATTGTCTGACTGCATCTTGAATGGCTTTGCTGTACAGTACTGAGTAAAATGGAGAACTATCCTTAACTTGCAAGACAGCTCGACCCATTGATCCTGCTGAAAGATAGGCCTGCAACATCTGATGTCTTTCAGAGAGCGTGTGGCAGAGGTTTTTAAAATTTTTCAAATTCCTCACACATCTCTTGAAGTAACTGTGCTTGCTTTCAAAGCGCATTGTCCATAGCCTTATTAGAGGGCCAAATTTCAGAATTAGAGCTGGGTAATGATGTAAATGATGGTGCTTTGGTTTCAGGTTACTTTGTGGGAATAGAGCCTTTCTTGACTCTAAATATTCTTGAATAAGAACATCAAGATATGCAACCTGAGGCACAGAGATGCTCTGGGCGCATATCATCTCCACAATGTCTTTTAGCTGCATGGTCAACTGCCAGACATCATCTGTTGTATCTTTCACTCTGTCACCAATTATGAGAGGCAGCAGTCTTAGAAAATTCCAATTCTGTACAGCTTGTCCTGAGAGTTTAACTGCTTGAGGACTGACCTCACATGGCTTTGTAGAAGCATCAGAGTCACAGTATTTGAACTGTTTAATGCGCCGATTCAAAGTGGAGTAAGTGAACCATGCCTGGTTCTTGATAAAATATTTGAGATACAGTGCAACATCGTAAGACAAAATGCCCTCGAAGATGTCATGTCCTAGACAAGGTGGTAAGCCTGGCTGACAGACATTAAAGTGTTTCAAAGAGTTGAATACTGACTTGAACTCTACTCCTTCCACAGCCTGAGTATCTTCACTCTGGAGGCGATCGACAGCAGAATCGTAGTTCTCAGGTGTGCGCTCTGGTCCGCACTGATTTGGATCACCACCCTGAAATTCAGATCGGGTTATCAGGCAATACCTACAGAAGTACTCTGAGCGACTAAAATTTTCAGAGAAGCCTCCAATACAATGCGAGCCCAAATTATCTCCCACAATGCAATACAAGGTTCCTCTGACAACTGTTTCATCTGATACCACTATACCATTCTCCTCCAATTCCTTCAAGTCTGCTAGTAATTCAGAGAAACCTTCACATGCCCAAATTCTTTAAAATCTTTCTCTCTGCACAATAACACAAGAAACATATGATCTGTGTCTGACCATACATGAAGTGGCAGGTTAGCAACAGATACATAGACAGCTAACACCTTGTGTCTCGTCTTTGCAGAACCTAAGGGTTTACGACTTCAAAGGCGTCCTGGTATAGTAATAGCTTAAGACATGATGGATTTTGACCATAAAAATCATTTGATTTGAATATCTGTCCATCACTAATGTCACTCAGAACATCTGAGGGAGACTCAGCCGAGTGCTCCCCTGATTTCTGCCAGAGATCAGACTCCAACAAACATTTCAAAGTCTCTCTCACAGGCACATAATAGGCAAACCTATCTCTCCTGTTCTCATCTTTTCCTAAAAACATTTTCTTAGGCTCCACATAGTTAAACTTTTTTTTGAAAGTTTGAGCTCTTGAGTATATAGTCCTCATTGGCCCTGTATGACATGCAGTGAACAGATCAGATTGCCTGACAGACTCACAAACTTTGGTGATGTCCTCGTCTGATAATGATGTGTCATTTTTTAGCATTGCTGTAAGTTTACTCAAACTAAATGTCTGACCCAACTCGTGTATGTTCTACATTTCCTCAACAATGACCTGAATGGTCGAAGCAGGTAGTAGAAACTGCTCCTGCAATTTCAAGTAGAATAACGAGACGTTTCTTAGAAAAAGGTCATGGAAATCTTGTGACATATCCATGTCACCTTCATCCGTGCTTGTCTCTGTACCCACCTCAGACACTTGAGGGCCAGAGTCAACTGAATCAGTTGGAGCAGATGATGACTGAGGAGCAGTATTTCTGTAAAAGTCACTGATACTGCTGTCTGAAAAAACTCTGTGTTTCCGTGACATGTGGGCAGTAAATGTAGATTTGACCTTAAAAACATTTTTGCATCCTGTCACTGGACAATTCACAGCATGCCCTTCCATAATATGATCCTTCAGGTGAGCTATTAGAGCTCTCCCATCTGGACATTGTCGTGTACACAAAGCCACCATGCATTTTAATGCAGTAACGTTAACATTAGCGTTAACAGCCATCCCGGCTGTAGCAGGTGCATTATGCCTGCGGTAAAAATGCTCCATATCTGTTAAATGTATGCTTGCAACCAGCTTCGATGCACTTGAATAAACAACGTGGCTCGTTTTGATAGAGTTTGCAATGAAGCACGTAGCGTCTCAATGTCTTAACCGACTTGCCACAGAAAGTACAGCTATACATTTCCTTAGCTAACGGTTAGCTAACCTAGCTTAGATGTTGTTCAACTCTGATTTTTGCAAGGGCAAAACAAAACAACCTAGCAAATTGACGTAACTTTAACATTACATAAACCCGAATGAACATTCAAGAAAGAGCTGACGTTAACTAGAAAATTTTGTAGAGGTGCTTACCTTGAGAACAAAGTTATATCTCCCGAGTTCAGGACATAGACTCCACAGATGCTCATTACCAGGTGCGCGGAAACGGCGCCTAGTTGTCTGTCAGAAGGGTTCAAAAGTCAACACTCTCTCTCTCTAGACTCTAGACCAAAAATCACAGAAGACTAATGAATAGAACGGACATCGCAACGTTCAACGTAATAGACTCAATAAAATAAAACTCAAGTAAAGTCCGACATTAACAAAAAATTAATGAAAACAAAACATAAACGTATCCAGTAGGCATAAAGAACTTACTCTACAAATTGCAATAGTTTCACTGAACTTTGTTGCATAAGAAAGGTTCTGTTATGGGATTTCTACAACCAAAACCAAAAACACCCAAAATGCATAGTGCACCAACCGGAGGCAAGCAGATTCAAGGCTGTTTTAGCTCTGGAATGGATGTAATATGTCACTACACTTCTTCTTCTCCTTCTTCTTCTTCTTAAATTAATCATGTAGATTCCCTAACGGCCTAACAATTCTTAAGTTAGCCACAAAACAACATGAAAGACCTCCTTTTGTTTTTCAAAAATAAAAAGGGTGCTGTTTTTTTAAGAGAGGATGTCGCTGCAATGCAGTCCCCTTTTCAAACTACATCTAACTTGACAGAGCTCCATCAATGTATTTTTCACAATTGGACTTAAAATTCAGCCAAGTGGTCCCACTAGTCAAGTTAACATGTTTTAAGGGCTAATAAAGCAGAAATGTAAAAAAAAAAAAAAAAAATTAAAAAAAAAGAAAGGGAAAAAAACTTAAATGAAACAAAAATATAATAATGTTGACCAAAGTACCTTGCAGTGAGATACAAACTATCAGAAACACAGGAGGCTGGCCAGTAAAGTGAACCCAGTAAGACAATAGCCTATGAAAGACAATCTATACGCTAGTTTACTATTGCATAAATAGATTCATCCTTACAAGAACATTAACATTAAATAACAGTAGCCGATATTATGTCATTGTAAAATATCGTTTTTCTTTAAATCAGCAATATTGACCATATTTTTAACATCTTGTTTCTGTAGAAATGACGGTAATGTTATATACTTTGCTGAATGGTTAATGGTTTTCTACTGTAAATTTAAATGTACACATAAGTGAAATCTGTGATTTATACTGAATAATACTGTAAATTTTAGGGTTATTACCCTCTTTTGACTTCACGGTATTTTCTTATTCATTTTACAATTGTTTGAAAAAATCACAGTAAAATTGTGTGTTTTTTACATATTGTACCCGTAAAAATTAGAGTTATGTACTGTTTCTTGATTTACAGAAATTCAGTGTATTAACTACGGTGATATACAATTTTGGAATTGACGGTCCTTTACTGTTGCTATTTGACAGTTTTTTACTGTATTTTTTACAGACTTTTTTTTACAGTGCAGGGATACCACTGGTTCATGCTGTAATTCAGGCCGGGTATCTGATCAGACTAATTGCCATAAACATATAAATACTGCGGTGACCCTCGTGCGTAATTGCGCAAGATGGCACTGGCACATACTCCTTTTTACCTCCACCTTTAATAAATGTGATTCTTTATGTCGCACATCAATGTCAAACATCCTCAAATTTAAAAACAACACAATAACTACATATTGGTAAAGGAGTAGAAATATTTGGTCTACCTTTAGATCAGACCACTTTTTTTTTTTTTTTGGTTCTGTCACAGTCCGTGCAGTCCCACAGACACAGCTGACAGCATCAGCAGCGGTGATGTGTTGCCACTTTTTTTCCGCTTTCTTCTATTAGTGATCCCACTGCTATGGCCACCAAATAAAATCTTTCTTCAGTCCTCCACCTCCCGTTAAAGGGTCTCTAGCTCAGTCTCGGAGAAATTCCGTTTTTTGGTTCGTTTCTCACCCGTCGCCGTGACTCACACAACGAGAGAACACTGGCATGCCGGCGTATTTATATGCAGATCGCATTCATGAGGTGATTTGCATGACCATTTATGGTTGAACTAGGGCGTGTAGAGGGCGGAATATGAGACGGATCTGGGTGTGCACAACTCCAGGAGGTCTGTGATTTATAAAGAGAACATTGCGTGCAAGTGTGCGTGCACACGGTTTTATAAATCAGATTCCATTGCCATTTTCAGCTTTTGGGCGCACGTCAACTTTTAGTATAAATCCTAAGCACTCTTTTATAAATGAACCTCGAGTTTCTCTCTGTCTCCGCCCTCTTTCAGAGCCACACACACCATTTAATTTCCTCATTCATTCAGTCAGCAGGCGAGTTTTTGCGTAGCCTAGTTCTGCAGTCTGTCATTTAAAAAAATCAGTAAGAAAATCAGAGTCAGTATATTAGAAGTCCATTAGGCACAGTAGGTGGCGACTTTTTTCACTAATATGGCATGTCCTTTTGATAACGATCCCGTGGATACAGGTGCAGCATACTGCGTAGAGAATGAAATATTCGTCGGGGAGATGGTTATCAGACCATGCAGAGATGTTCCAGCATTTCCACACAGTTATCTTTTTGAGCTGTAGCCTACCGTTTCACGTCAAAGTCCATCGTCTACATAGCTACACAACCTAATCCGAACGGTGGCCGAGACCCGCCATCGCTGCAAATACAAAAAAAACGCTACAAATTAAACAGAAACGCCGCGATGCAAATAAAAAAGCAACGATGCAAATAAAAAAGCCACAATGGAAATGAATTACCGGGGACTATTATTGCCGATGCACGTGTTTTTTTTATGTGAAAGAAGAAGAAGAAGAAGAGAGAAACGTAAGAAGAAGATGAAAGATAAAGAGAAAAACGAACGAAAAACTAAGTGTGCTATATATGGTTAGGCCATGTAGCCCCAGGTTTGATATGAAGCTGAACTGGAGGATGCTGGTGTTCCTCTATCTGTATACTATAGACGAATTTGGCGAGTGATTTGTGTATGCCGCCATCTTGCGGCAGCGCCATTGCTGCGGTCGTCAGCAATGGCAGCAATCGTTTGAGCGATAAGCAGGAAAGATTAGAGTAATAGGGAGACAATAGACACTGTGTAATATAACGTTAGCATACGTTACGTGTGCTGACGTTAGCAAGCTAGCAGCGTGACATTTAATCATTATGGACAGGGTACGTGACTGAAAACAACAACAACAACACGTGTTTGTGTTTTGTTTTAGGTATTCAAGAATATTTTATTGATCACCTGGCCTCCGATGACCAGAAAAACGGCAGGTTTCTGATTGAGGGTCAAAATTACCTGAGCTCCGGATGGGTCGGGCAAATTTTACATCATCTTTTAGACAACCATCACATCATATTGAAGGCGATCAATACTGATGACCTTCAATATGATGTGATGGTCACGTAGCCTCTCCATAATGATTAAATGTCACACTGCTAGCTTGCTAATGTCAGCACACGTACTGTATACTAACGTTATATTACACAGTGTTTAATGATACAGTCTATTATCTCCCTATAAACTTTCCTGCTTATCGCTCAAACAGATGATTAATTTCTAAATTAATATCGGAACTCATTTAAGATACCTTCATCAGTTACCGGAGGCCACTGTCTAACATCAACCCCGCTATTCATGATGCTGTCATTGTAGAGAGTCAGTTCACAATGACAGCATAATGAATTGATGACTGACACATGTCACCGCAGCAATGGCGCCGCCGCAAGATGGCGGCATACACAGATCGATCACCGAATTCGTCTATACTATACAGATGGAGGAAGACCAGCATCCTAGTTCAGCTTCATATCAAACCTGGGGCTACATGGCCTAACCATATATAACATGCTTAGTTTTTCGTTTGTTTTTCTTTTTCGTCTTCTTGTTACTTTCCTCTCTTCTTCTTCTTCTTCTTCTTCTTCTTTCACATAAAAAAAACATGTGCATCGGCAATAATAGTCCCCGCTAATTCACTTCCGTTGTGGCTTTTTTATTCGCATTGTTGCTTTTTTTATTTGCGTCAATGCTTTTTTTTATTTGTATCACGCGTTTCTTTTCATTTGCAGCCGTTTTTTTTTATTTGCAGCTATGGCGGGTCTCGGTCACCGTAAATCCGTGCTTACATTTACAACATTACCAATCGTAGTCATGCTCTCATTCCAGCAGATATTGTGTGTTGCGCTGCGTTTCTTTGCAAATGGAAGTTTTTTGTACAATCTCGGAGATGCTGAGCACTTGAGTAAGGCAACTGTATGCAGGGCGTTCAGAAAAGTGTGCTCGTTTTACAGGCATCTGCCTTCTTTCTGTTGGCTGAATAGAAGTCTGTGTTAGTTTAAATAGGCTTAATTATTTAACAGAACATGATATAGACGAGAAGACATTTATGTGTGTGAAAACAGTATTATGTTGGGGATAAAACAACTGCACGGTCAAACAGCCACTTAATATTTACTTTACAATGTAAAACGTGATCAAAATGAGGTACCCCCATGAGATTATGCCGAGGTCTTACCTGTTTGGACAATGTTTATATATCTCATCCTAAACTGCTGCCAAGTGCGCTTCTCCCCCGCGGAATTGCACCTAAATGAAATAAATTAATAGGCTACCATTCAAGCAGTTTTCCCCTGTAATATTATTGTGACTGCAAAACCTATACATTTAAACTTATGCACTTTTTTTTGCAAACGTGTGCCAACTCGCTGTATGAGCGCATTAAGATTTCTAATTCTAGTGGGGTGAAAAACGCAGCCCTCCTCTTCCCCATTGCCATGGTGACTCGTCGAATCACATTGATGCTGGCTTTTTATAGTTGTGGTGCACGCGCTTAACTCCAGGTGAAACTACTCCGAGTTGATTAAACTGATTCAAACCAGCTGTTCTGGAACCGGAGACTCAGAGTTTCCTATCTCAGAGTAGATCAACTCAGAGTTCAGGATTAGACTCAGAGTTTGTTGAACCTGCTTTGTGAAATGGACCCCAGAATTTGGGATGGCGGACCGTCGGGATGGCGATATTTCGGTGTGGCAGCCTGGTGAAATGGCCCGTTCGGTTGGTATTCGGATAACTGGGGCTTTACTGGTATAATGCAATAGCACCACCCAGCGGTGAAACCCGTGCACATGTGTACACGAAAAAAAATGACCCAGACTAAATGTTGAGATTTTTGTACATGAACTCACCCCTACATTATACTATGGGGTGCCACTGAAAATAACAATAACATTTTGCTACATTTAGCTTTAAACAATGTTTAAAAAAGTGTTGTGAATTTTTTTAACATCACCTTTTACCACATTTACAGCAATATTTGTTGACTTAGAAATATATTAAATAGTTAAATCTAAATATTAAATGTGGCACCTAAATGTTATTAAATCTAAAAATCTAAATCTAAATGCTAAATCTAAATCTAAATGTTAAATCTAAATGTAAATGCTAAATCTATATATTAAATCTAAATCTAAATGCTAAATCTAAATATTAAATCTAAATCTAAATACTAAATCTAAATGTTAAATGTTAAATCTAAAAGTTCTGGGTGAAACTAAATATGTAGGCTAGGAGCCAAATATGTTGTTGTTTGTTTGTATTTAACTGTGTAATTCACTGTGTTGGCACTGGGGGGCACTGTACCGTCACCTGATGAGTGCAGGTATTTAGGACGTGACCTCACTATGGTCAGCAGGTGTTTGGCCCGGAAGGGCAAATGGTTTTTGACCGCAATGACGCGGAACGCTACAGTTTTGTTTGTTTGTTTGTTTTGTACTGAATCTTAATGTGTATGCAAGGGACGGCCTTTGCCATGAACACGTGGAATAAATCTTAGGTGAATCAACGCAAGAAGCCTCATGGACTTTGTTTCAGCATCAAGAAACGAAGGCAGCGTAGCGTGTCCAGCAACATACGCGTCAATCCAGGTCAAATACCTCAGTAGCTAGTAATAGACTTAGCTTCTTTAACAAAATATTTAGCTAATATGCAAATTCACACCGGCAGTCACCGGAAGTACCAAAATAAAAGCTTGAGATGGTCAGACTGTTTATAGAATCAACTAACTAATTAAAAGCAACTTATTGGGGGAAATGAACACTTGAACATACATTAGCATGATAATAACTACACAAAATAATAAAAAAAACATGTTTGGAGAAAGTTTATTTGACGTGTACTTTGAGTTGTTAGTGTCCTTTCGGAAAATTGCCGTGTTGTTTACAAATACGTCCAGGTAGAAAACCCATGAGAAAACCGTAAGCTGTTAGCCCCGTTAGCAGTGTCTGTAATGACTCATTAACTCAGTGAACGGTCCGTGAAAAAAATATTTTTTTTCAGTGGATGTCTCAGTTACAACATTATTGAGCTAACTGGAGTAATTAGTTTCATGTCGTATCTGACAACAGGGGGCTGTTAACAGATGATGTCTTGATGTTAGCTGTCTCTGTTAGCTGCAGCCACTGATGCTTTATAGACATCGTGATTTCCCAAAACTGAATAAATACCACACGTAGCAACACAAAACTGCTTTGCTAGCTCAATCATGTTGTAATTAAGACATCTGCTGGAAAAATTATTTTTTTCACGGACCGTTTATTGAGTTATTAACGTTACAGACACCGCTAACGGGGCTAACGGCTAGTCCAGGTTAGCCCAGGTTAGAACAGGTAACCATGTTATTAATTTCAAAGCATGCACACAGAAATAGTATTGTGAGTTCAATCATTGTGTTTATGGACTTTACAAACATCAGATTAGTCTAAATGGTGCTATAGTGACGTGAAAAATGTGAGATATACACACAAATATATCTAGCTAAACTCTGCTGGTTTTCTACCCAGAAGTATTTGTAAACAACCAGGTGGGACACTAACAACTCAAGGTACACGTCTAATAAACTTTCTCCAAACATGTTTTTTGTTATTTTATGTAGTTATTATCACGCTAATGTATGTTTAAGTGTTCATTTCCCCCGATAAGTTGGTTTTAATTCGTTATTTGATTCTATAAACACAGTCTGACCATCTCAAGGTTTCATTTTGGTACTTCCGGTGACCAGCGTTGTGAATTTGCATATCAGCTAAATATTTAGTTTCACCCAGAACATTTAGATTTAACATTTAGCATTTAGATTTAGATTTAGCATTTAGATTTAACATTTAGATTTAGATTTAGCATTTAAATTCAACATTTAGATTTAGATTTAATATTTAGATTTAACATTTAGATTTAACATTTAACATTTAGGTGCCACATTTAATATTTAGATTTAGCTATTTAATATATTTCTAAGCTAACAAATATTGCTGTAAATGTGGTAAAAGGTGACGTTAAAAAATTCACAACACTTTTTTAAACATTGTTTAAAGCTAAATGTGGCAAAAAGTTGATGTTATTTTCAGCATGAGCCACTTTACAAACGGCACCCCATAATATAATGTAGGGGTGAGTTCATGTACAAAAATCTCTAAACATTTAGAGTGGTTCATTTTTTTCGAGTACACATGTACACATGTTTCACCGCTGGGTGGTGCTATTGCATTATACCAGTAAAGCCCCAGTTATCCGAATACCAACTGAACAGGCCATTTCACCAACAGTTACAGGCCGCCACACCGAAATATCGCCATCCCGATGGTCCACCATCCCGAATTCTGGTCCCTGAGTCCTGACAGTGAGCTATGGCGAGCCTGTAGAAGCTGTATTTCCTGAGGTCAAAATCGATTTTGTGAAATAAACGCCCGGGCTACTATTTGGAAAAATAGTGTATCTATGTGTTGTAAAAGCATTTTGCTCTGCTGCTGTAGACAGCGTGTCTAAATGATGTCTTGAAGCCTGTCTGATTGTTTGTGTTTTTTTTTTCTTCATGTTGGAAAGAATGTATTGTACCAAATTGGCCTTTGTTTTACTGTGTTTCATACACCGGACCCCTTGGGTATCTTCTAGAAATGAGCTCGTAATTAATTTATTTTCTTTATTTTCTGTGAACTTAAACACATGATTAATTATAATTAAACGTCCGCTCGCTGTCCGTGGTGCTGAAATATGTGCCGAAATAGGTCTGATGTTTTCACTGCTCTCACCAAGTCGTGCATTACATGCAGACATGAGGTATTATGAATGTGAGAAACAGCTTCATGTCCTTTGAAACAGTTTTCAGTAGCATAGTATGTACTTCTGACAGGTCAAAGACCAAAATGAAGTTTTATAAAAGTTCATATTTTTGAAACTCCATCATCAGTAGCTCTGTGACGTCATGTCATGTTGCCATACCTTAGCTTTTGCTGAAACGACGCCCCTGGTTTGGTGCGAAGAGGAACTTACAAGTGAGTGCATTGTGTTTTCTTATGACAAGCGGTAATAAGATCTTCACACAAAACACTCATTCAGTGCGCTACACACACTTTTATAGGGCAGATCTAAATTATATTAGCCTAAATATTTAAGATGATTACTTATGTATGCAATGATTTATTGATATTAAATTGTGCTAATATTTAGATAAATATATAGATAATATAGATAAATATACAGTCCAACAATTCCTTTGAAAAATGGATATTTCTTTGCTTAAAAATTTAATGCAGAACAGCAAGATGGCATGATGCAATTCAGCTTCTATCATGATCATGCTGAATTAATAGTAGTGTAAATATATTTATGTAAATATATCTATGAAATGTATACAAGTTTACAAGGGTCTTTGTTGATTGCAGCTTGTTAGCTATGGCCTCCAGGCTTATTACATACTGATGTCAATAGGTGCTCCATATCATATCAGTTAATCTTTTATTAATAATTTATTAATTTCCCGATGTAGCAGATTCAATATTTGACAACCATATTTTATGGGTTAGAATCAAACCAAGGCAGCTTTGTGTGTATGAAAATACATACATTATTTAACTTGTCAATGTCACAGGGTTTCCCCTGGAAAAGTTGCTGGACTGTGTGGTATTTATTTAGTTTTGGGAAATCACGATGTCTACAAACTATACACTCAAGCTGAGTGTATCGGCAATCCAACTACAAAAAATGCCAGTTGAGGGAATCCGAAGCCATTTTTAACTCATGTTGATGTGCAAAAAGGAGGTCCTCCGTGGTACGCTATGATTAGCTTAAAACGAGCTTGTGCAAAAGGACAAAAGTACTACGATTATAACTAAAACCCATTCACTCGACACAGACACAGTTGATAAACTGTGTGGCCTCCCCTGATTCTCATTCCCTGACACTGATCAGCTGTGACTCCCCTGTCTAACCTACATGTGA
This sequence comes from Epinephelus cyanopodus, assembly GCA_026686955.1. Lineage (NCBI taxonomy): Eukaryota > Metazoa > Chordata > Actinopteri > Perciformes > Serranidae > Epinephelus > Epinephelus cyanopodus. The sequence goes on along the minus strand of CM048932.1, from coordinate 3,051,568 downwards.
CTGATCACCACCTACGCCCACTGTGCAGGTAACCCGTAGCATCCATAGTGCCTACCATAAACACACCCACATTCACACACACAAACATACACAAATCTAAACTGGCTGCAACACTGAGAGACACGGCACCTGCGTCTGGCTTAAATGACTGTAAAGTCAGCAGACGTATCAACTCCGTAACTCAATGAACAGTCCATGAAAAAATTATTGTTTAAATTACGATGTTTAGAAAACACAATCTCAGAGAGCGCCATGATTGGTGATGCATCCTTATATCAAATGTGCACACCGCCCCCTACCGTATTTGATGGGTAGCACCATGGTCAGTACGGGACTGAAGAAGAGTGGCTACTGACGTCACTCTCCTGCGCTGCTAAGATTGCCAAATCATTTTTCGAATTATGGGCACTATTTTGCAGGGCAGACCACGAAAATGAAATAGCAATGTCTTCTTTGTTTTCTTTTTGATTATGGCATAAAATGTGCAGTCTTGAAAAAGAAAATGCAAATGCAAATAGATTGATTGATTATTAATTTTATTTATGAGTGAAATAATGCAGCCACATTCTTAAAATGAAAAAGCATTTCTGCAAATGCATTTTAATTTTCAAATTTTACATTTCAAATTGAATTTTGATATCTATTTGCTGGGGCATATTTTGAAAATTAAATCTCAAATGTCTTTTATTTTCATTTTAATTAAGTGAAAGAATGTAAATGCATTTGAATTTAGATATTGGTTACGATTCACTTCCATACACATGGGCCTCTAGTTTCCCGGCACGGCGCAGGGTGGTGAACCCTGCGCAGAGCTAGTTTCGAGCAGCACAACCCGAAGCGTACTCAGTTTGGTAGTTTGGCAGACCGAGGTGTGCTGAGATGGGTGTGGCGGTGCAGCAGGGGGAGGTATCGACACATCCAGTTTGGCGCAGTGACAGTTTAGTGCCAAAAGGCTTCGCCAAAGGTGCGCTAAAAGCTTGCCAGCTGAAACCAGGTCTACTGTCAGCGCAGGTGGAGCGCAGCCATTGTAGTGGCAGTTTGGTTGACTGGTGGACAGTGCGCACACGTCATCAAAACCTCACAGGCAGGTCTCCAGAATGTCAGGCACATTAACAATGGAATAAATACCCACAGAAACCACTATTCAATGCAACTATCTGCAATCAGCATATCAATGTATCTCTATATTGACTGTCCTGTCACATCTGATGTCAGATCAAAGGGGATTGGCACCGTTTGGCACAAGTATAAAATAAGGGACTTGGGATGCAGCCTTGTTGTCCATGCTCTTTGCTGCTAACTCCTAACTCCTGACTTGAACCGGAAGTCGTTCAAGGTCCACCATCTTTAAGGCTGTCTCATGTCTCTTATTCCTGCCAGTAAGGAGTTAGCGTTAGGAGTTAGGAGGGATCTGTTAGTTGCGATGAGTAAGGTAACACGAGAGGTTCCTAACAGGAAGTCTTTTTCAGCTTGAGGCCCTGACGTACCCGCCCCCTACATCTGGCTCATTTGAATGAGATGGCGGAGAAACATCACAAGTATACCCGACCCGTTACATGCATTCTTTGCAGTGAAACGCTGTAATACACATGCCTACATGACATTAATGATATTTCCTGCAAGACTGTCATGTTGTAATTAAGTTTATTTCATTCAAAACCTGTTGTGTTGTTCAACAGACTGTCGGTGATTGTGTGGCTGTTAAATGTGCAGCTGCTCATGCCCAGAACTACAGGTGTTGATATAACACAACGCAGACACACACGCACACACACGCACACACACACATACACACACACACACACACACACACACACACACACACACACACACACACACACACACACACACACATTTGCCCATCATTAATTGTCCTGCATGTCATGTGAGTGGAATGTTTAATAGCTTGTAGGTAATATTAATTATTAATATTAATTAATTAATATTAATATTATTACTTTCATTAATGTTGTTGTAAGCTACTGTCATTACCGTCTGTCCTGCATCTCTCTCTGACTCTGTCTCTCTCTCTGTCTCTCTCTTTCTGTCTCATTGTGTCATACGGATTACTCTTAATTTATCATGTTGATCTGTTCTGTACGACATCTATTGCACGTCTGTCCATCCTGGAAGAGGGATCCCTCCTCAGTTGCTCCTCCTGAGGTTTCTACCGGTTTTTTTCCCCGTTAAAAGGGTTTTTTTGCGGAGTCTTTCCTGATCAGCTGTGAGGGTCCAAAGGACAGAAGGATGTCATTTGCTGTAAAGCCCTGTGAGGCAGATTGTGATTTGTGATATTGGGCTTTATAAATAAAACTGAATTGATTGAGGTAGACTGACAGGTCTGATATGTCTTATTCACTCAGCAGCTGACTTGCTGAATGATGGCGAGTGGATTTAATAATAGTGATAATAATGATTATGGTAATAATAATAATGATAGTGATGCTCATCGCAGTGACAATGGCAGGGCTACAGACCGTTCTGCTTTGATCAGCGAATATAATGGGACTTGGGATGTATGCCAAACGCTGGCTCCGTTATGCAGCAGATCCAGCTATGCCGCCATCATCGGGAATGGACATCACTTCACGTGACGCTTTAATGGAAAGGACGTCTCATGTCTCTTAAACCGACAATGCTCGCTCATTGCTCCTAGCGCTAGCTCCTCGCATTTTTTCCTAGGTGGGAGGGGCTAAACAGCTAGCAAAGTCAGCTAGGTAAGATAACTAGCAGTAATTTAAGAGACTTGGGACGTATCCCATGATGTTAGTGTGTAAAAATGACTGATGAGTGACTGTGTTGTGACTTGCAGGTGAGAGAGACCCTGGCTACAGAGACAGGACTCAGTGTACGTGTGGTCCAGGTCTGGTTCCAAAACCAGAGAGCAAAGGTCAGTAAAGCAGTATACCACAAATGGGGTGGCAATGTCCACCAACATTGCCAAACAAGATACAATCACAATGCAAGCAGAACTGATGTCATCATCCAAAACCAGATCCCGTGAAAATTGGGTCTAACTTTCTTTTTCTTTTTTTTCCCCCCAAAGTGCTTAATTGTCTCAACCACTCCTACATCAGTTAAGCTTCAGTGGATCAAGAATTTAAAACCTGCTATTTGCTGTGCTTGGTGGCATTTAGGAGAATAAGCCTGTTAAAGTATGAATATCCAACAGACCTTTTATTGCAGTTAGTTATTAATCTATAACCTTTACATTGCTTGTTAACTCATGTCACATAGTCTATATCAGAATCAGAGCTGAAATGTTTGATAAAGGTTGTTTATGTTGTAACAGTGACTATTTTTCCTTGTCTGCCCCTCTGACAAAAATATAAGAAAATTAGTCAGTCAAAGGAAAATGTTATTAGTATAGCAAGGAACATTACAGCATTTATACAACGGTGACTTGGGGCCCGGCATTTTGAGGAGGAGGAGGAAGAAGGAGGATAAAAGGGGAATGATTAAAACAGGAAAAGGAGGAAGACAAATGAGAAGAGCATGCTAGAGGACAGCATTGGGATTGGGATCCCGCCATTACTGCAGGACCCAACTCAAATTATGCAGGAATGGGCAGTTTTATCTTTGCCGCAGGTGGGAGTGGATGGTCAACAAAAAGAAAAGTGTGGTCCTGGAGTTTAGTGAACATAAAGGATGGAGACATCAACAAGTTCAGTGGAAGAGAAGTTAAAAGCAGGACATTACAGTACAAAAAAAGTGAGGCAAGTCAGAAATTTGGAGGAATTTCTCAGGAATATTACAGATAATAACACTGAATCCCAGAGACACAAGATTAACTGTAATTACGAATGTAATTACGCACTAGAACACAGTTTTGCTACTTATTACTGACAGGTATGCATATCTTTCTTAGTACCACAGTAAAATAACATGATTTCTATGGGAGAAGTCTCAATCTACTGATAATAAATCTATCATGCGGGAATGTATGGTCAGAATGTTTGTGGGAGCTGACACACACTCTGCGGTAATCAGCGAGAATACATAACACACCCTGCAGGATGGGGCAGAAATGTTCAGAAATCTAGTGGGAGTGAGCAGGAGTAGGATTAAGCGACCTGGTCTTTCTTCAAAGCCGTTGAGTACTGCAACTTGGTCAGTGATTTCTGGTGTCAGACACTGACAAATTAAGCTGTCCTTTCACGTTGGCATGACATGCAGCCAGGTGCTGTTATTCCGCTACGACACCCAGTGATGTCAGGGGGAAATGCGTTAAGGCAACAATGTAAGTTAAGGGGGCGGGTAGGGGTAGGGGTGGTGGTAGAGGTGGTGGATGGATCTTAAAACCACCAACTTTCAGCTGGGGTCTGGTGTTTGCCTCCCATGTGATTGTAAAGCGAATCCCTGTTCTTTTTTCCCAAACTCAATCAAGCGCTTTTGTTGCCTAAACCCAACCACAATTCTTTTATTGCCTAAACTGAACCACATGCTTTTTTTGCCTAACTATATGCGTGTGTTGGCTAAACATAACCAGCGAGGAGCAGTAGCAGCAGCAGCTTCCAGCTCTCGCACAATTTTTCTTCAGAAAATGCAAATGTTGCAGTTAGTTTCCCAGTTTTTACAAAAAAACAGAGTGATGGTAGATCATGGTGAAAGTTACAAAATTGTAGCACTTAAGACTGACTTGTATTTTCAAAGTTTTATTCTTAAGATAGTTGCTGTGGCATCACCATCAGGACTATTAGCCCCAAATTTTGGTTGTAGAAGTTTTGTGTAGGACTGGACCTATGTGCAAAGTTTGGTTGATTTTTTTTTATTTATTATTCATTTATTTTTGGTTAAATTTATTTTGTATGGGTTGCCTGATTTTACGGTAGGAAGAAGAAGAAGAATATTAACATTGATTAAAACAAGAAGTAACTGGCAGCACCTATTAAATAGAGCAAAGAGAACTATAGTGTTTACATTTTCTAAAGCAAATGTATGTGAGAGTTGGAATTTGTTAGCTGTCACTGCTGCTCCCAGTTGAATCTGCTGCCAACAGCAATTTTCAAATCTTAAAGTGGTACCTACAGTTAAAATTCTATCAAACCCTACAGACCTATTTAACATTTATATCTGTACAACTTTGCTGAATTTCGTTACCATGCAATATTACATTAAAGAGCCATGGCAGTGTTCTACTAATGGCCACAAGGTGGGGCAATTGTGTCAATTGTTAAATGTGTCATGCGCATGCTCATGGAGAACTTGATTAGCAAGTTTGATTCTATTTAAATCAACTGAATTGTAAAAATATCAAATTTTATTGTTGTTGTCGTGCTCCCCGTGGGAACTGTATGAACTGTTTACTGTATAATGAAAGTGAAGCTGATTTACACAGCTGACGTTAGTGTGCTAGAGACTGAGTTCTACACGAGTAGTGTATCCGTAGTAGTAATGTTAGCTAACGTTGCTGTAACTAACGTTACTTTCTGGAACACCCCAGGTTTCAGTTCAGAGGCCTACTTTTGTGAACATTTTTTAATGTATAACACAGAGGTCATGATTATATTGTAGACTTATTCAGTATAGACTTTTAACAGCTCATATCACAAATAATTTGATATTTTTTGAATATAAAATAAAATTTTATCTTTTTGTGTTTAGAGCTGAACTGCTGTGAAACAATCATAAAATAATGTTTTCTCTGATTTGCCTGCTGTCAATCAGCGCTAAGCGCCGCCTCCTCCCATTCAGTCTGTACCGCGGACACAACGCTGCACTGCCCGAGTCCGAGGAGGAGGACGGAAAAGACAGTTTTGCTACTCATAATAAAGGGGTCATCCCTATGTTTCCCGGGTTCTATGTTTCCCGGGTGTTACGACCCCTAGCTCGTGATGGAAAAGGGAAGCAACATAAACCAGTTGTAACTGGTAAAGGTAAAATTATTTATTAAACAAGGATTGGCAAACAGAAATTGTGAGGCAAAGCTCAAGGAAAAGGGCTGCTGGATGCTGCTTAAATCAAAGAAACAAATAAAACCAAAAGAGGACTCTCAAAACTAGAGTAGGCTACCAATAAGAAGAATATGTAAATCAAAAGCAAAACAAAATTGCCAATTAACTTTAGGTTAGCTCAAAACATAACACAATCAGTAGCAGCACCCCTTAACCTAGTGTCTCTAAACAGGAGGTAGTCCTAGCCCAGTCCTATCTATCAAGTGCCTCATGTACTTCAGACATTCAAGTTAATGCAACATTAACATTTACAAAATCCAGAGACACGTCTGGCAAGCTGCTCTACAGTCGCCCCGAATGATGATCTGCCTGAGTCTTATAACGCCTTGCTCATCAGCTGCAGTCTGGGGATTGGTGGAGCTCAGGTGGTACCGTACCAATCCACACGAAGAAGACGCCGACAGGAGATGGAAGGTGGAGGGAAGGCACACCTCCTCAGCGTGAGCCAGTCAGGTGCAGGGAATCACACAGCCTGCTCAGCATGAAACACACAACTATACACAAAGTTAAACTATGAGGCAGGGGTATGGCGGTGGCTGTAACACACCTCCCCTTAAAATATAAGCCGATGGTATTGTAACCTAATAATCACAATCCATATTAACAACAACCTGAACAAGGCATCTGCTAGCACGTTATCTGAGCCTTTTTTATGACTAATGCTGATGTTGTAGTCCTGCACGATTAGAGCCCACCGCATGAACCGTTGGTTGTGGTTATACATGCGGGACAGGAAAACAAGGGGGTTATGATCGGTCAGTTCAAAAACCGGGAAAGAACTTGAACCGACATACACTTTGAAGTGTTGGAGTGCAAGCAACAAAGCAAGGGTCTCCTTTTTCATCAGTGCCTGTTTAACTGGGTTAACGCGGTAATGAAGTTGTTTAATTGGTTTTGCATCCTTAACATCAATGTCATGCTGGAGAACTGTCGTTTGGCTCGGGACATCACCAAAAAAGCATGGGAAATGGCTTATCAAGTCAATTACATCACACTGTTGCTCGTCTGCCAGGTGAGTTAACTGGGACGGCAACACTTTCAACATCTTAGAGTTCGGTAATCGAGCGTTCTGGTGTGAGGAATGACGCATCATCAAATAATCATCTCCATCAGACACATTTGGGATTTCTGACACGATCAGCGCAGAGCTGCCAGAAACAATGGACGGTGGAGGAATAACGGGTTTTTTTGGACTACTTATGGGCACAGTATTTGAATGATACAGCTTTAACATATTGACATGGCACACCCGAGTTTTTTGCCTCCTTTCAGGGGTGCTGATGACGTAATCCATATCACTCAGACGGTCACGAACTTCATAACGACCAGAAAATTTGGCAGAGAGCGCTGAACTGGGAATAGGTAGTGATGCCAAAACTTTCTCACCCTGCTCAAAGTGTCGGGGAACAGCGAAGTGGTCGAATTGACGTTTCATCGCCATCTGCGACGAGGAGGGAGACTCTCTTGCAAGGGAGTTGGCATGTTGCAAATGCTCACGGAAACTTACTTACATAATCTAACACATTGGTTTCAGGAGAAGTTTTGGATGACAGGAATTTGTCTTTTAAGGACTTCAGTGGCCCGCGGGCTCTTGAACAGCTTCTCGAGCAGTGAACAACACAAATGGAATTCCCTCGTCTCAATTTTTTTCTGTTTCCAGACAATATTTACAGAGCATGGATTTCAGTGTCTGGTGCCACCACTCTAGCGCGCCCTGGGATTCGGGGCGGTACGCGCTGGAGACGGCATGTTTCACATTCAGTGTTTTAAGGACTTCTTTGAAAAGATTTGACTGGAAATTGGTGCCTTGATCAGTCTGGATTACCCGGGGAAGGCCGAATGTGGAGAAAAACTTTGTTAAAGCTTCACCACAGAGCTGGCTGTAAATACTGATTTCCACTTTTTGTGCAGAGCAAGAGACCAACACAGTCTACTATTACCCTCTCAAACGGCTCTCCTATTGCAGGTATAGGATGCAGTGGAATTGGAGGAATGACTTGATTTGGCTTGCCGGCGATTTGGCAAACATGGCAACCACGACAATACTTGGAAATCTCATTTTTCGGGCCTGGCCAAAAGAAATGTTTGAGTATGAGTTGGTAGGTTTTTGTTACACCTAAATGTCCCGACCACTGACTTTCATGCGCTACCGATAGAACATGCTGGCGGTACCAGGTGGGAACAACTATCTGATATACAGAGCTTAAATCAGAACCCGCGGCAGCAGGAGACCATTTACACACCAGGACATCATTATCAAGGAGATATGCTACTTTTTCATCACTTGCTTTGTTGGCACTTACCACAATGGAGAAACACCTCTTCAGCGTCGGGTCAGCCCATTGAGCAGCGCACAGCCTTTCATAGGTTACTGGGAGAGACATGCTGTCAGATGATGGCACATCTGAGCGGGTGGAGCGCACCAGCTCGGCAGTGGTTTTGCATGGAGAGGCAGCAGCGATCTCCATCTCATTCTTCATTTTTGCCTCTTGTGAAAAGATTGGCATAAGCACAGTGTCAGATAAAGAAACATCATCATCATCATCATCTTTATTTTTGTCTGCTTGTGTGCAAGTGACTACACAGGTTGGAAACAAATCTGAGTGTGCGTGTGTTATATTACCATTCTCCGTGCGCTGAGGGGAGTCCAACACTTCCAGCACAGGGGTCACCTTACCACCGGCTATGTTGTTACCCATTAAAAGAGCAATACCTTTAATCGGCAATGTGGGGCAAACAGCAATGGGGAAGAAACCGGTGATTAGTTTTGATTGCACATGAACGCAGTGCACGGGCCTGAGAACATATCCTATTTCAATGCCCCATAACACAGAACCAAAACCACAGGAGGATTGTTTAGTAAATGGTAACACAGAGGCAAGTATCACCGACTGTGAGCCACCAGTGTCTCTCAAAATAAGCACCAGACGTTGCTCAGCAGGCTCGCCTGTTAGCGACACTAAACCATCAAATACAAACGGCTTGAAACAAGCATCAAGAGTTTCATCATCACTAGATTCAGTGGTTATACACGGCTCTGCTTGAATTAACCCGATACCTTTTGGCTGTGATGCGCTCTGGGAAGGTGACTGTAGCCCTTTGCACTTAAGATTTTGACATTCAGAAATGACATGTCCAGGTTTGTGGCAGTAATAACACTCTCTGTCATCCTTAGTTGTAACTTGTACTTTGTCTGGTGCAGTTTGTGTAGCTTAAGTATAACGGGGCCTCTCAGAGACTGATGGGAAAGCAGTCTTGTGAGTCAGCACATACTCATCAGCTAACACAGCGGCAGCAGAGAGTGATTTTACCTTCTGCTCATTCAAGTACACAACAATGCGGTCAGGCAAACATTTCTTAAACTCTTCCAACAGAATTAACTTCTGAAGAGAATCAAAATCACAGGCTTTGCAATTAGTGCTTCATTAATCAAACAAAGTTCTCTTTTCCCTTGCGAACTCAACATGGGTCTGATTTTGTTTTTTTTTTGTGATTTCAGAATTTTTGCCTGTATGCTTCAGGGACCAACTCATATGCACACAAAATGGCGGCCTTAACAGAGTTGTAATCAAGGCTGTCCTCCAAAGGGAGTGCAGCGACAGCTTTTTTTACACCGCAACAACAGGGGCCAAACTTCAGGTGGCCACTGCAGGGCAGAAGCAATGCGCTCAAATGCACCAAAATAGGAATCCACTTCAGATTCACGGAAGGTTGGTACTAAAGCAATGTACTTACTAAATATCAAACATACTTTGTGGTAAGGTGGTGGATAAGGAAGACATACCTGTACCATCAGCGGATGTCTCCTTCTGAGACTTACACCAGTTTTAGAATCGCTGCATTGGCTCCCCGTGTGTTTCAGGATTGATTTTAAGGTTCTGTTATTAGTTTTTAAATGTCTTAACGGTCTTGGGCCATCTTATTTATCTGACCTGCTTTTATCATATCAACCCTCGCGGACCCTGAGGTCCTCCGGCACCAGCCTTTTAATTGTTCCAAGAGTTAGAACAAAAACCCACGGGGAGGCTGCATTCAGCCATTATGGCCCTCATTTATGGAACAGCCTGCCGGAGAACATCAGGACTGCAGAGACTGTTGATGTTTTTAAAAGGAGGCTCAAGACTCACCTTTTAAAGTTAGCTTTTAACTGAATTCTTTTACTCTTTTCACTCCAATATGTTATTTTTACTTTCTAATGCTTTTAAATGATTTATTTTTAAATCTTTATGCATTTTAGTTTCTAAATCTTCATTTATTTATTAGTAACATTATTTTAATTGTTAAATCTTTAATTTTTCCTAATCTTACATTTTTATGCATTTTATTACTATTTTATCTCTTACTTGTTTTATCGTATCATATTGCCTTTAGCCTTTTAGTCTTGTAGTTTTTAGCTCCAGTGTTTCCTCATGGGGGGGCCTCCACACTGAGGGGTGTGTCCGGTCTGCCTGCGGGGATGTCGCCCTGGAGATCCCTCAGGCCCAGAGAACTTGGGGGCTCTGCAACATGTGTGGAGTCCACCACTGTCTGTCTGGGTCGGGGTGGTCTCTGTGGCGGTGCTCCCTGTGGCCGTCGGCTGTGGCGCCTCTCAGTGTGGATGGCTCCCCATAGGTGGTCCTTTCCTCACCTGGTTCCTAAGTGCCCAGCCATGTTATTGACTATATTGAGTGTGAGTGTGTGTGCGTGTGTGCATGTGTTTATATGTGGGGATGGGAGGGGCGGGTTTTCAATATGTATGTATTATTTTTGTTTGTTTTTTATTCTGTGAAGCACTTTGTGCTGCATTTTTAATGTATGAAAAGTGCTATACAAATAAAGTTTGATTGATTGATTGATTGATTGGAGCTCCAGCTGACGGAGCTTGATGGCTTTGTCAGCCTCAGTTTCCAGCTTTCTGATCTCCAGCTGGTACTGCAACTGTGCTTGTCTGTTTTGTACCTTTTCCTGGGATTCCATTTGAAGACGGGCAATGCGCACTTTCACTCGAGCCTCGTCTCTGGACCCAGTACTGGTAGGAGAAGGAGAGAGAGGATCATAGCGAGACAGTCTGACTGGCGTTTTAGCTTGTTTTACTGCTTCAGCTCCCTCTCTCTCTCATCTGCATGAGTTCCCTGGGCCTCACCACCCAGCTCTTGGTCACCCAATCCTTCACTCAGGGTGCCATCATCAAGCACAGCTGACTCTGATTGCACCAGTAACACAATTAGCTTCATTTCCACCAATTTACCAACAATTAGGGCCTTAAGTTCCTTTTTAGTATCGGTTTGGGATAAATGATGCTGAAGTGGTGTGCTATTTTAGCCAAATCATCTTTACGGCAGCTGTCGATCTGACTAAGGGAGGGAGTGGCCAAGAATGAATCCAGGTCAATCATGATTGATTATGCCCAATTACAATTAGTTCAGCTGTCACAATTTCTTTGTTTGGTTGCTCTTTTAAAGAATCAAACCAAACCTGTTAACAATTTTACTTACGGGATCCTTCTAACAGATTGATATCCCGGACGAGCCCCCATTTATGTTACGACCCCTAGCTCGTGATGGAAAAGGGAAGCAACATAAACCAGTTGTAATTGGTAAAAAATTATTTATTAAACAAGGATTGGCAACCAGAAATTGTTAGGCAAAGCTCAAGGAAAAGGGCTGCTGGATGCTGCTCAAATCAAAGAAACAAATAAAACCAACCAGTAGGCTACTAAGAAGAAGAATATGTAAATCAAAAGCAAAACAAAATTGCCAATTAACTTTAGGTTAGCTCAAAACATAACACAATCAGTAGCAGCACCTCTTAACCTAGTGTCTCTAAACAGGAGGTATACCTACAAGTATTGTTAGTGCTATCAGTTATTGAAACTTATGTTACTTAGCCCAGTCCTATCTATCAAGTGCCTCATGTACTTCAGACATTCAAGTTAATGCAACATTAACATTTACAAAATCCAGAGACACGTCTGGCAAGCTGCTCTACAGCCGCCCCGAATGATGATCTGCCTGAGTCTTATATAGCCTTGCTCATCAGCTGCAGTCTGGGGATTGGTGGAGCTCAGGTGGTACCGTACCAATCCACACGAAGAAGACGCCGACAGGAGATGGAAGGTGGAGGGAAGGCACACCTCCTCAGCATGAGCCAGTCAGGTGCAGGGAATCACACAGCCTGCTCAGCATGAAACACACAACTATACACAAAGTTGCACTATGAGGCAGGGATACGGCGGTGGCCGTAACACTGGGTTCTATGTTCCCCGCTCAACCAAAAAGGGCAACATAGAACCCGGGAAACATAGAACCTTTTTTTGTGTAAGCGGGGAACATAGAACCTTTTTTCAGGGCCGTCACAACTGGACAGGCAAACTAGGCAATTGCCTAGGGCCCTGAGCTGGAAGGTAGCCCCCAGAGACAGCTGACATTGGTCCATATCAATGCCAATATGATGGAACCCCTATAGACACTGCAACAACGACAACAGATTGGAATCCCCCCAAATGGGGCCCCCTACTAGCTGCTGCTTGCGAGTGGCTAAGTAGGGTGACCAGACGTCCCGCACTGTGTGGGACTGCACAGCATTTCTGTCTCTTTTCACGTGTCATGCAAATTGAGACCATGTCCCGCATGATTGGTTGCCACCTGCACTAGCATTGTTGGAGTACCGTAGTACTATGGTACCTCACAGTACCACTACTGCAGGATAAGTTCAAAGTCCAATCGCAAGAGGGTGAGTGTCCATGCGCCATTGCGCATGGACACTCACCCTCTTGCGCAAGCAAAACAAATCATTGAACACCCTATGCAAGTACAGATTTCAACCAGCAGCAGAAACAGAAAGCAAACCCTGCCAATTGTGGGTTGAACGGGGGTCACAGATGCCGTATTCCTGTCAAATATGCTACAAGATAAGGCTTACTGGCGACGGGGAAGTCCGGCTCCAGGTCCAATAATTTCCTCTTTGTTGATTTCATGACTGCCCAGAAATACCTGAACAGCCGAGCCGTGGCGGCACAGAGATGTGATGTGTCAGGTAACAGTCCACAAACCTGACCACACTTTAGGGATTGTTCTTTACTTATGAAGGGACTGTTCTTTACTTGTCAGGGGAGGAGGGTGGCTGATTGATTTTTATTTTATTCATTTATTTCATTTTGATCCCCCCTACAATAATCACTTATTGATGCTGTTTTTGAAGTATGAATAAGTCAATAAGTAATTTATTCCATTGAAATATCATTGATGTATTACTGAAAAGTGATTTATCTTTTTATAAATGACAAAAGGCACAGCTGCCTAATTTTTGCTGTGTTATCATGATACTATTCAGAACCATGATACTTTCACTGGTATTGTACTTTCACTGGTATCTGGTATCTAACATAGATATGCTCCCCAGATTATCATGACATTTTTATTAAAATCCTAAAAACAAGGAAAATCAAATCAAATGAATCCACCATAAAAACACTTCCAAGACTTCTATTAATTTTTTTAATGATATGGTTTTGATATGCTTTACATTTAGTTAAAAGGCAAGTTTCAATATTTTGCACGACAGCCAGACTGTCATAATTTGTGCATACGCATGGTCTGAGGAAGTTCTAAATTTGTTTGCAGAATGAGGCCCAATGTGTACAGGTCCACAAGAGACGGCAGATTGCAGCTGAAGGTTTTCTCTGCAGACTGGATAATGTGCTGCAGCCTGTTCTTGCTGAAAAATATTGTCTCTTTATCCTTTTCTCCCTTTGTTTGTCAGGGTCAGTATCGGACAGCCCCACAGAAGAGGATCTGATTCAGAAGTATTTCCATCTAAAGAAAGAGAAAAAAATGGAAATCAATAAAATGTAACAAATCTATATAATCTGTCATTTGACTTTATATGAGTCTACATGGTCACTGGTGTGTGAGCATAACTTCACCGTTTTCTGTTCCTGCTTAGATGTAAGACGTGTCTTTTGAAAGAATGTCTTTCTCTCCCTGTCTTTTACTTCCCTAAATTTAAGAAAGGACTCTAAACCAGACCTTACTGCTACAATGAAAATAAGAAAAGACAGGACATTAATTACTCTTTCATTTATTCATTACTCCTCCTTACCATGCATTGCATTGCATTGCATTGCAGGCATTGAGACAGACAATGCCTAGCTGACCTGACTACCCCGACTGACTGACCGTTCACAGTACTGTGAGTACTCGGGGTGAATGTTGCAAATACTGTCATTGACCTGCCAGCTCAGAAGCTGATAGTTTGTATATATTTCTTTGATTTGTCTGTTTGCCTGCTTGCTGGAGATCTGCTGGAAAACGGACTTTTTGAGTTGGGTGTTGGGTATATTGACTGTAAACTGGATTGGACTGATGGGATAACCGGAACGGACTTTATACCGGTGTGAACTGAACTCTCTTTGAGCACTGAACTTTGTGGGACTTATGCACACACACACACACACACACACACACACACACACACACACACACACACACACACACACACACGCACGCAAGCGCGCGCGCAAACTCACACGTATATTTGTTATACTGGGATTGGGGGGTATTTCGTAAATTAATACACTGTTGAAAGCTGAATGTAAATGACTGCTTGCCTGTTTTTGCTGCTGCTGATTTTGATTGCATCTATTTAATTTCTGTATTTCTGTTTGCTTGTTATTGTTTTGTATGATTTGACCTACCATTTTATTACCTATTAATTGTCAGACTTGACTCTGACTGGCACCCCACGCGACTAATCAAGGTCAGAACCGTTACAACATATGTAATATACACGTATGTATATAATGTTAAAATATCAGCTGCTCATACTATACATGGCCAAAGTTTCAAATAATGGGGTAAACATACTTAGAAGTGATTCCTGTGAGTAGAAAGCACAATCCTCAGACTGCCTTAAATGCCAGCTGATGTGAGTCGACATATTCCGTATGTCATATGCTCACAAGCACGTGGTTTCTATCGTTTCTTTCCGTTGTTCCAGAAGCAAAGGAGCAGGACAGAATGGGCTCTTAGGGATCTAAATAGCTTTTGTTGCTTAAGCAGTTTCAGAAAAAGGCTGAACTGAGGGGCTGCATAAAGATACAGTACAAGACAAAAAAGTATTTTTTAAGACTAAGATTCATGCAAAGCTCTGGTGGAATCTGAGGATAAAACTGGAAAATGAGCAGATCCCCTTTAAGCTCACTAAAGGTCTCATCATTGATCTTTGCAAGTCATTTTGAAACACATTTAACATGCTTGTAACTGAATTAGGCAAGCAAGATAGTACCGAGATCCATTTGAGTACAAGAACACAATTTGAACTCTTAAACCAAGTCTTTTAACTGCTTATTTTTTCTGCACTACAACTACAGATCTATGTACCTGCACATGTGCTTGGCTGTGCATTAGGATGTGCACTGGTGGAGGGCATCTCCTCTGGTGGGTTGTTTGCCACATCTTTTAGAAATTTAATGTTTTTGCCACACACACACAACGAAAGCCTGGGGAAGCTGTCATGGTAGAGCCACAGAACGGACAGTAACATTACATCTGTGGGGAAAAAAAGAGGAGAGTTTGCAAGGTCGGCGAGGTTATGTCAGAAACAGTGGATAGTTAGTTTTCCTAAATATTTAAACAATATTATTATCTGATTACTGTCATCTCCCTGTGCTCTCACTGTTATTTTCCTGCAGTGGAGTTGTCATCTCTTCACAGTAGGGTTGTCAAAAGTATCGATACTCTGAAAAGTATCGATACTCAAACGCTGTATCTAGCTACAATACTAATTTACAAAAGTATCAATACTAACAGTGCACACCACCTCAGCACCTGTCGGGTGCGTGCGACGGGTCTGATGGACACGAGCTGTGCAGGCAACGTCTGGCAGACACAGAGTCCTCGCTGCAACCCGGCTTGTTGTCGTCGTTGTGCATGCATGCACACATTTCTGTTGCGGTAATATGGCCAGCGCAGCTGCAGGAGGATCAGAGTAGCCACTTTTGGTCAAAAATGATAAAGGAAAAAGCGCTCTTTGGAAATATTTAGTGAAGTGAACACAGCACGCTGCAGACGACAGGCACAGCCCCTCCCCTCACTAGCAGCTGAGCAGCTGGTGTCGCCAGCATCAAACTAAAATATAACGTGTAACGTTAATGTGGGAGCTAAGCAGAAAACTTTATCAGTCCTGTCTGTCTGTAACATTAATAGACAATGTTAGTTTAACAGGACAACACAATTATGTGTGTCTGAAAAGTTATGTTAACTGTAAAGTCACAGATTGAAGCTGAAAAAACATTTGGTTTCTCCCGTAACCCCTGGTTCTTTGATTACATAGTGAGGTAGAAACAGGAGCATCCTGAGCCTAAACTACCAGTTCTATTTGATCAGCAATGAAAATATGGTGCCAATTCACCAGAAGCACAGAAAATAAACAGGGCTGTAGATAAATACATTTGTGTGGACAGATCTTGTTTCTGGTTGTTATTTATTTTGGGGGGATTTTTTGTTGTTATCATTGATGTTACTGTTCTGATCTCTATTTAAAAAATGACATGCCTCTTAATTTTTTGCTGCTGTATCAAAAATGGTATCGAGTAGTGAATATTTTCCTGGGTATCGATATCGAGTTTGAAATTTAGTATCCTGACAACCCTACAGTACTTCACAGCTTTACTTATTTTTGCCCTCTGCACCTCTGCCCGTTACATTTCTTTTTACACACCTTCTCTGCACTCCTTTTCACCTCTCTCCACCTTCCTCTTATTCAAAAGCCTGTCACTGATCAATGAAGTATCCAATCAAATGTGGAGATGAGGTCAAAAATAAACTAACGTTAAATGCAATTAAGTCCCTGGGGTGTCCCGGAAAGTAACATTAGTTACAGTAACGTTAGCTAACATTACTAGTACGGATACACTACTCGTGTAGAACTCAAAGGGTCTCATTCATGAAAAGTGAGTAAATCTGTGTGTAGATTTGCACATAAAAGCCTACTCTACTAAAAACCTACTCCGGATTCAGGGACGCCGCGGGGAACTCAGATTTGATTGTAAACACGTGTGTATGATCATGAATGCCAATCCATCGTAAAGTCACAGCGCTCGGTAATCAGCAATTAGCAAAATCCCCGCCCATGAATAGCCAATGACCACCATATAAGGAGGTGTAGGTGCATCCTGTCAACCTGTCAGTCATGGCGCAGAGAAAGAAAAAAGATTTTTTCCGAAGCGGAGATCAAAATAATTTTGGGTGACGTGGACAACATGTGGAAAACATTTTATTTTCTTCAGTTAGTAGTGGTGTGACAGGGACAGGCAAAGCGAAGGCCTGGAGGGAGGTGACAGATGCTGTTAATGTTGTCTCCGTCGTACAAAGATCCATGTCAGAGGTGAAGCGTAAATGGTTTGATATGAAACTGGAGGCAAAGAAACGCATAAGCACACACACAAAAATACAGCGGTCACCAAACAAACAGAAGATTCATTTGTGGGGTTTTGAATGAAGTGGGAACAGGAAACCAGAGATGTTTTGTGCATAATGGATAAACTAAATCAGTGATCGCTGTCGGAATGTAGAGCTATTTAACATTTATTTTAACAAATGATACGGATAACATGTAGCCTACAGCAGTTTGTATGCATCGTCCTCAAATTATTTGAATCTTAATAGCCTAAAGCTCTGTTTGATACAACGAAAATTAATCATTTGCAAATCAGATTTATTCATTCAAACGATCGTCCTCCTTCCACCTACTGCCCCTGCTGAACCCAGGCATCGAGGCGAAAGAGGCCGTGATCCGGCTGCCCTTACGGATATTTTTATTATCATCATCATTCAACGTGTAGAAAGAACGTGTAATCTATTGAGTCGATTTACGTAGATAATTCACAATCATGAACCTAATCTGGATCTTAAATCTGCTAACTGCCAAATAATTTAACTAAATGTGTTATATTTTTAATATTTTGTCATGTTTAGATTACGTGTTTCAAAGGCATCTGTGTATTGTGTACATAACAGAGCGCAATACAAATTAATATTTTGTCATTTCCAATAGTGAAAAGCAATATTTTTGTGCTTTACTAAATTTACACAAGCACTACGAGTGGTCAGGAGCAGGAGTAGATTTTGTTAGTAGCTACGAAAAGATCGGAGCTACTAAAATATTGATGAATGCGGACACGCACGTAAATTTCCGTCTGCAAACAGTTTACACACAAATTCCTTCTGCTCACGTTTCATGAATGAGACCCAAAGTCTCTAGCACGCTAACGTCTTCTGTATAAATCAGCTTTACTTTCATTATACAGTAAAAGATACGGGCCACAAGTGAAAATCAAGAAAGAAAGAAAAATAAAAAAATAATACATACCTTTTTGTGTTGCTGTTACAGGCTATTTAACAGGACGGGCGTGCGCCGTGGGTGCTCAGCCCGTGTTTGAGACGGGAGCGGGAGGCAGGAGGTCCGACGCTTCCAGCGAGAGGAGAGGGGGACATAAAACAAAATAAGATAAAATAGGAAAAACTTGTCTCCCTCTTTTATTTTATTTTCAGCGTTTAATCAAGGCAGAGGCGGGCGGTGGTGGTTGCTGGTCTTTCAAACAGGGGAAGCTCACTTTAAGTTTATATCATAAAAGTTGTCATATTGTAGCGAGGCAGTAACTTATAAAAGGAGCATTTAATTGAAGCTGTTTTTCCACCACACTCATGCTATAGAACCACAGCAAAACACACCTCAAAGATTTTCAGATGGGTGAAAAGAGCTGTTACTTTTCAAGATCGCTGATTCGCTCATTTCGCTGTCAATCAAAATGGGATTCAGCCTCAGACAGATTATCCAATCATCATGCAGAAGCCCAGACCCCCAGAGACACTGAGCGTCCAATGGGCGGGACGAAGCCGGGCATTTATCCAATGACTGTCTAGTTTCGCTGCAGTGGAACAACCCACTCTGTGCTTCCCCATTGAAGTCTTTGGACGCTGAGCCTCTACACTGTTTAATGCACTGTGACGCTACGGGAATGAATGAGAAGAAAGTCGCGTCAGTGACCTGTGATAAGTAGCTGATTCTGAACAAAAGTTGAACGCGCTCTAGCGCATATTTAGTCAATGAAATGTAAACACAACAGTACATATTTGACCACTTAATTTTTTTGACATTTTAGGGGAAGCTGAGCTTCCCTTGCAGTCTTAGAGCAATCGCCACTGGTTCAGGTGTTGTCATGTAAATAACAGCGCCCAAGCAATAAACAGGACAGACAATAGGATTTTATTTATTTTTACACTACATTTTCACTGAAAGCTTACGGAATCCGTCCCCAGCCCGAATACAATTTATAGCTACATCTTTGACCAAACCCGGCCGACCCGTCGGGTACTGTCAGGCTCGGATCGCCACACTCTAGTGTGTGTATGTGTCCCCTATTGGGTCCTACCCGAATTTATATCTTTGAGAGATATTATTTTGTAGTATAACTGAATTTTCTATCCATACATATAAATTTAAAATATATTAAAATGATAAGGCATCTTTGCGTAAACTGTTAGTATCATTTAAATAGGTTATGTCGTGGCTGGGCCAAGCGTCCTCTTTTTTGGAAATCAAAATATGGTCACCTTATCACATACACAAACACACAGTAACACACACACAGTCACACACACGCACAGTGGCCCTCATTTATCAAACGAAAGTATGCCAGAATAGTAGGTGTACGCTCATTTCCACGCCAACTTTGGCATTTATCAATTTGGACATGAACGTAGGGTACGATCACATCGCACGTCAGGTCTCAGCTCATTTACACAAGTTTGAGTCAGTGTGGATTTGCGGTGCAGCACAGCAAGATCTGGCTGAGTCTAAAAATAATTATTAAACAAACCTCAAACTTGTCATCTAAGCATAAGCACGACTCATTTATATTTCTTAACAGTAGCGTGGGTGCACGGCTACGTGACGGCGCACTGCAGAGCCGGAGTCATCTCCTCGATAAGTAAACTGCCTTAAATAAATCTAAATGAAGTAGGCTATTAAATGACAATATTTTGGTATGGTTCTTGTTCTATGTGACAAAGGTTATCCCCTCAATATCTTATAACCCCGCTGGCAAACCCTGCCACAGAGCAGGAGCGTAGGTTTAACAGTGCGCACACACGCACACGGGCCATGGTGGAGCCCTGCTTCAGGTTGCTCAAGGGCAGGTGGCTCTGTCTTGGACCCGCGGGGGAGCGCTGCTGTATACCCCAGAAAAGGTGTTTTCTCATTTTGGCCTGTGCAGTTTTGCATAATATTGCTTTAGACAATGGAGTGATTAGACAATCAATCATCAAAACATGTTAGCCAGAAAATGGTCACAGAACTGAGGTTCTGGACCCTACTATGATGTCCCGACTTCCAGCACTGGCGGGGCCGGCAGAATCACCTTCATTGAAAAATTAGATCGCATATGCATATGAATCGAGATCACGATTTTATTACGATTAATCGCGCAGCCCTACCACCAATCCATGCCTGCTCTGGGTCTCTCTGCAACAGCCTCAGCCCCTGAGACCATGCTGATCAAAAGTTATTAAAAGCTTTTATCTACGTCAAGGGATGTGGCTGTTATGACGCCGCCCTCGCCACCAAATATGTTTGACTTTTTGATGGCTTCAGTGACCTCATATTCTCATGAAATTGATACACAGGTCAAGAATGGCAAGCTCTTACATCTGATAGGGGCGTCGCCCATGACGGGGACAAAATGCCTCTATAGCGCCTCCTTGAAATTTTCAAAAAACCCTTCCCATAGGGTTTTTTTTGGAGTAGGAAGATGAAACGTTAAACCTGCGCTCCTGCTCTGTGGCAGGGTTTGCCAGCTGGGCAGTTTACTTATCGAGGAGATGACTCCGGCTCTGCAGTACGCCGTCCCGTAGCCATGTGCCCACGCTACTGTTATGGAATATAAATGAGTCGTGTGTCCCTCCCCATTTAGTGATAGCCTGGCATCACAAATTACGTGTTTTGCGATTGATGAATGCGTAATCTTTCATAGCTATTTTATTTCATTTGTTTTGGGAATCCTTTTTTAATATGTACTGAATATGTGGCTGCTTATGCTTAGATGACAAGTTTGAGGTTTGTTTAATAATTATTTTCAGACTCAGCCAGATCTTGCTGCGCTGCACCGCCAATCCACACTGACCTAGACTTGTGTAAACGAGCTGAGACCTGACGTGCGATGTGATCGTACCCTACTCTCACGTCCAAATTGATAAATGCCAAAGTTGGCATGGAAATGAGCGTATGTAACCGGTGGACTCTAGTGTTGTCTGCGTTGTGTTGTGATGAAAGTGATGAAGAGGCCCAACCCGTGCATATCTTTGGAGGCGGTCTCCGTTTATTATCGGCATCTGACAGCTGACAGCGAGAGGTAAAAAACAAAATCCTCCGTCAATGACTTTCACAACTGAAGCCCCTCTCCCATGGAGTACAACAGCAAAAGGGCAACATTCAATGAAGTGCAATAAAACACAGAAAACATACCTGACAGCGAGAGGTAAAAAACAAAATCCTCCGTCAATGACTTTCACAACTGAAGCCCCTCTCCTCTTCTGCCCAGCAGTCAAAGTGTAGAGCGGCTTTGCAGTGGAAGAGCAGCCAGGGATGAAGTGCTGGTAATACAGCACCATCCCAAGGAAGGACTTGACTTTCCGCTGAGATGGAGTGCAGCCGTCATCACTCATGAGGTCCTCCTTCCTGAAAGCTGTGATGACTCTCACTTTCTCCTGGTCAACTGAGACACCACTGCTGTCCACCACATGGCCGAGAAATCTCACAGACCTGCGAAGGAAGTGGCATTTCTTCTGCGCCAGCTTCAGGTTATTGCCTCTGAGGCGTGAGAAAACCATGTCCAGCCGTTTCAGGGCCTCCTCCTCAGAGGGAGCAAAGACCAGTAGGTCATCCAGGTAACAGAGGAGACTGGAGAAGTTCAAGTCACCGAAGACACTGATCATCATCCGCATAAAGGATGCGGGGCTTTTGCACAGGCCCTGGGGAAGCCTGTTGTATTCATACAGGCCTAAGGGTGTCGTAAAGGCCGTGTATCGCCTGTCAGACTCATGGAGGGGGATGTTGTAGAACCCCGATGTGAGATCCATGGTGCTGAAAAAGGCGTTTCCTCCAAGGGCAGCAAGGCAGTCAGCCTGGTGGGGCAGCGGGTGGGCATCCTTGACGGTCTTGGTATTGAGCCAGCGAAAGTCGATGCAGATCCTCAAGTCCCCTGACTTCTTCCAGACCAGGACCAGAGGTGAGGCGTATTCACTGACTGATTTATTAATGATGCCTTTCAACTCCATCTCAGACAGCACCTCTCTCAGTTTTTGGTAATGCGCTGGAGGGACTCGGCGATAGGGTAGCCGGAAAGGGTGGTCATCAGTGAGGTGAATACGGTGGACAAACCCCTTTGCTTCCCCGCAGTCCAACTTATCCTTGGCAAAAACGTCCTGGTAAGTGAGCATAAGTTCAGCCAGCAGCTGTTTCCATTCATCTGACACCTCACAGCCTTCAAGGTCAATGTCCCCCAGTCCACATTCCTTCAGCTGCTGAGAGAGTGTAGTGGTGGTGCCTGACTCGGAGGCATGGTCGGCAGCCTGATCAGCTTGTGTCTTAGATACACCCTGAGAGATGGGAAGATCTTCCACAGCAACACATGGGAAAACATCTGCCACTTTAGCATTGCGGCGCAGTGTCACAGGACTCTTTGTGGGGTTAAGGATTTTCATTGGGACCCAGCGATCACCCCACATGGGAGCCACAACCCGTCCAACAATTATGTCTCTGGGAGCTGAACGGGAAGCGGTGGGCTCGACAATGATAGTGCTCCCGGGTGACACAGGGGCACTGCTGGGTAACTTTCCCCACACCAAATACTCTTGCTGCGGAGCAAGGGTGACAGCCTGCCGTAGCCTCACAGTGCCAACCTTGTCAGGCAGTTCAGGACCGGACCAGCGAGTTATGCAGCTGAGCAACTGGAGAAACTGCTCACAGTCTGGGTCAGAGGTGCTGGAACGGATGAGCTCCCAGTACTTGTCATCAGATTTCATCCTCTGTATCACGGGCCTGATAACATTGCTTCCGATGATGAGCTCGTCCCTCTGCCCTGGAGCAAGGAAAGTCGGGACAACAAACTTGGAACCATAAATCTCAATGTCAAGGTCATAAATACATTTGGGTTGTGTTGTAAGGCCACCACAGCCAACTAGGACCACCTTCTCGGGCACAGGCTGAGGACTTGGGAGGACACCAGCGGCCCTAAGCTTGGACTCTGCTTCCACACTGAGCGTGCATGACATGCTTCCTGCTTCCATCCTACCTTCCTCTCAAAGTAGACTGACCCCTGATGGACACTGGAGCATAAAACAAATCACTAGCTCCTTCCACTCTATGTGAGCCAACAACAATTACTGTCTTGTCATCAGGAAGATTACTACAGCAGTTTACATAAGTTGACTGCAAGTCCTGATCTTCAGTGAGGGTGTCTCCTGCACTGCCCATGCTACCCCTCTCACAACATGGGCGGGCTAGTTTAAATCAGCATTGGAGGGAGAAGGGGGTGGTGCAACTGAGGGATGTGTGGCCTGAGGGCACTCAAGTTTAACATGACCAGGACTGAAGCAGTTCAGGCACAGTCTGTAAAGTCTGCAATGTGCATGGGTTGAGTGGTCTGTGGAACCACAAACTCTGCATGCGAAGGGCTCAGAGCGCTGCTGGTTACGGGAGCGACCAGGGTGACGATGGGCTGGCTGGCGGTTGGTTGGCTGATGGTTGCCTGTTCTTTGGCTGGTAGCAAGGGAGGCGTTGCATAAGGACAGAACTTTGTCAAACATAGCCACGACCTGTTGGACACCAGGCTCGGTAATAGGTGGGACAGCAGCAGTGGGAGCTGAAGAAGGGACAGCATCAGAAGGCGGAGACAATACAGCAGACTTATGTGGACTCACTATCATCTCGTCCGACCTAGACTGGTTGCAGGCCAAAGCAGAAGGAGGCAGAGAGATAGGAGGGGGCTCTGACTGACATGCCACTGATGCAGCCTGGGACATGGCAGGTCCGAAAAGATGAAATGAGGCAGACACAGGGCTCTGACTGTAAGCTGACAAACCTGCTGTGTGTCGGGACTGGGCTGCTGTCTTCCTCACATTTCTCATGTGGCTATCCAGACGCTCCTGAACCTCTGCTGTGGTCCACCGCTCAGGCGCCTTCAGCTGGAATGACATGGCGAGACTGGGGTCGGGACAGTGATTAATGAACATCATGACCACTTCAGCACTGGGGTCCTCCACAGACCTACCTCTCCTCCGGAGGCATTCATCAGCAGCATCGATGGACTTGTTAAAGCGAATCCAGTAATCCATAGCACTCTCATTAGCATGTGGAATGGTGCTGTAGAAGTCTTTCATGGGTAAGTTGGAATATGACAGCTCACCAAAGTTACCTTTCAATATGTCAAACACAGCTGTGGAAAGGTCAGTTGCACTCAGTTCAGGGCGGCTGCGAAGAGACACTTTTACCACATCTCTAGCTTTGCCTGTCAGTCTCAACATGATCAGATCATACATATCAGAATGAGTGTCACATTTAACCCTATTCAGGTAACATTTCATCATGTCTTCCCATTCATGAACAGAGAATGTATCTGTATGATCACCCCTGAAATAAGGTGGAGGCTTGTTGTCAGACTGCACAACAACCTTCAACTGCGACAAACTCGCATCACTGGATGACTGATTGGTTGGAGACTGAGGCTGAACCGCACTAGGCTGGTGCATGGTGCTGAGATTGGCTGATATGTTTTCGCCAATCTGTTTGGCCAAATCAGTGATCATGTCTCCAAGAGCTTCAACAGAGATGACTTGTGTAGGCTTAGGGGTTGATTGCGTAAGTGGCGTTGAACTAGCAGAGGTGGCCAATGGTGAGTCAACAACTGACTGATCAACTGAGTAGTTGAAAACACTGGGGGACATAGACCCACCCCTACCATAACACAGTGAAGTGAGCTGCTGGCCCCTCCCCACCCCAAAGGTGACATCACGCCCACGACCAGCCATAGCGTGAACCTCAAAAGTATCTTCTCCTGACATTACAAATGTGAACAAATATTAGCAGAGAGGAGAAAAAAAAGACAAATTCCTGAACCTGAGCACACAGAAAAAACACTTATGCACAATTCAACATCCTCCGTCAATGACTTTCACAACTGAAACCCCTCTCCCATGGAGTACAACAGCAAAAGGGCAACATTCAATGAAGTGCAATAAAACACAGAAAACATACCTGACAGCGAGAGGTAAAAAACAAAATCCTCTGTCAATGACTTTCACAACTCAAGCTCCTACACAAATTAAGTGACACAGTTTTTTCAAATAAACACAAGAAGTTTGTGCTCTAGAAAAGGATCAACACTCAGTGAATAATCTCCTAAACCCTATGATACACTATTATGGCAAGGCTTAACTATACAGACCAATGAGCAGTGATAACTAACATGTCTTTGGGGTCATCGGGTGGGAACCTCCTTTCACCGGTGTTTCGTCTAGTTGGTCCCACGACACCTCCAGGAGGCTAGACAGTGAACTCTGGCGTCCCAGAGACACTCCCCTAATGCCAGGTCTCACTGCTCCACACACTGACCACACAACCTCCTTTACCTTACCTATACTACCACACAGGAGGTAGACCCAGGGAAGGAAACCTTGTTAGGCTATCTCCCTCCCCCGCCGGGTTAGGCAGTACAGTCTACCTCCCCACCTGCTGCATGGCCTCAAACAAATGAATTCAACTAGGCCACTCCCACACTTAAATAACCTTCACTCTAATTCACACACTACATAACATAACTACAGTGTAAGCTAAAGTTAAAGGAGATAAATGAACTCACAGGATCAGCAAACACACTCACCCTGCCGCATGGCCTCAAAATGGCCACCAAATGGATTCGACTAGGCCACACCCACACTTAAATAACCTTCCTCTTCCTCCTTACTTACACATGGCTTAATTCACACAGCCCTAATTCACACTCTAATTCACACACTACATAACATAACTACACTATAAGTTAAAGCTAGAGGAGATAAATGAACTCACAGGATCAGCAAACACACTCACCTTGCAGCATGGCCTCAAGCAAAAGGGATTCAAATAGGCCACTCCCACACTTAAATATCCTTCCTCTTCCTGAATTTCCTCCTGACAGGAAGTGGATCTCTCCACCAGATCTCAAGGAGTTATGTGCCCTGCTTAGTAGTTCCCCCTGCTGGCCCCCAACTAACATTATTCCTTCTGTAGTAAATGAACTTGCTGGTTCTCATGGCTTCATCTGACATTTCCTTCACTGTCTTCCTCAAACTCTGTCCCCGCACTCCGAGTTCCCCCAGGAGCGAGATAGCTGATCTTGCTATAAATCCTACACCCCACTTCCACTGGACAAATCCTAGTCTTCCATCCTCGCTGCTCAGCTTCTGCTCCTAAATCTGCATATCTAAGCTTTTTCCTTTCATAAGCTTCTTCCACTGAGTCTTCGAAGGGAACTGTCAGTTCAATGAAATAAACTATCCGTTGACTCAATGACCACAACACTATGTCAGGCCTCTGCTTAGTACAAACTATTTCCTGGGGAACAACAAGCTTTCCCCCTAAATCTACCTGCATTTCCCAATCACAAGCACCTACTAGGCGGCCACACCCCTGCCTCCTTACTAACTTATCCCTTCTGTATTTCTCTCCCTCACGGACAAACTGAATTGCTAAATTCCTATCTTTATAACCTTCTGAATTGACCTCTCTTCGTTTCCCTTCGATTCCTGCAGCTAAACATTTCAACACCTGGTTATGTCGCCATGTATATCGGCCTTGTGACAAACTAACCTTACAGCCTGACAAAAATATGCTTTAAGGTTGCGGTACGTGAACACAATGGGCATGATGGGTCCTCATTTACCCACAGTTTTAGGTTCTGGGGAGTTGGTAGCATATGTAGCCCCTACCAGGAATCTAATACTATTCTCCTCCATACTCCACAGGTCCCTCCAACTGAGCTTCCTCTTCTCTACACTTTCCCAATTCAACCACTGTCCCTGTTTAGCCTGGGCCACTACCTTTGCACCCCTTACTATCTCCTCCTGTCTACGTATCTGTTCCACAAAGCTTTCTTTTATCTTTGGGACCTGCTGAATTCCAAACCGGTTTGCCTGAGCCAAGCCCCAGGCCTCCCTGGCCAAACTGAACATTACCTACGATCTCCGCATGCCTAAGAGCTGCCTCTGCCTGCTGAACTGCCGTTCTTGGGTTCCACTTCCTCCCCTTGTTGGATTTGGAACCACACTCCTAACTACGTCCTTACTCCCAGACAACAAAAGCTCTGTCCTGACCTTAGTACATTTAAATTCCTCTGTCAAACTAGATACTGGCAGCTGAAGTATCCCTTTTCCATACAATGCAACACTACTTAGGCACCTAGGAGCGCCCAACCACTTCCTAATATAGGAGCTAACCGACCTTTCAACTCTCTCCACAACAGATATTGGGATTTCATAAACTGACAATGGCCACATTAACCTAGGATATAGTCCAAATTGTAAACACCACAACTTCAATTTTCCTGGAAGCTCTGATTTATCTATTCTAGCCAATCCTTCAGCCACCTCTTTTCTAAATGTCACCACCTGTTCCTTATCATTCAACTCTACATTGTACCACCTACCTAAACTCTTCACTGACTTTTCCCTAATTGTTGGGAATATATTACAATATTGTACAACAAGTTTAGGCTGAAAAATGAACTTATAAACGTAGTTTAACAGCGCTAAAACATTGATGTTACAGCAGGAGCAATGGCGCTTACCTCTCCCATGGAGTACAACAGCAAAAGGGGAGAGGCAAGGCGGGAGACACCCCCTTAGAGGAGGGGTACCGCCAAAAGTGAACATAGGGGTACAGAAACTGAGTAATAAACGTTCCACATATTGACTCTGGAGGCCCAAGAGTGTCAGGTAATAACGACAAACAAATTTTGTGTAATTATAATACTTAATATTACAAATGCACATCTGGCTTCTTTACACATATGACTGCTGTATAAATGACCCTGTTACACGTACACCCACTATTATGGCATACATTCGTGTGATAAATGAGGGCCACTGTGCATGTGTGTGTGACTGTATGTGTGTTACTGTGTGTTTGTGTATGTGAGCGTGCGCGCATCTGTGTGATAGCTAAAATTTAGCAACTGGTAGCGGTTGTGATCAAGCTAGCAAATATGATGATTATGAACAAATATTTCAGATTATGAAATGTGATTCAATTTTCATTTTACTTGATACTTACTCAGGATTAGAAGATGACTAGGGAGTAACAGCAATTTTCTTAAAGAGCAGTGACCACAATATATTTAAAGGGACAGTAGGCTAATCACAACAGTAGTTTAACAGCTTACAGTACCCCCACCACACACATACACACACACACACACACACACACACACACACACTAACATGGTTAATACATGTCTTAAACCAACACTAAGTAACTTTTCAAACTTCATAAAATATTTTCATAACTTTTGTGATGATACATCAACTTACAACTAGTTGAATGACACCTCTGTCATGGCCTGAGGGGGTCTGTATTGCTTTCACTGGCACTAAGCAACTTCGACGAGGGTGGCAGTAACCCTGCCACACAAAAAACTACAAATGTGTTGACTGCTTTACGGCATACGTCACTTCCCCCTTTCCCCATTCGTTACAAAGACGGAAGTCGATGCGAACGCCTACGCGCAATTCCTGCTATCATGGCAGAAGCTGCAAAACAACCAAAGAAACGAAAAGTTTTGTCTGAGGAGACAAAAAAAGGAAAAAGGGAGGCTACCCGGATAAAAGGACAGTCAAGGATCAACATTGGCCCGGCTTTCACTCGCTGGCGTGAGCTCAAAGACGAGGAGGGATTTCCGACCGATGCTGCCTTGGCTCTGTTCCTGCTGGACTAGTAAGTAGCTTTCAATGCTCAAATCAAAATGATAATGCTGATGTTAGCTATCGGAAATATGCGTGGTAGCAATAAATAGTTCCACACTGACACGACCAGCCACGCAACAAACTCAAAAGTACTGTATAAAGAAAAAGCAATGCGATGACAAACCGCAAATATAGAGTTTGAGTAAAATATGTAGGTTCCTATTGTGGAAAGATCAGTCATACTGAATCATTGTGGTGTTATCATGTCAGTTTGTATGTACGTGACAGTAGTTTCTGATGATTGTTATGTAATAGTTTCAGAGAGAAAAACGGGATTCTTGTCGTGTTTTTGTTGAGTTGACTACAGTGATTGCAAAAGAAGTCAACCCGTGTTGCTTGCTCTAAATAATCAGTAAAACAAAACCCGTGTGCAATGTGCATTGAGTTATGACTTTTCATAGTCCTGCTTATCAATAGCACCTTGTGCTGAGTGTAGCTAAAACTACAGGGATTGTTGCATGTTCAAAATTCTACATGTAACGTTTATTTAGTCAGTCCTGAAGGGTCTGTGTGTAGCTCACTTCAGTAGCACCAAGCACCTAACTTTGAAGGTTACAATCTCAGTTAACCAGTCAACTTGACATCTTCAAGTCAGTCTGATAACAAGATATTTTTGTTATTGTTATGTGTGTCTATTGGACATTATGTTGTGTAATGTGTGTGTGTTGTATGTTCCATATTTTTTCCATGTTACTGTCTTTTTATATTTGATGTTGTATTGCTAATTATTGTTATTCTTATCTTATAATTCTCTAGTATAACACAGATGGTGCATTTTATTACATTGTGTGATGTTTATAGTGTCTTTATTTCCAGTGTGTATACTTTTGTGTTTCTCTTGCATTACTCTTGATCCATATAAATTTCTTACGTTATTTCTCTACAGCTATCAAAAGAAGCAAGTAACGTCTACTCCCCACAAGCAACACCTCCAACTGCTACAGCCTATAGTTTCCAGCTTTACAGAAGAGTCGGACCATGTTAGGTACTTTGTGTTTCCCAGGGCCTGCATTTGTTTGTTTTGGGCAATGTTTAGTATTTTTCAACATGTCCTATTTTCTGTTTTGACTCAGGGGAGAACCGGAGAACCTGGAAGAAGGCGCTAGGGCAGAATCTTACCATCTACTCTATCTGCAGCATGCATTCTCTGAGTGTTGTGCAGGAAGAAGAGCGGTATGACTCTCCAGATGACTCCAGATAACTTCTAACATTGTCACACAGATTATTCAATGTTTCTTATTTTAACTGTCATAGTTTATTTTTATCCTGCTCTATTTATCCATGTACATGCATCACACTCCCCTTTTGTTTTGTTTTTTTATTCACAGTAATTTTTTTTCAACTGTCATTGTCGTTCATTTACTACCACTGTAATACAGTGTTGTTGTGCCATTATTTATTCAAATCATACACATATCCCGTCATTGCAAAAATGTACATTGCATTTATGCCACTCTTTTTTTTTCATGATATTTCTTGCGTAACACTGTGCATGTGCCTGGAAATGTTTTTCTTTTTTCTCTAGGTCGTAGGTCGTATGTTTTACTTGTTACTTCCTTTACTGTGAAGGGACAAGTGGCAAAATAACAATTTGAATGTGTTGAATGTGACAAAGTACTTGAATTTTGAAAACTGTGAAAGAGGGTGTATAAATAAAAGTTTGTCTGGGTCTGTCTGGGTCTCGGGGTTCAAGTCCTCTGGTGTCCTACTTCTTCCCCTCCCTCTCCCTCTACCTCTACCTCTGCCTGCATACCCCCTCCCCTCTGCCCCTGCCTCTGCCAGCACTAGTGTGTGGGGGCTCAAACTGGTGGAGGTAGTGTCCTGGACAGCAAATTCCTGATAAAACAACAGACAGAAATGTTATGTTACAAATGTAAAAATTTTTGATGTTCAATAAGCATCAGAATCATATTGAACTTTATTACCAAGGACATACAGGAATTCGTCTTGGCTTTTAGTAATTCAGAAATAATAAGGTACTAAACCAAAGTTAAACGTTTCTTATTTTCAGCATCGTCATATGATATTGTTTAGCCACAATTAGATTCATTACCTCATCGCTATTCATCCTTTACACAGACACTGGAAACAGAAATGTAGTTCAATCCAAATGCAGGCGACCGGGAGATCAGGGATTTTACGACGCTATGCGCTGGTCCTCATGGGAAATGTGGTCTTCCTTCAGGCAAAACACTACCGCTTTGGTCCACTGGCGCCGCCAAAATCAACCAAAACTGAAAGTTCTTAAGTATTGCTTTAGGATATTTTTTATTGTGTCAACAAAGTCATTTTTGTTTTAACCTTGGTGTAATATACATCATTTGAAAGGTATTGACATGATCCACCAGAGTGAATGATCAAATATAGTTTAAAAAGTAAAATGCACTTTAGGGGGTGTCTTTTATAAATAATTTTCATTGAAAAAAACCTTTACATTCAAAAGTTAAGTTTTCACACTACTGGATGGCAGCCATCTTGCATTTCTGGGTCAAAATGATGTCATAAAACATGTTTTCAGTTATTTCACCTTTTTTTGTTAAGTACATAACTCCACATGTGTTCATTCATAGTTTTGATGCCTTCAGTGAGAATCTACAATGTAAATAGTCATGAAAATAAAGAAAACGCATTGAATGAGAAGGTGTGTCCAAACTTTTGGCCTGTACTGTATATATATATATAGGTATATGTAGGTATATGTATTTATTTGCGTTTATGTTTGTTAATAATTCCTGTTTATTTAATTATATATTTGTAAATACTATTGTTTATATTTCTTATTTTTTTGCGTATCTTTCCTTTATTGCAAAGAGCACCTGTAACATAAATTATTTCCCTTTGGGGATCAATAAAGTATTTCTGATTCTGATTCTGATTCTAACAAAATCTACACCTGCTGACTGCTCGTAGTGCTTGTGTAAATAAGATATTGTGCATAAATTTTGCTTGTCATTGTTAAAAACAGTTAGATACAGTTTTATTTTGTATTGTGCTCTTTATGTTCACAATACGCAGATGCCTTAAACATGACAAGAGATTACAAATATAACACATTTAGTTAAATTAGTTGGCATTTAGCACATTTAAGCTTCAGATAAGGTTTTGAAAAACATGAATGAGTTATTATATCGACCTATTAGAGGGAATCTCCTTGTTGTTTACAAATACTACCGGGTAGAAAACCAGGAGAGTTTAGTTATATATATACCCCACATTTTTCACATCACTATATCACCGTTTAGAATAATCTGATGTTTGTAAAGTCTATAAACACAATAATTGAACAAACATTACTATTTCTGTGTGCATGTTTTGTAATTACTAACATAGTTATTGTAGATTAGCTGGGCTAACCGTTATAACCGTTGACAGCCGTTAGAGCTGTCTGTAATAACTCAGTAACAAAATAAACGGCCCGTGAAAAAAAAAAAAAAAAAAAAATTCGAGCGGATATCTTAGTTACAACTAGTGCTGTCAAGAGATTAAAAAAATTGAGCGATTAATTAATTATGATCTGTAATTAATTGCTGTGTTCCTTTGGCAATCTTCAAATAATTAGAAAATAAAAATAAAACAAAACATATAAAGTGCTGTAAGTTAACACATCAAAAAACAGTAAGAACACTTTTCTGAGCAATACAAGTATTGAACACTAAACTTGTTGATCTTCCTCTGCTTCAGATAATATAAAATAAATAAAACAGACCCTTCAATCACAGTGCTGTAAGTTAGCACATCAAAAATAACATTGTTCATCATAACAAAATAAAGTGCTGAAATAACATCAAGCAATCACTTCTAGTAGGCTACAGAGGACATAGCAGCTATGCTGACCTCATGCCTCTTATTTCTTCTTCTTCAGCCAGTCGCTGAGACAGACCAGCTTGGTCACATTTTCTGGGAGCAAGGCTGCCCTTTTCTTTTGAACTATGTGGCCTGCGAGGCTAAACAGTCTCTCACAAGGTACGGAGGTTGCCGGGGAGGCCAGGTACTTGCGTGCTAGGGCTGACAGCTTTTCATAGGCTCCTGAGTGAGCATATCACCACTGCAGGGGACAGTCATCAATGCTAATGGTGGGCTCTGCTCTGTAGCACTGCAGCTCTCCAGACTCCATTCTATCTTCTTCTGAGTCAGAGTCAGACCCCAGCAGGTGAGCGCTCCTCCTCTTCTTCTGAGCTGGTTCATCATCCTCTGTGGAGGGCTGGAGAGTAGCTGCTCTTCTGGGCTCTACTGCTTGGAGCATGTTCTCCAGACTGGTCCACACCTGAATGAATGAATGAATAGATGGATAGATGGATAGATGGACAGGTGGGTGAATGAATGATTGTCATTAATACTAAGTGCAGTAGGCTGTTTTATTTTATTTTATTTTGAGAAGCACTTTGTGTTGCATTTCTTATGTGTGAAAAGTGCTATATAAATAAAGTTTGATTTGATTTGATAAATTGGACTAATTAGTCTAGCTTATCCTTATAGTCTTTACCTGTTCCCTCTTTTCTCTTGGAAGACATTTCAAATCCTTAAAACGTGGATCCAGTGCTGTGGCCACCTTAAACCATGTCTCGTTGGCACCAGCTCGCCGTGCTGCCAGGTCCCTCTGGAAGGCATTCTTGAACTTTACCACATAGGCTGGATCATCATCAGTGATATCCATGATGCGGTCCAGATGGCGAAAAGCAGGCAGCACTACAGAGCAAGAGACGTAGGCCTCACCACCCAGCAGCTCAGTCACATACCTGCAGAGGTGTATAAGTTTGCAAAATAAACTTAGCTGGATATTTAAATTAAAGTGTAGCTGATTTCCAATTTAATTGTCCTTAAAGGTAACTACCTAATGTTCATTCATTTTTGGATTACACATGTGACAGTAGTTTTTCATTAAAATGGACAGGTGTTTATTTGGGCTTACCTGCATGGCTCAAGCAGGACCTCCAGCCTCTGCATTCCCCACTCAGCTTCGGTTGGCATGACCAATCTGTGGTTGTTCTGTTGGTCCAACGTAGCCTGGACAGCCTCTCGGTTGCGTAGGAGGCGTGAGACCATTGCGAGTGTCGAATTCCACCTGGTTGGCACATCTTGTATAAGCTGCTCGCTCTTTTTCCCAAGTGCTACTTGTTGCTGGTTAAGTTCTGTGGTACTCGCCGGGCTTTGTTTAAAATGGCCAACAATCTTGCGGCACTTTGCCAGTACACCGGCAAACCCACTGCTATCGAGGCAGACCGTGATTGTCCTCTGGAGAATGTGAGCATTGCAGGCAATGTGCTCGTATGGAAGGGCTCTCATAGCAGCCAGCATGTTTGCTGCGCTGTCTGTACCAATGGTGGATATCTTGTTTTCAATTCCCCAGTCATTTGCCACCTTGAGGAACTGTTCGGCGCATTTATCAGCAAAGTGCCTGGTTTCTGATTTCATGACGGTCAGTGCAAATGAGTTGAGGTTCCACTCACCATCAATAAAGTGTCCGGTCACCCCCAAATAGCTGTGGTTGCCAGCTGAGGTCCAGTGATCTCCGGTTACAGCAACATAGTTGGGCGAATCCTCCACCAAAATCTCAAGTTTGTTTTTCTTTTCGCCGTCGTACATCTTGCTGATTTTGGTCGTCACTGTAGTCCTGCATGGTGGCTTGTATGATGGGTCATTGGACGCAGTTTGCAACACCTCTGTTAACCCCTCGTCTTCCACTATGTTTATTGGCCTGCAGTTCATCGCTATCCACTTGGCAAGAACATTCGTCAGCCTGTCGGTCGCAGACTTGCTCATACGCGGGGTGTTCTCCTTGAGTTTAGTTTGGCGGAGAGCTTTGCTGTGGCTCGCTAAATTGCTAACGTCTTCGCTGCTAATGTTAGCTGTGGCTGCACTCGCGACTGGGTGCTTTGCGTTGATGTGGTAGACTAAGCTTGAGCTGCTTCGATGGTAAGCAAACTCCTTCTTACAAAGAACGCATATCACTCTACCTTTATCAATGGTGCCGTCGGGGCGTTTTTGAAATGTAAATTTCCCATTCACTGGGCCGACAACTTTCACATGCTCCTCCATTTTCACGTCTCCTCTCCGCTACTCACTGCTCCTCACCTTGCCCGCCCAACTACAATGGGAGCCTATCAGCATATGCTAAAAAAGCCCAAACACAATGACAGCCAATCAATGTCCACTTCAAGGTGTGACTGACCATTGTTTTCCACCCAAACAACTCAAGCACAGGAAGCCCAACGCATAAAAACGGATTTTCTAAAAAAGGCAACTCGCATACAGAAACAGTAAAGTTAGAGATTAAAAGTTAGATTAACGCAATTAAAAAACATAACGTGCTAAATATGACTGTAATTAATTAATCGCAATTAACGCGATAATTTGACACCCCTAGTTACAACATGATTGAGCTAGCAAAGCAGTTTAGTGTTGCTATGTGTGGTATTTATTCAGTTTTGGGAAATCATGATGTCTAGAAAGCATCAGTGCTGCTGACAGGGACAGCTAACAGCAGCAGTAAAGCAGCATCAGGACGTCATCGGTTAAAAGCCTCCCGTTGTCGGATACGACATGAAAATACTCCAGTTAGCTCAATCATGCTGTAACTAAGACATCCGCTGGAAAAAATATTTTTTTCACAGACCGTTTATTGAGTTACTGAGTTATTACAGACACCGCTAACAGCTAACAGCTAACGGTTAGCCGAGCTAACATACTATAACCATTTTATTAATTACAAAACGTGCACACAGAAATAGTAATATTTGTTCAATCATTGTGTTTATAGACTTAACAAACATGAGATTAATTATTTTTTTAAATTTTTGTATACTTAATTAATCCCGCTGAGGGGAAATTCAATTTTTTCACTCTTACTGTCAATTACACACAGGTCCGAAATACACACACCTGCACAAACAAGACCTATACATGCACAAAGTGGAGAGATATCAGAGTGAGGGGGCTGCCTTGGTCAGGTGACCCGAGCAGTTGGGGGGTTTGGTGCCTTGCTCAAGGGTACCTTGGCAGTGCCCAGGATGTGAACTGGCACCCCTCCAGTTACCAGTCCACGCTCTATATTTGGTCCTGACAAGGCCTCATAGAGGCAACCCTCCGGTTCCCAGCCCAGGCCCCAATGGACTGAGTGACTGCTGCCCCGCAGTCTAAACAGATACACGTGATACACACGTCACACTATCCAGGCACCGCTGCAATACGAGTTAACCTGAGCGACAGTGGAGCACAAAGGCTCCGGAGAAGAAGCCGAGTTAGTGACATCCAGAATGGCCGAGTTAGCAAGATGCAGTTATAGGATACGAGAGAGAGGGAGAGAAGGTGCCCGGTGTATTATAGGGGGGTCCTCCGGCAGACTAGGCCCTAAGTCAGTCTAACTAGGGGCTGGTACAAGGCAAGCCTGAGCCAGCCCTAACTATAAGCTTTATCAAAGAGGAAAGTCTAAAGTCTAGTCTTAAATGTGGAGACGGTGTCTGCCTCCCGGACCGCAACAGGAAGATGATTCCACAGGAGAGGAGCCTGATAGCTGAGGGCTCTGGCTCCTGATCTACTTTTGGAGACTTTAGGGACCACGAGTGACCCTGCATTCTCAGAGCGCAGAGTTCTGGTGGGATAATAAGGTGCTATGAGCTCTCTAAGATATGGCGGAGCTTGACCATGTAGAGCTTTATAAGTTAACAGTAGGATTTTAAATTCAATTCTGGATTTTACAGGGAGCCAGTGCAGAGAAGCTAAAACAGGAGAAATATGATCTCGTTTCTTAGTTCCTGTTAGTACTCGTGCTGCTGCATTCTCAATTAGCTAGAGAGTTTTTAAGGACTTACTAGAGCTACCTGATAATAGAGAGTTACAGTAATCCAGCCGTGAGGTAACAAAAGCATGGACCAATTTTTCTGCATCTTTTCGGGTCAGGATAGGCCTCATTTTCGCATTACGCAGATGAAAAAATGCAGTCCGTGAGGTTTGTTGTAAATGAGAATTAAAAGACAAATCTTGATCAAATGTTACTCCGAGGTTTCTCAGGGTAGTGGTAGAGGCCAGAACAATGCCATCTCAAGAAACTATGTCATCAGATAAAGAGTCTCTGAGTTGTTTGGGGTCAAGAACAATAACTTCAGTTTTGGCTGAATTTAACATCAGGAAATTGGTGCTCATCCAGGTTTTTATGTCTTTAGGGCAGTTATGGAGTTAGTTAGTTAATTGATTACTTTCTTCTGGCTTCATAGATAAATACAATTATGCATCATCCGCATAACAATGGAAATTTATAGAGTGATTTCTTATGATGTTGCCTAAAGGAAGCATATATAGAATAAATAAGATTGGTCCGAGCACAGAACCTTGTGGAACTCCAAAACAAACTTTAGTACGTACGGATGATTCATTATGAACGTCAACAAACTGAAAGCGATCAGATAAATAAGATTTAAATCAGCTTAGTGCAGAACCTTTTAGGCCAATTAAGTGTTCCAGTCTCTGTAGCAGAATTTCATGGTCAATAGTGTCAAACGCTGCACTAAGATCTAATAAATCATGGAGAAAATCACACAGCTGGTCTGCGACTACTTTCTCAAGGATCTTTGACATAAAGGGAAGATTAGATATTGGTCTATAGTTGGCTAACACCTCTGGATCCAGGGTGGGCTTTTTTAGTAGAGGTTTCATTACAGCTACCTTAAAAGACTGTGGTACATAGCATGTTAAGAAGGATATATTGATCATATCTAATATATGAGTGTTAACTAAAGGTAAGACCTGCTTGAGTAGCCTAGTTGGGATGGGGTCTAAGAGACACGTTGATGACTTAGATGAAGAAATCACTGCGGTCAGTTCTTGAAGAGAAATTGGTGAGAAGCAATCTAAATATATATTAGGTCTTACAGCTGTGTTTGAGGTTAGATAGGTACTATCTGAGGACAGGAGGTCATGAATTTTGCCTCTAATAGTTAGAATTTTGTCATTAAAGAAGCTCATAAAGTCATTACTGCTAAGGGCTAAAGGAATGCAAGGCTCAATAGAGCTTTGACTCTCAGTCAGCCTGGCTACAGTGCTGAAAAGAAACCTGGGGTTATTCTTGTTTTCTTCTATTAAAGCTGAGTAATAGTTTGCTCTGGCATTGCAGAGGCCCCTCTTATACGTTTTGAGACGGTCTGCCCAGATTAAACAAGATTCTTCCAGTTTGGTTAATCACCAGTTCCTTTCAAACTTTCGCGATATTTGTTTTAACTTACGGGTTTGAGAGTTATACCAAGGAGCCAACTTTCTTTGCTTTGTTAACTTCTTTTTAAGAGGAGGTACAGAGTCGAGTGTGGTTGTGCTGCTGCCGTGGTCCTGCCAGATGCCTCCTGCTGCTGCTGCTGCTGCCATCATTAGTCATTAGTCATACTTCTACTGTTATTATACACATATGATTATTATCACACGTGTATACTGCCAGATACTAATATATACTTTCAACATATTGTACCACAGTAGCCAGAACTATAACGATAATATTATTACTTTCATGAATGTTGTTGTCTGTCCTGCATCTCTCTCTCTCTCTCTCTCTCTCTCTCTCTATCTCTATCTCTCTCTGTCTCTCTTTCTGTCTAATTGTGTCATACAGATTACTGTTAATTTATTATGCTGATCTGTTCTGTACGACATCTATTGTACGTCTGTCCGTCCTGGAAGAGGGATCCCTCTTCAGTTGCTCTTCCTGAGGTTTCTACCATTGTTTTTCCCCGGTAAAGGGTTTTTTTTGGGGAGTTTTTCCTTATCCGCTGTGAGGGTCCAAAGGACAGAGGGATTTCGTATGCTGTAAGGCCCTGTGAGGCAAATTGTGATTTGTGATATTGGACTTTATAAATACAACTGATTGATTGATTGATATAGTGACATGAAAAATGTGAGATATACGTATATATATAAACTCTGCTGGTTTTCTACCTGGAAGTACACTGAACAAAAATATAAATGAAAACTTTTGTTTTTGCTCCCATTTTTCATGAGCTGAACTCAAAGATCTATAACATTTTCTCTGTACACAAAAGACCATTTCCTCACAAATATTGTTCACAAATCTGTCTAAATCTGTGTTAGTGAGCACTTCTCCTTTGCCGAGATAATCCATCCCACCTCACAGGTGTGGCATATCAAGATGCTGATTAGACAGCATGAATATTGCACAGGTGTGCCTTAGGCTGGCCACAATAAAAGGCCACTCTGAAATGTGCGGTTTTGATTTATTGGGGGGGTCTGGGGGGGTCACAAAACCAGTCAGTATCTGGTGTGACCACCATTTGCCTCAGGCAGTGCAACACATCTCCTTAGCATAGAGTTGATCAGGTTGTTGATTGTGGCCTGTGGAATGTTGGTCCACTCCTCTTCAATGGCTGTGCGAAGTTACACGCCGATCCAGAGCATCCCAAACATGCTCAATGGGTGACATGTCCGCTGAATATGCTTCCAGGAATTGTGTACAGATCCTTGCAACATGGGGCCGTGCATTATCATGCTGCAACATGAGGTGATGGTCATGGATGAATGGCACAACAATGGGCCTCAGGATCTCGTCACGGTATCTCTGAGTATTCAAAATGCCATCAATATAATGCACCTGTGTTCGTTGTTCATAACATACGCCTGCCCATACCATAACCCCACCACCACCATGGGCCACTCGATCCACAACGCTGACATCAGCAAACTGCTCACCCACACAACGCCACACACGCTGTCTGCTGTCTGCCCTGAACAGTGAAAACTGGGTTTCATCCGTGAAGAGAATACCTCTCCAACGTGCCAGACGCCATCGAATATAAGCATTAGCCCACTTAAGTCGGTTACGACGACAAACTGCAGTCAGGTTGAGATCCCGATGAGGACGACGAGCATGCAGATGAGCTTCCCTGAGACGGTTTCTGACAGTTTGTGCAGAAATTCTTTGGTTATGCAAACTGATTGTTGCAGCAGCTGTCCGGGTGGCTGGTCTCAGACGATCTTGGAGGTGAACATGCTGGATGTGAAGGTCCTGGGCTGGTGTGGTTACACGTGGTCTGTGGTTGTGAGGCCGGTTGGATTTACTGCCAAATTGTCTGAAATGCCTTTGGAGACGGCTTATGGTAGAGAAATGAACATTCAATTCACGGGCAACAGCTCTGGTGGACATTCCTGCAGTCAGCATGCCAATTGCATGCTCCCTCAAAACTTGCGACATCTGTGGCATTGTGCTGTGCCTAAGTGCTGTGCCTAAGACACATCCGTGCAATAATCATGCTGTCTAATCAGCATCTTGATATGCTACACCTGTGAGGTGGGATGGATTATCTTGGCAAAGAAGAAGTTCTCACTAACACAGATTTAGACAGATTGGTGAACAATATTTGTGAGGAAATGGTCTTTTGTGTATATAGAAAATGTTTTATATCTTTGAGTTCAGCTCATGAAAAATGGGAGCAAAAACAAAAGTGCTGCATTTATATTTTTGTTCAGTGTATTTGTAAACAACAAGGTGATTCCCTCTATACAAAACTGGAAAAGGCTGTTCTCTGAATAAATAACATAACAAACCAATGCGCTCCTCCTCTGCCTCTGCCCTCTTTACGCACTGTAGCCCCAAACTGCATGTCATTTTTGTTTTATTAGATTATGAGAGATGCAATGTGGGAGACGTAAACATTAAAACAAATTGAGTTTTGGTTTAGTAAGACTCGTGAATGATCGATTGGTGAACCCAAATCTGTCTAGGAGAGTTGGATGTAGACAGTATCATTTTACGCCAGACAGTTTTATCTTAGGCCACTTGTTAAACTTAACATTGGACTGCCTATATTAAGTTGTTTTAAAAGTGGTTTAATTTAACAACAATGCTGGGGCTTAGGGCAAACTGACAGAGGGGTCTCTCCAATGATGCAAGCAAAGCGCTTGTCTGCAGCAGAGAGCTGTGACTGGGCAGAGCCTCCTGTAGGTGTTGTGGTTTTCTTGTGTGTAGCCTACCTTTTTGCATCAAGTTTCATGTCAAACTATTTTCGTTTGACTGTTTGGATGGTTCTTACAACAGAGGACACGGAGTTAATGGCACCCGTTAACTCCTTCCAAGTCTTTGATTTACTTTTCTTTGTCAGAAGAAACTAAAATATTTTCCTCAACCCCACTTCACCTAAAATGACTTTATTCTCAGCATCTTTTGCTCTCTTTTCTCTGTTTCTCTTTCTTTGTTTACTCCATGTTTGCAGGTCGACAGGTGCACCTTTCCATAGAAATAACCACCTCCATATATGGTGGTCACTGGCTATTCATGGCCAAGAATGTATGCTAATTGCTGGATTGTTGGATTGAAACGGAGAGCTGGGGCTAGCTGGGAAGCTAGCGGAGGCTAACTGGCTGTGCTTCCCTCCATCATGCTGCGCTAGCCGCTCCCAGCTAGCCCCAGCTCTCCCTTTGGATTCAAATGGAGAGCCGGGGCTAGCTGGTAAGCTAGCGGAGGCTAACTGGCCGCTTATTGCCCCTTTAAGTAACGGCATGTCATTAAGATGTGTAGCTGTTACGTTTCCTTCATTTATATAAAATGTATATTGTAATGATCTCAGGTGCATCTTTTGACTTGTTAATGATGTCACTAAACAATACAAGATAATAATGATACATGCTGTATTTTAAATGTATCATCAGTCAGTTTTTTTAACTGTTTAGTCAGTGTCTCCTCCAATCAATGCCAATCAACCACATAGCGAGCTTTGACACTGTTGATCTATTTCCAGATAAAGAAGTTAGCCCGCAGACAACAGCAACAGCAAGAGCAACACAAAAGGCAAAGGCTAAACCAAGGTGAGGAATTATGTGAATTGTGTGTGTGTGTGTGTGTGTGTGTGTGTGTGTGTGTGCGCGTGCGCGTGCGCGTGTGCTGGTTATTATTGGTATGTTACAGAAGGAAAAGCACAACGTATGTCCACTTGCTAGATGTAATCTGTCCATTGTAATTGTTATGACAGTAACTGATTTATTATTGGAGCAATCATCAGAGTGGAGTCACTATGCAAACACTTCCAGTTTTGTAGGCTTTAGCATGAGTCCCATACTGAACCAGACTGACATCTCTGCTGGTAAATATAAGCGTCTTTGACGGTGAGGCTATAAACTGTGGGCCACAGCCATGATTTTTGTTGCTGCACAGCTCTTCACAGCTATAGGCTTATTACCACTGTGGTCTCACAGCAGACAGTTTAGATAAGTGTCTCAGTGCTTTGGCAAACACTGCCTCTATCTGCTCAGGGACTTGTGGCATGTCAATATTGGCATTGCAGCAGGGTTTATTACAGTGGAAGCTGCTGCTGTTAACCAAATAAGCTAAGGAAACCAGCAAATGGAGGTTGTTTGAAATTGATGTTAGGATGAGATGAAGCCTCCTGGATGACTGGTGAGACACCTTCAAGATCAAACAGCCAGTTGGTTTAGACAATGCTTTTAGAGGATATGCTTTAATAAGATTTTTTTTTTTGCAAACCATTCATATCTGTAGAAAAAACATGACTGTAGTGTCTGTGTTCACAGCTATAAAGATGTTTGATGCGCAGTGCTCCAGAGCATGAGAATCATTTTTTAGAAATAGATTTTTTTAGTAATAATCAATCAGTCAATCAATCAATGAAATAAACTTTATTGTCCTCTACAGGAAATTTATCTTGGGCTCAGAGTGCATGAAAAACTGCGTTTACATTGGCACACAACACACAGTACACAAACAACAATAGACAAAGTCTTATCTAAAGACTTACCAGTACACATGGTGTACAATAGGACAAGTACCAGAATGCTGTGTTTGCGACCGCCATGCAGGCGTCGGCCATTGCTAAGCCCGGCAGCGTAAAGTGCATAGTGAAGTTAAAAGAAAGTTAAAGGAGAGTTGGACAGTTAAAATAATTTAATAATAATTAAATTTAGCTGGAAAAAAAAAAACCAACCTAAAAACTAAAAACTAAACTAAAATTAAGAGGAGACCATGCTTAGACTGAGGCTATTCCTCACTACAGAGGGAACAGGGCTGGTTTTTCGTTCAGGAGCGCTATGGAAGTGGGTATAAAAGAGAGTTTGTATCTATTGCCTTTATACCTGCTAGCCCTGTAGCATCTGCTTGAAGGCAGGAGCTGGTATTCGGGCAGTAAAATATTTGTTGGGTCCTTAAGAATCCTGTGCGTCTGTCTGACCACCACTGTTTCATAAGTATTCTGAAGGGAAGGATAAACAGTTTTGCCTATCACCTTCATGGCAGTTTTGATCATGTTCGTTATTCTATTTCTTAACTGGACAGTGGCAGTGCCGTACCAAGCTGCCAAACCATATCTAATTATGCTGTCCAGCACAGCGTTGTAGAATGTTAGCATGGGTGTCCGGGTTAACTCCAAACAGTCTTAGTTTTCTAAGAAAGTGAATTCTTTGGGACAGCTTGGAACACAGAAAATCAACATGGTTGCTCCATTTCAGGTTAAAATAAAAAATGACACCCAAATATTTATACGACTCCACCTGCTCAGTTACACAGTTCCCAATGGTAACAGGGTCATGGTCTCTCACCTCTCTAGGATCAAAAATGATCTCCTTTGTTTTATTGGTGTTGAGAATGAGGTGATGACTGTCACACCAGACTTTAAAATTTGTCACCTCATTGTGGTACACTGAGGGCGAGTCCCCATCCCGCAGCAGGCTTAAAATCAATGTGTCATCGGAGAATTTGATTACATGGTTGTTGGGCTGTGAGCTCCTACACTCATTTGTGTACAGTGTGAACAAAATTGGTGAGCTCACGCACCCTTGGGGAGCTCCTGTGCTACAGAATTTAGTCTCCGAGAGGGTGCCATTTACCCTTACCTGTTGGGATCTGTTAGTCAAGAAGGAGTAGAACCATTCGATGATAAAGGGGTTCACATGCATATCGTTTAACTTTTTGACAAGCAGGTGGGGCTGGAGAGTATTAAAAGCTGAACTAAAATCTGCAAATAAAGCACGAGCATAGGCTTTAGAGTCTTCAAGGTGCTTGCTTATTAGATGTGTCACACTTATGATGGCATCCTCTGTGCTCTGCCCCTGTCTATATGCAAATTGTAAGGGGTTCGTATAAGGAGCCACTTCAAGTTTAAGCATATGTACAATGACCTTTTCAAAACATTTCATAACGACAGATGTTAAAGCAATAGGTCGGAAGTCATTGTTTTCAGATGGGCATGATGTTTTAGGTAGCGGGATGATTGTGGATTTTTTCCATAGAGCAGGCACAGTGTGACAATCTAGGACTTTTGGAAGATGGGGCACCAGGCAGCAGTTAGTTCAGGTGCACATCTTTTCAAAACAGAAGCAGACAGGCCATCCGGCCCCGTTGATTTGTTTTTGCAAATGTTTTTAAAAGTCATCAGTACTTGGTGGGGTTTTAGTTCAGGCCTATGCCCCCTCTCTGTGTGTCCAAGGTCCTCCAGGGCCTTAAGCCCATCCTGTGAAAAGTCCTGTGTGTCAAATCTCAGGAAAAAGTCATTCAAATCATTTGCCTTCTCCTGCTCTTTCAGGGTGTTGATC
Organism: Epinephelus cyanopodus; assembly: GCA_026686955.1. Taxonomy (NCBI): domain Eukaryota; kingdom Metazoa; phylum Chordata; class Actinopteri; order Perciformes; family Serranidae; genus Epinephelus; species Epinephelus cyanopodus. The sequence goes on along the minus strand of CM048932.1, from coordinate 3,007,050 downwards.
TGAGTTGTCTGAGGATTTAAGTTTGTAATAATTTTCATATGATCCCAGAGTCGTTTATTGTTCATTGAGCTGAAGCTCTGTTCAATGGAGGATCTGTGTTTCTCCCTCGTTGTCCTCAGGAGCTGACTGAGTTCTTTTTGTGCCGTGGCCACACCCATACGGTTCTTGTTCCTGAAAGACAGTTTCTTTTTGTTAATGCAGGCTTTCACTTCCTTAGTAATGTAAGGCTTGTTGTTAGGGAAATGTAGGACGTTCTTTTTGGGGACCACGTTTTCAACACAAAAGTTTATGTAGTCAGTAGTTGAGTGTGTCGCCTCATCAAGGTCCAGATTGTGAAAGTCAAGTCAAGTCAAACTTTATTTATAAAGCACATTTAAAAACAACCTCAGTTGACCAAAGTGCTGTACAGTTATTGAAATACAAAATAATCATACACAAATATCAGAGAGATGCTCCAGTCTGTGCTGAGGAAGCAGCCTCTGAGTGTTTCCTCACAGTCCTCAGACCACTGCAGAACATTTTTGTACTGGGGCTTGCTGGATTTAAGTGCAGTTTTGTACTGGGACATGAGATGGACAGTGGAGTGATCTGAGTTGGAGAGAGGGGGGAGCGCATTAGATCTGTAGGCACCTTTAATGTTGCCAAAACATTTATCTAAAATTCTGTCATTTCTAGTGCCACATTTAACGTACTGGGAAAAACCAGGTAGAGCTAGTTCTAGTTTGCACTGATTTATATCACCTAGAACAAAAGCAGGAGCCCTTGGAGTATGCTGAAGTTGAGAGTAAACACATTCTGCTACGCATTTTGCAGCTGTTGCTGCATTTCCGCTAGGGGGGATGTATGCAGCACAAAGAATGATGTTACCAAACTCTCTTGGAAGATAGAAGGGTCTCATGGAAATGCAGAGCAGTTCTAGGTCAGGGGTGCGTATTGTTTCTCTGATTGTGTATTGTTTACACTAGTTCTTACTCATGTAAACACAAATGCCCCCTCCTCTGTCTTTCCCCGAGGAAACCGTCCTGTCCACTCGTGTGCAGGAGAAGCCCTCCAACTCCAGCAACGAGTCCGGGAAGTCCTGGTGCAGCCACGTCTCGGTAAAGACCATGATGGATGAATTTCTGTACTCGTGGCAGTTCCATGTGTTTGCCCGGAGCTCCTCCAGTTTGTTGCGCAGTGATCTCACGTTGCTCAGTATTATTGAGGGTAGTGGCGGTCGGTGACCCCTCCGCCGGAGCCTTTGACGAACACCGCCTTGCTTCCCCCTCCTACGCCGGTGACCACAGAGTCGTCCTGCCGGTTCCCTCCTTATTTCGACTCGTAGCCTGGCCGTGTTTCCTGTAGCCCGCAGAGCAAGCAGGGCCTCTCTGGAGTACACCCGGTGCACCTCCATATTCGTGTGCGGAGTTTGTGTGGGCCAGCTCTTGCAAAGCAGTTCACCAACCACCAAAAAAAGAGTCAGCATGGCCAGTAGTGCCGCCATGGCATTAGTCCGCATCCAGGCTCCGAGGATATAATCTAAATCTAAAGTCATTTGTATAGTAATATATATTCATATATTCATACAAGTATGTCAATGTCAAACAATAAACACACAGACACAGCATATATAAATATATACATATATATACACACACACACACACACACACATATGTATATATATATATACATACATATATATATGTGTGTGTATATATATATATATATATATATATATATATATATATATATATATATATATATATATATATATATATATCTTAGGGTGGTGTCTATGTCATCCTCAAGCTCAGGTAAACCGACGAAACCATACAGCACATAGGAATATATAAAAAATAAGAAAAATATGTTAATTCATCATTCAAGTAAACCTAATGGTTTTAAAGAAAGTGTTTGATCTCATATTCTTGATTCAAACCACTAGGGGAAAGAGTCTGGAGGGTGAAAATATAAAAATGCTTGAAAAGCACGTAAAACCTCCAAGAAGAGGAGGTGATTCCTATATTCCTATATTGTGCTGTATGGTTTCGTCGGTTTACCTGTCCTAGTAGACTACTTAGACATGACTGTTAACACTGTTTTTGGTGTTCAGGATCTGTGAGTTTAATCATTTGATTATTTTCCATTGATGAGGTCTATTTAAATACATGAGATGATGTTTTGCAGCTAAGATGTATTTTTGATGATTTGCTTAACTGTAATGACTTGCTATTTTTAATGTTATCCTGTTGAAGAGACTAATAGTCCACGCTGAGTAATTGAGTATAATCCACTTTATATGACTGCTGCTCATGATATATTATTCGATGTTTTGTTTTGTTTTTTTGAATTGTAGCTGGTGTTTGTCAACCACCACTACTTCTGGCTAGTTAGCCAGCAGCTGTTTGTCAGTCTGGAAGCTGAAGTCCCACAGGATCTCAGCCCTGTTGTTCTCAACCACCTCTGGTGGTGTGTCACTGGGTACTTCAAGTCCATACTGGGCACAGATATTCCTGTACACAATCTGAAGCTCTTGGTTGTGCCTCTCCATGTGCGATGATCCTGCTTGCATCCTACACCTTGCCACTATGTGCTGAACCATCTCAGGGGCATCTTTGCACAGCCTGCACCTTGGGACTGATCTGCTGTGGTAGACCCTGGCCTTTATGGCCAATGTGCTTAGGGCCTGTTCTTGTACTGTGATGGTTAGTGCCTCCGTGCTGTCTGGCTGTCCAGCATTCTCCAGCCACTGGTAGGTCTTCTTGATATCAGCCACCTCCTTGGGTCTCAGGGCTTGTCCTTCCATGTTGTTTGCTCCTCCACCTCTTTGCCCTCATCAGGTTTCTATTGTCATCTGTGCTGCTAGGCGTTCATGGAGTGCATTTAGCTTCTTCAGCCAGCATGTATGGATTATATCAGGGCCCGGTGTTGTCCAACTCTCATCTTTGACACGCTTCCCTGGATGTCTGCCATTAAAACTCGCTGAACTGATTTCTCATTATGCTTTCAAAGAAATCCTTAAGGACCTGGAGCTTGAAAGTTGTCGGAAGTGTTCTTGCACGTAAGTTACCTATGCACTCCTGAAACTCTATATTTTTTCATCATTTCTGTATGTATGAAACCTGAATGTTATGTGTTTTTATTGTGTGCTGCCCTTTTGGCCAGGCCACTCTTGAAAAAGAGGTTTCTTTTGATCTCAACGAGTTTTTATCTGGTAAAATAAAGGTTCAGAATTGAGATGGTTACTGGTTATTGTTCAGGGAGGTTGCTGTGGCCAGCTCTTAGGTCCACTAGCCATTGGGCATCGGTGTTGTGTGATGCTTCTCTTTCCTATATGCCCTTCCAGTATGTTTCCATCTCAGCTCTTGGTGGGTCTGGCCTGCTGTTATTTCTCTGCCACTGAGAGAACACCTTGGCTGGTTCAGTGGAGAACACCCTGTTTATTCTCCTCCTCTACTTCTTTGGTGTATCTCTTCAGCTGGGTGGCCAGAGCTGTTAGTCTTTATTTGGCAGTTTCAAGGGCCTCAGGAATGGAGAGCTTGTTGCATTTCCTTGGTATTCCTTTATTCACCATGTTCCCTCTGTGTAGTTCTGCTAGTTGTGTAACTTCTCTCTGTGTTGCCTTTATCTTGGCTTCCAACCGTCTCTTCCATGGATGGTTCTTCTTCCATCCCTGGTTCTTATGTATCATGTCCGTCTTGTATCCAAGCATTTCCAGGATTACTGTTGCTGTACTGTGAATTAGCTTACAGTGATGATGTGAATCAGCTCTCCGTGGTGGTCCTTGTAGGGATGGTATTTAGGGCAACAGTCACATCTTCTAGCAGTTCATCTGAAGGTACTTGGCAACTCAGCTTCTGGGGCTGTTTGTATTGACTGGGGCTTGGTACCCAATCCCGGATTGTGGGGTTGATGATGACATCCCCCGCTGACCTGTCATCCTGGCTCTTTCTTGCTGTAGCATTGTTGAAGTATTTCATTGATCCCTAGTTGTGATAGTAGTTGGCGGTTGCGGATTTTGGAACACTGTGCTACCAGATGTTTCTTAGTTTGTCTTGATTGTGGGTTTCGAGGTTTCAATAGGTCCCACATTCTCTGCATATATCTTCTCTCTCTGGAATTGCTCATGTAGTAGCATTCCATCAATTCTGTGTTCTCCGCCCTTGTCTATGTATATCTTGTTCCAGTGAGCCATTTGTCATTGGATTGCCCTGGTTCCCTAGCAACAGATGCGGACCTTGTTAACCCGGGTGACATCCCAGCCGGTATGACTTCATCAGTAGTGTATTCGCTCATATCTGAGGTAGGCAGGTATGGCATTAGGAGTCTTGCCTAAGGACCATTACTGGATGATGTTCACCCATTTTTATTGTCTCATATCAGGATAAAATCCTGTCATCCAATCATACCCCTTTTCCACCAAATTAGCTCTAGTTCTCGAACCAGTTCTGTTCAGGACTCTTGGAACCGTGGTGCTATTCAATGAACCCACCTGCATTTCCATCAGTTTTGAGTGAAACCATTCTAAACAAGGAAATGTTATAAACCAAGGGTGTTGCACAATGTACAATAGAAATATACAGTGAAAGCAAGTTTGCCAGTCACATTGATTAGCTACAAACTTTTGTTCTGTTATTACATTTATTTGTTTTTACCCAAAAAAGTGTGGACCAACTATCATTTACCGTTGTTGCCCTATCCATCCTCTCCCTCCAACCTCTAGAATAAGACATGTCGACTTATGTCATCACGATTTGCACTTCAAGTCAAGAAAAACCTGCTTTTTGTTTGGTTTCAGCTGTGAGCCAAGTTTTTGGGTTCTGAACCAATTTATTTTTTGGTCAAAAGACTGTGAACGGTTCAAAATTAGGTCTAGGAAGTGGAACAGAACTTGTTCCATGTTGGTGGAAAGGGAGTATCAGTCTGGAGCACTTTCCAAAACACAACGTCAACATTACTGATGGCATAACAATGAACACACAGTTTTTGGTACATTTAATTTGTAAAACAACAGAAGCAGCTGTACCCAAAACAAGAGTTACAGCTGTAACTACAGTTCTATGAATTCTGGATGACCACCAGATGGCAGTGCTTTAGCACTGGATATCTCCATCTTGCATACGTGCAGATCGAGTCATTATACCAACAAAGTGACCTGTGACCATGCAGTGATGTAGGACGTTCACCCAGTATAAAACCCCACGTCATCATGCAATCTGTTCCCACTGAGTCTTCTCACCAATATTCCGAGTGACAGACAGCTCTGGCAGTCATCCAGAATTCATAGAACTGTAGTTGCAGCTGTAACTCTCGTTCTGTTTCATTCTTCCTGACCGCCAGATGGCGGTTCTTTAGCACTGGATAACTTATACCAGCAAGGTCACGAAGAATGCTTACCACACTAAGGGGTGGAAACTGTTGACAGGACAGCCGCTGCCACAGCTGTAGGGGCAGCCACATTGACAATTGCCAACTTGATGGCTTGATTTATATGTGAGGAAGGCACTCCCTTTGGCAGGAAGGATGGATTTGGCAGGAGAGTGACCTCTGAACCATCAGGATACCAGCGCATGCACATGTGGCTCACTGAAAGGGCATGGAGCTCCCCCACTCGCTTTGCTGATGTGATTGCAAGCAAAAATGCTGTCTTAGCAGATAACCACCTCAATTTGATCTGCCCCAGCGGCTCAACTGGGGAGAGACACAAGGACCCCAATACTATGATGATCCCATGATGGCACTACAGTGACTCTTGATGGTCTTAGCCTCTGTGCACCCTTTAAGAACTGACCAACTAGTTAGTGCGACCCCACTGTCTGATTGTCCACTCTCACATGTCCTGCTGAAATAGCAGCAGCATACACTTTCAAAGTTGATGCACATCTGCCGGCATCGAACAATGACTGCAGAAAACGCAGAATGAGGGCCACCGAGCAGGTCTCTGGATCCTCATCATGTGATTTGCACCACTGGGAAAAAAGCATCCACCGATTCGCATAGAGTGACCTAGTAGAGGGAACCCTCAAACTTAATACAGTGTGGATCATCGACTGGTCACAGGACGCCAGGAATGGATCTTGGCTTCCAATGGCCAGACACACAGCTGAAGGCGATCCGGATTCGGATGCCAAATGCATCCCCCCCAGCTTAGACAGAGGGTCTGGTCTCCTCGGGAGGTGCCAGGGCTTCCCACTGAGTACTTTCAGAAGCACTGGAAACCATGGTCTCCCTGGCCAGTTGGGGACCACCAGAATCAGTTTGTGGCTTTCATGTTGGACTCTGTCCAACGTTGCCCAAATTAGGGGGATCAAAGAAAAGGCATACAGGAGGCAGATCGGCCAAGCATGAGCTAAGGCATCCTGGCCCAACAGACTGGTAGTCTTGTGTTGATGTTTCGGAGGCAAAAACATCCACTTCTGCTCTGCCATATTGGCTCCAAATCATTCCCACCACGTCTGCGTGAAGTCTCCAGTCTCCCTGTTTTGGCCCTTGACATGACAGCACATCGGCTGCACTGTTCTGCATGCCTGGTATATGTGTGGCCCTGAGGCTCAGGAAGTGGGGAAATGCCCATGTAAAGAGCTGCTGTGCCACTCGCAGACCTTGCCTGGACCGAGTGCCCCCCTGATGACTGACGTGATATACTGCTGAGGTGTTGTCTGTCCAGATGAGAACATAGTCTTGGAAGAAAATGTTGCAGTGCCAGATAAATTGCCCTGAGCTCGAGCACATTTATGTGTTCTAACCTCTACCGCACATTCCATCGGCCCCTGATGGTCCTGTGCTGCCAGACCGCACCCCAGCCTAATAGAGAGGCATCCGTCTCCACCACCTCTCGGTGGGAAGGAATTACCCCCAGAGGTACCCCCTTGGTCAGGTAACTCACTCTTCTCCAAGGCTTCAGAGCCTGGCAACATAAGCTGGACACCCTGACGTTCCTGCCCCTGTGCCACTGGGGATCCAAGCGAAGCCCATTGACCCAAATTTGAAGGGGGCGTAAGGACAGAAGACCAAGAGGAATCACCATGGATGCTGCTGTCAGCATGCCCAGCAGCCTGAGAAGGAGGCCGAACTTCGTAAGCTTGCCCCTCTGGAAGCAACCTATAAGTTGCAGAGTAGCCTCCACCCTCTTTTGGGAAAGAAAGCCTCTCATTAGCCGTGAGTCGAGTGTCATGCCCAGGTAATCCATCCTCTGACTGGGTGTAAGCTTGCTCTTGTTGAAGTTCACTGTAAGACCCAGCTGGCTCACATAGCCAGGCAGCATGGCTGTGTCCCTGTGTCCGGCTGTTGGGGAAATGATTAGCCAGTCATCCAGGTATGGTAAGACTGTCAACCCACTGGCTTGTATGGGAGAAAGGGCGGCTGCCATGCACCTTGTGAATATGGTGAATTGGTAGGCCTGTCCCTGAAACACAAACCTCAGGAACTGCCTGTGGTGTGGTGAAATAGACACGTGAAAATAGGCATCCTTGAGATCCACAGACACAAACCAGGCCCCCTCTGTCACTGAATGCAAAACATCTGCCATCCGTAACATGCGGAACGGCAGAACCTTTAAAAATTTGTTTAAACCCCTCGGGTCCAGGATTGGACGGAACCCACCACCCTTTTTGTGATCAAAAAATACACTTGATAAAACCCACTGAGCTGTGTATACCATTCCACAGGCTCGATGGCTTCTTTTTCTAAGAGGGCTGCCAATTCCTGGCTGAGGGCCAGGGATTTAGCTGGGTCGTCGACCACAGTCATTCTTACCCCAACGAAAGCGGGTGGCCAGCATCGGAACTGTAATGTGTATCCCCTGGACAGTGTGGACACCACCCAAGGGTCTGTGGTCTCCCTCTTCCAGTAGCTGAGTTGCTGCTGGGAGAAGCGTCCGACACCGGCCCCTCTGACCTCAGGTTCGACCCCCCCGGTTCCTAGAGCCTTTGGGGGGGTGACCACTGGGGGCTGGTCCTCTTGGCACCTGGAAGGTTGGCCGGGAAAAAGCACGCCAGCGCTGATCATAGTGCCTTGTATTGTGAGAGGTTCTAGGCTGTCCACCTGGGCGAGAAGGTGGGTGGAAATGGCTGTGTCCGGAAGGCAAGGAACCCCTACGTCCTGGAACAGGACCCAGGCCCCGCTGCAGGCCAGCAAACCTCTGCCTCACCTGATCTGCCTATTCACTGCGATCCAGTGCCTGCTGAGCAGCGGGCCCAAAAACCTGACCTGGAACCACTGGAAGGGTGCGGAGGGTGCGCCGACATGCCTCTGACAGGGGGGACTGTGCCAGTCAGACCTGGCGGTGAGCCAGTGTCAATCTTGACATCAACCTTCCAAGCTCCCTAGATATAGACATGTTTAGCCGCATGTCATCATTTAATCGCTGGCTGTCCAGGTGGTGTCCAGCAAACGATGTGGGTTTCGTTAATAATTGGCAAACTTTCTGGGGAAAACCTGGTCTCATTAGGAGAGACGGCATTCATCCCACTTTGGATGGAGCTGCTCTCATTTCTAGGAACCTGGAAAATTTTATTAGCAAATTAAATCCCTGACAACCCAGAGTTGAGACCAGGACAGAGAGTCACAGTCCTATACGCCTCTCTGAGCTTCTAGTTCACTTACCCAGCCATAGTTTCCATAGTTTTATACCAACGGTGTCTGTCCCCCGACCACCTAAATTATTTAAATCTAAAATTAAACAAAGAGGAGTTGTGCATAACAACCTCATAAAAATTAAAACCTCTTCTGTGACAGAAAGACAAAACAGGAGAATTAAATGCGGACTGTTAAATATCAGGTCTCTTTCGTCTAAAGCAGTGTTAGTAAACGACTTAATATCAGATAATCATATTGATTTACTTAGTCTCACTGAAACCTGGCTGTGTCAAGATGAATATGTTAGTCTAAATGAATCCACTCCTCCCAGTCATAATAATACCCACATTCCTCGAGGCAGCGGCCGAGGAGGGGGAGTTGCAGCCATTTTTAACTCTAGTCTGTTAATCAGCCCTAAACCAAAACTAGATTATAATTCATTTGAACAACTCGTTCTTAGTCTTTTACATCCGACCTGGAAAACCTCGCAGCCACTTTTATTTGTTATAGTGTACCGTGCTCCTGGCCCGTATTCTGAATTTATATCTGAATTCTCAGAGTTTTTATCCAGTTTAGTTCTTAAATCAGATAAAGTTATTATTGTAGGCGATTTCAACATTCATGTCGACGTTGATAATGACTCCCTGGCTACCGCGTTTATCACATTATTAGACTCCATTGGCTTCAGTCAGGGTGTACCCTCGATTTAGTTCTGACATATGGAATTGAAATTGATAACCTAACAGTCTTTCCACAGAATCCCTCGCTATCGGATCATTATTTGATTACTTTTGATTTCTTTTTACTCGATTGCACACCACTCAGCAACAGTTACTATACCAGATGTTTATCAGATAGTGCTGTTGCAAAATTTAAGGAAATGATTACTCCGTCGTTAAATTCAATACCAAGTCCTTTAGTAACAGAGGTTTCCCGTACCGACTTTAACCTCTCCCGAATTGATCAATTTGTTGATAGCGCCGTAAGCTCGCTGCGAACAGCACTCGACTCTGTAGCTCCTCTTAAAAAGAAGTTAACAAAACAAAGAAAGTTCGCTCCTTGGTATAACTCTGAAACCCGTAAGTTAAAACAAATATCGCGAAAGTTTGAAAGGAATTGGCGATTAACCAAACTGGAAGAATCTCGTTTAATCTGGGCAGACCGTCTCAAAACTTATAAGAGGGGCCTCCGCAATGCCAGAGCAAACTATTACTCAGCTTTAATAGAAGAAAACAAAAATAACCCCAGGTTTCTTTTCAGCACTGTAGCCAGGCTGACTGAGAGTCAAAGCTCTATTGAGCCTTGTATTCCTTTAGCCCTTAGCAGTAATGATTTTATGAGCTTCTTTAATGACAAAATTCTAACTATTAGAGGCAAAATTCATGACCTCCTGTCCTCAGATAGTACCTATCTAACCTCAAACTCAGCTGTAGCACCTAATATTTATTTAGATTGCTTCTCTCCAATTTCTCTTCAAGAATTGACTGCAGTGATTTCTTCATCTAAATCATCAACGTGTCTCTTAGACCCCATCCCAACTAGGCTACTCAAGGAGGTCTTACCTTTAGTTAACACTCATATATTAGATATGATCAATATATCCTTATTAACAGGCTATGTACCACAGTCTTTTAAGGTAGCTGTAATTAAACCTCTACTAAAAAAGCCCACCCTGGATCCAGAGGTGTTAGCCAACTATAGACCAATATCTAATCTTCCCTTTATGTCAAAGATCCTTGAGAAAGTAGTCGCAGACCAGCTGTGTGATTTTCTCCATGATAATAATTTATTTGAGGAATTACAGTCAGGATTTAGAGCGCATCATAGCACTGAGACAGCACTAGTTAAAATTACAAATGACCTTCTGATTGCTTCAGACAAAGGACTCGTCTCTGTACTTGTTTTATTAGATCTTAGTGCAGCGTTTGACACTGTTGACCATGAAATTCTGCTACAGAGACTGGAACACTTAATTGGCCTAAAAGGTTCTGCACTAAGCTGGTTTAAATCTTATTTATCTGATCGTTTTCAATTTGTTGACGTTCACAATGAATCATCCGTACGTACTAAAGTTTGTTTTGGAGTTCCGCAAGGTTCTGTGCTTGGACCAATCCTATTTATTCTATATATGCTTCCTTTAGGCAACATCATTAGAAATCACTCTATAAATTTCCATTGTTATGCGGATGATACACAGCTGTATTTATCGATGAAGCCAGAAGAAAGTGATCAATTAACTAAACTTCATAATTGTCTTAAAGACATAAAAACTTGGATGAGCACCAATTTCCTGATGTTAAATTCAGACAAAACTGAAGTTATTGTTCTTGACCCCAAACAACTCAGAGACTCTTTATCTGATGACATAGTTTCTCTCGATGGCATTGCTCTGGCCTCTACCACTACCGTAAGAAACCTCGGAGTAACATTTGATCAAGATTTGTCTTTTAATTCTCATTTAAAACAAACCTCACGGACTGCATTTTTTCATCTGCGTAATATTGCAAAAATTAGGCCTATCCTGACCCAAAAAGATGCAGAAAAATTGGTCCACGCTTTTGTTACCTCAAGGCTGGATTACTGTAACTCTCTATTATCAGGTAGCTCTAGTAAGTCATTAAAAACTCTCCAGCTAATTCAGAATGCAGCAGCACGTGTACTAACAAGAACTAAGAAACGAGATCATATTTCTCCTGTTTTAGCTTCTCTGCACTGGCTCCCTGTAAAATCCAGAATTGAATTTAAAATCCTACTGTTAACTTATAAAGCTCTAAATGGTCAAGCTCCATCATATCTTAGAGAGCTCATAGTGCCATATTATCCCACCAGAACTCTGCGCTCTGAGAACGCAGGGTTACTCGTGGTCCCTAAAGTCTCCAAAAGTAGATCAGAAGCCACAGCCTTCAGCTATCAGGCTCCTCTCCTGTGGAATCATCTTCCTGTTACGGTCCGGGAGGCAGACACCGTCTCCACATTTAAGGCTAGACTTAAGACTTTCCTCTTTGATAAAGCTTATAGTTAAGGCTGGCTCAGGCTTGCCCTGTACCAGCCCCTAGTTAGGCTGACTTAGGCCTAGTCTGCCGGAGGACCCCCCTATAATGCACCGGGCACCTTCTCTCTCTCTCTCTCTCTCTCTCTCTCTCGCTCTCGCGTATCCTATTACTGTATCTTGTTTACTCGGCCATTCTGGATGTCACTAACTCGGCTTCTTCTCCGGAGCCTTTGTGCTCCACTGTCTCTCAGGTTAACTCGTATTGCAGCGGTGCCTCGATAGTGTGACGTGTGTGGTTGTGCTGCTGCCATGGTCCTGCCAGATGCCTCCTGCTGCTGCTGCTGCCATCATTAGTCATACTTCTACTGTTATTATACACATATGATTATTATCATACATGTATACTGCCAGATACTAATATATACTTTCAACATATTGTACCACAGTAGCCAGAACTATAACGACAATATTATTACTTTCATGAATGTTGTTGTAAGCTACTGTCATTATCGAGGATGTCATACAGATTATTGTATTGTGTCATACAGATTACTGTTAATTTGTTATGGTGATCTGTTCTGTACGACATCTATTGCACATCTGTCCGTCCTGGAAGAGGGATCCCTCCTCAGTTGCTCTTCCTGAGGTTTCTACCATTTTTTTCCCCCGGTAAAGGGGTTTTTTTGGGGAGTTTTTCCTTATCCGCTGTGAGGGTCCAAAGGACAGAGGGATGTCGTATGCTGTAAAGCCCTGTGAGGCAAATTGTATTTGTGATATTGGGCTTTATAAATAAAATTGATTGATTGATTGATTGATATAAAGGCAAAAGTCTGAAGGGATGCATCACTAAGGGTCTGGGCAGAAGAGTCTACACCAGACTCTTGCAGGGTCTGAGACAAGGCCAGGATGAGGTGAGAAAGGGAGTTACCAAGACGCCCCATATATGCTGCTATATGATAACTTTTAGTAAGGAGATCATCTGTCAGTCGACACTGAAGACGAGGACAGCGAGCATCAGGTCTAAGAGCCTCATCTGGGGAAACTATTAAAGAGGCAATGGAAGGCTCAAGTGGGTCCATACTAGGACTGAATGATATGGACAAAATTTCATATCTTGATATTATGCCAGATATCTCGATACCGATACGATACAATATGACTATGGGTTCAGTGAAAACTAAGCATTCTTTAAAAAATAAATTTAAAAAAAAAAGAGGCCGAACCATTTTCTAGAAGCCCTCTTTAGTGACTGAATACACGGGAATCATGTGTAGCAGTATGATACGTTATAGCGTTTGTAATGTCTTTGTGCCTGCTGGACGTTGATTGGTATGGAATTATGCTACTGAATGCATCGGCGATCCAACCTTGCTTGGGCTTGACACAGGAGGTCCCAGATGTCCCCACCGTGTCTTTTATTGCAAGGCACTGTTCATACAGTACTCAGTAGTGTTGACGGTACCAAAATTGGGACCCACGGTACAATACCTGAGTAGTATCACGATACCACAGCGAAAATTAGGCAGATGTGCCTTTTGTGATTTATAAAAAGATGAATCACTTTTCTATAATACATCAATGATATTTCAATGGAATAAATTACTTACTGACTTACTCATACTTCAAAAACAGCATCAATAAGTGATTAACATGGGGGGATAAAAATAAAATAAATAAATAAAATAAAAACCAACCAGCCACCCTCCTCCCGTGACAAGAAAAGAACAGTCCCTAAAGTGCGGTGAGGTTTGTGGAAATGTGAACGGCTCGTTTCTCCTCTGCCACGTCACATACCTGGTGTGCCGCCACAGCTCAGCTGTTCAGGTACTGCTGGGCAGTCATGACACCAACTTATTCACCTGGAGCCGGGCTTCTCCGTCGCCGGTAGCCTCGCGTCACCAGGCCCTTCACGTACGGCGAAACGCTGGTAAACCGCATTATCTTGCAGCGGCCATAGCGCTGTATTCCTGTCTGTGACCCCCGTTCAACCCACAACTGGTAGGATTCGTCTTTTGTTTCTGCTGCTGGTTGAAATCTGTACTCACACAGCATGTTGAATGATTTATTTTGCTTGAACAAAACTATTTTAGTCGCAAATGTGTTGTGTGTACTAGCAAGTTGCTAACAGCAGCACGTCTCTCTCGCTCAATGGGATGTTTGTGATTGGTTGGCTTTGCTCTCAATCTAAAGCAAGCAGGAAATGAGGTTTGTGATTGGCTGGCCTTAGCTCTATATTTAGAGCAAGCGTAAAAAGGATATTGGCGATTGGCTGAGCTGTACATGCAAGTCAAGCTGGAGAAACTCATGAGGAAATTATATCATCAATATCGTTGCCTTTTGGGATATTAATATCTTGCATGTTCATATCTCGGTATAGATACGATAACGATATATCGTTCAGCCCTAGTCCATGCGGTCTAACCCATAGCTACCTGCCTCCTGCATAGCAGCTAAGTTCCTGCAATCACTGGTGTGAAAACCGTTTAGGGTCTGCCCAACACTCCTCAGTATAAGGTTTAGAGGGAGGAACCGAGAAGGCAGAGGGCTGTGGCGTCTGCCTGAAAAAGGCACTTGAAGGAGCTGCTGCCACCGGAGCTTCATCAAGCCCCAGGCGTGCTAAGGCCACCCTAATAGCTGGCTTCATTGTGCACGACCAACATCAGATCCATGCAATGACCCAGGATCGGACCCTTGTGAAAAAGCCCCCGAGGTCATGGAGGACGTGTCTCTGTTCACATCTTGAGCTTCCTCCTCCTGCTCTGTAAACAAACTGCAGGATGCTGCAGTAGATAGCACATCATCCTCTTGACAAGGCCCCTTTTTATCAGACTGAAGAGTGAGTAGGAGCTCTTTAATCTGGGCAAACTGAGATGACAGAATGCCAACCTGAAGAGCCAAAGTGTCCACCTTTCTCAGTTTCTTAGGAGGACCATGTGAGATTGTGTTGTGTCTCTTTGATGCTGCCTGATTAGTCATACTAGCAGCTGGCAGGTCAGTATTATTTTCTATTTCTGCAAGTCTAGCCATCCATATTGGCAGTGGCATAAACCCACAGTTCATACAGGGGTCATCAGACACACCTGCCCTAAGGTGTTCAATCCCCAGGCAGGCAGGGCATTAATCATAACCATCCTCCGTGTGGAGGGGAGCCATACATGAGTTACAGACATGCGAGCCCAACATGTCATGAAATAGTTCAAACAAATAAGGGAAAAATAATACAATGGCGAATAGCCTTACACAAAATTAGCACACAGCTAATACTACGTTGTCAATAGTGACACACGTTGTCACTGATGGAAAAACAAACAAACAGACAACTGTTGCAGTGTTATAAACAATACTAGTCGGCCATTTGAAAACACCGTGCCGCTATCCAACAAATTTAACTTAGGCTGGGCCGCGTTGAAGCGTGCCTCCAAACACAAAAGCTATCTTACAGTACTAGCGAACTCAAGCACTGATTAAACAACTTAACAAATAGCTACCTATCAGCCTTCCACCCAACGGCGTGTAAGTTATTTACAATACTCACTGTTGCTGTTGAGTCCCTCCGAGAGCAGAGAGCTAAAAACGCAGTGAGGGTCTCTGGTCTTGTTGATGAGGCCAGCTGCAGATGGCGTGAGGTTTTGGTCCTGATGGACCGCAGCCTCCTGTCAGAGGGGAGAGTCTCAAAGAGTTTGTGTCCAGGGTGGGAGGGATCAGCCACAATCTTCCCTGCATGCCTCAGAGCCCTGGAGGCGTATAGGTCCTGAAGGGAGGGCAGATTGCAGCCAATCACCTTCTTGGCAGAGCGAATGATATGCTGCAGTCTGCTTTTGTCCTTGGCAGTGGCAGCAGTGTACCAGATGGTGATGGAGGAGGTGATGCTGTTTTTGAGTTATTTCCCTCTATGTAAAAGTCAGACACTGATGAGAGAGGCTGTGCATTATCCCTGCAGTGCTGAAAATAAAGTGCCATACTTTAACGCAGACGAAGTCCCGTTGTTTATGTGTTGTTGCCACAACAAGCTAACACAAGCTAAAGGAGCTAATGGTCTTCGGAGGTCCCTTTACTACGGTTCGGGGGTCTGCCAGCTTGGCGTTGGTAACACTTATTTATCTCTGCTCTCTATGTCGCTCATGACGGAGTTCGGCCTTGATACACACACACATACACACAGAGGTGAGCACACACACAGACACAGACATAGACACAGGTGTGCAAACAAAAGCGCTGAAGAACTCCTTCCCTTTCTTTAGAACGAGTTCTTCCCTGCTCGCTGCCATGTTGTTTGTGTATCAAGCGCGCAAGGGGGAGGGGTGAGCCCACTCTGAACTACGGGAACCCAGCGTGGAGCAGCGGTGGCGGATTTTAAATAGAAATTCGATTTTCATTAAAACAAATCGGCCTAAACTGCAAATTTGAATTAATCGATAAAATCGATTTATCGCCCAGCCCTAGAATATACCCTTACAGTTTTTAGTGGAATGACAGATTCCGTGCAAAACTGCAGATATGAGGTAAGTGAGTCAGTGAGAAGGTCCATATTGTTATCACATCCTATATGCATACTGCTTCTTTGGTCCACATGGGGATGATTTTAGTCAGTATGGGATGAGATTTAAGTCTTTGCCTGTATCTTGGTAGTAGATGGATTATGCATTATGGTCAGAGCGACCTAGTGGTGGATGGCATTTTGTGACGTAGGCATCAGGTATGTTCCCAAAACTAAACTAAAATGAACTGCAGTCAGCGTTACGCCTGGAAACAAACAAAGCACTGTTGATTTAGTTTGCAGGAAACATTACAATGTTTAAATGCTTCATGTTTTACATACCTTTATAAAGATAGTCAACTTTTCAGTCTATTCTTCCTACACACAAGTTATGGCAGATCCACTATTATAATCATTAAAATACAAATAACTCGGGGTGCATGCACCCCTACAGTACCCTAACAATTATAATGCTAACATGAATATAAAAACAAAGCTACAGACCATAAAAGTCCAGCTTACCAGAGTCACAAGGAATCTAAAACAGTCAAAGCAACATGGAGTGCACACAAAGGACCTTGTCTGAGGAGAGTGAAGCCTGCAGTCACACCTGCAGTCTCACCTGCTGCCAATCAGCACCTTCTCCAGTTCAGTTCCTGTCTCACCTGATTGGTCTCTGGCCTCTGCAGAGTCCTAGTGACCTACTGCTACGCTTACACCACACATGGCTTTCTCTGCCCAAACAGCACTGCCATCTTCAACAAACCCAGGCTCCGTTTATGCGAGCTCCAGGTAGTGACCGCACCGATACTACCTTTCCTAGCACATTCATCATACCCTATTTCACACGCTACATATCATAACTCCAATATAAGCTAAAGTTAAGGGAGATAGAAAAGATTAACTCACAGAATCAGCAAACACACTCACCTTGCAGCATGGTCCCAAACAAAAGGGATTCAAATAGGTCACTCCCACACTTAAATAACCTTCCTCTTCCTGGATTTTCTTCTGAGAGGACTAATTGGTGGATATCTCCACAACAACAACAACAAAGATCATTATTCAGTCTCATATTACATTTGTGGGAAGTTATTACAGTTTAGATGTTCACCTTCCCACATATGTAATAATTTCCTGCACATGTAATAGTTATTACATTTGCGGAAAATTGTGTGTTACATTTGTAGTAGGCAGCTCCTATTACATTTGTGGGAAATTTATTACATTTGCGGGTATGACGATGGCGCCAGTGTGTGTGGCCGGCCGTCTGTCACTGCCAATACTGTGTGTGTTTGTGCTGTTTCTGTCACTTGTTACTCGTAATGTCAACTCTCTACTGGTGTACGATCGCCAAACACTGCTGGATCTACGGCTTCCTACCGAAGATCTGGTGAAATTGGATTATGCTGGACATAAAACTTTGCCCCCGTTTCTATCGGGGATCCCAGCTCACCTTTGCCGCGCCCTAGCTCCACCTGTCCGGCGTAAGCGCCCCTGCCGCCGAGGTAAACGCAGCGGTCAGCTGGTGAGGCTGAAGGCCTGCATGACGTGCTTTTCTACGGCTTCCTGGACCCCGTTTGGAGCGATGCCTCGCACTTTCATTTTTCGGTGCCCGCTGGACCCTGTCGACTCCAGGCTGGACCCTGTCGACACCTGGCTGGTACCTGTTGTCGGCCCGGATGAGATGTTCCAGCCCCGCGGCCCCTGCTCTCCCCGTCCCCGCCGGCGCGGGGTGAATCTGTGTAACCTGCGGCCTCTGAGTCGGGCTCCCCGGACAGCTGACGCCGCGGAGCCGCCGGTTCCTGCCAGGATTGGCCTGGTAAACGCTAGATCTCTAGCGAATAAAACTTTCATTCTTAAGGATTTCTTCACGTCCGGAGGATTGGACTTTCTCTGTGTGACTGAGACCTGGCTGAGTGTTGGTGAGTCCAGCACTTTCACTGAACTTTTGCCTCAGAACTGCTGCTATTTTAACTCCCCGCGGACGTCAGGCCGAGGTGGAGGAATTGCCACTGTTTTTAAGAGTCACTATAAATGTAAGCAGCTATCGTTGCCATCCTCGTTCACCAGCTTTGAACTGAGCCTGTTCGAACTTTGTTGCTCTCACACTGTGTTGTGTGCAGTGGTCTATCGCCCTCCCAAATACAATAAGGACTTTTTAAATGATTTTTCAGATTTTCTGGCTGAAATCATGCCTAAATATGACCGTGTCCTTATTGTTGGGGATTTTAATGTTCATGTGTGTTGTCCTGATAAGCCAATGGCAAAGGACTTTTTAAGCCTCATTGACTCTTTTAATCTTGTGCAGTCTGTGTCTGGTCCCACACAAGAACGCGGACACACACTTGATCTTGTTTTATCTTTTGGTTTGCCTGTTTTTAACTTAGAAGTTTGTGACGCAGCGCTTTCCGATCATATGCCTGTATTATTCGAGGTTGCTCTTGCCTGTAATACAGTTAAACCTTGCGCTGCTGCCCGACGCTGTCGCATCATTAACCTTTCCACTGCTGTTCAGTTCTCGGCCGTTCTCAGTCAGACTCACAACTGTGTCACTGAGTGTATGAACAACGATACGGAGGAGCTTAGCTCTTGGTTTCATTCCACCTGCCAATCCGTTATAGACACCGTGGCTCCGTTAAAAACCAGGCAGTCTAGGACTAAATCTGAGCCCTGGCTGAATGACACAACTCGTGCTGTCAGACGCGAGTGCCGTAGAGCTGAGCGAAAGTGGAAAAGGGACAAACTGCAGGTGTCATTTCAAATTTTAAGGGACTGCTGGCGTCATTATCAGACAACTGTGAAAGATGCTAAAAGGAAATATTTTTCTGATATTATTCTGTCCAACTGTCATAAGCCTCGTGTTTTGTTTAAGACCATTGACTCTGTTCTTAATGCCCCACAAACTGTCTGTATTGAGTCCTCCCCTGCTGTGTGTGAAAATTTTCTTCACTTTTTCATTGATAAGGTTGCCTCCACCAGGGCTTCAATCTCCCTCTGCATATGACACTTCAGTCTCTGTGCCCTGCTCTGCTGTCTTTGACAGGTTTGAGCCTGTGACTCTGTCCTTGTTACAGAAGACTGTTGGTCAGTTGAAGCCTTCAGGTTCTCCGGATGATGTGGTCCCTCCTCGACTATTTAAAGAGTTTCTCCCCACTATAGGGTCATCTGTTCTGACACTTATCAATAGCAGTTTGTCCTCAGGTGTGGTCCCTGAAAATTTCAAACATGCAGTAATGCAACCTTTGATTAAAAAACCAGGACTAGATACTGCTGTTCTTGCAAATTACAGGCCTATTTCTAAATTGCCATTTATTTCAAAAATCCTCGAGAAGATAGTTTGCAAACAATTAATGGTTTTTCTGGAAGAGCACAAAATTCTTGAGGTTTTCCAATCTGGTTTTAAAACCTTGCACAGCACTGAATCAGCTCTTTTAAGAGTTTTTAATGATATCTTTTTAGCTACTGACTCTGGTGACTGTGTTATTCTTGTGCTTTTAGATTTGACTGCTGCATTTGACACAGTGGACCATGAACTTTTAATCTCTCGTTTAAAACAGTGGGTGGGTATCAGGGGCGCAGCACTAGAGTGGTTAAGGTCATACTTGGCTGATCGAACTTTCTGTGTCAGCCTTGGTGACTCTGTGTCCTCCTCTGCTCGTCTCTCGTGTGGGGTCCCACAGGGCTCAGTCTTAGGCCCTCTTCTCTTCTCTCTCTACTTGCTTCCACTTGGTTCCATACTTAGGAAGCATGGTATTTCTTTCCACTGTTATGCGGATGACAGTCAGATTTATGTCCCTCTCAAAAGAAAGATGAATATTCTGTTAAACCACTACTCAGGTGTCTTGATGACATAAAGGCCTGGATGGCTATAAACTTTTTAAATTTTAATGAGAAAAAGACAGAGGTAATGGTTTTTGGTGGCACCAGTGGGCCCCCCCCTGTAAATCTGGGTTCCTTGGCCCAGTTCATTAAGCCAACCGTCACAAACCTTGGAGTTAAAGTGGATACTGATCTCAAGCTAGACTGTCAGATCAGTTCAGTCGTTAAATCGAGCTTCTTCCAGTTGAGGCAGCTGGCCAAAATTAAACCAATTCTTTCAAGGCAGCACTTTGAAACAGTAATCCACGCCTTTGTGACCACTAGGCTGGATTACTGTAATGTACTTTATGTGGGGGTTAGTGGCTCCTCCATCGCCCGTCTTCAGATGGTGCAAAATGCTGCTGCACGTCTTTTAACTGGCACACGTAAACACGAGCACATTTCCCCCATTTTAGCCTCACTTCACTGGCTGCCAATACATTTTAGGATAAATTTTAAAATTCTTTTATTTACTTTTAAATCAGCCTTATTCATTTTTATTCTATTTTTTTTTTTTTTTATTTCATTGTTTTTGGTTTATTGTTTTTATTTTTATTGTTTTAATTGTACAGCTGTTTTATGTCTTTTAATCTATTTTTGTATTTTATTCTTTCATTTTGTTTTTATTTATTCTTCTGTACAGCACTTTGGTCCACTGTGGTTGTTTTATAGTGCTTTACAAATAAAGTTGGATTGGATTGGATTGGATAACAAACCCTACTACAAAGGTAATGCATTACTACCCAACACATGTTGGAAAAGAGGTGAGGATAAAAAAATGATCTATACACAGTAAATGAAAGTGGCTGAAGGTGATATACCCTTATACAAGAACAAGAGGGCCAGATCACTTCAGCTGAAAGTTGTAATCCTGCTTGCACTCTTTGCCACTGACTGTTACAGAGATGATATCAGGTTGTATGGAGGGTCTGCTCAGCTCCTGCCCAGGGCATTTACCTCCAAACCAACAGCAGCACTTGGTGACCATGGAACACGAGGGCTACAACACTGACCCCTTCCAGCAGGGCCTCACCCCACCACAGATGCCTGGTGACCACATGAACCCCTACAGTGAGCATCACATTCTATAATGACTGTAACTGTGGATGAGTGTGAGTGTGTTGTGGCCTCTGGTGTTTTCTGTATTCTCCTTGTTTCCTCTAGTAACAATGTAATATGCAGACTGTTGTCCATAGTGTTATCCAGCTGGAAAACTGCTCAAAGTGTTTCCTTCCTGCCACCAAATCCACGCTGGGATAGGTTACAGCCCTCCACCACAGTAGGCACATGGAACAAGTTAGTCCTCAGGGCTTTCTGAAGCTTTCAAGAAGCCCTTCCTGGCACAGATGTATTGATTGACAAACCACAATCTTTTTCCTAACCCTAACCACAAAAAAAGGCTTACTGACAGGCAGCCCTGAGGGCAAACTTCTGCCAACAGCAGAGGAACATAGCAGCATTTACTTTCAAGGCATCAGTTCCATGAATCTCACTGAAGTAGAAATTGTGTATTGCAGAGATGTGAAATGTGTTGATTGAAGATACTATCAAGTTGCATTGTGGCAAATGTAGGATCCAGGGTTTTGGGACCTTGACTAATACCAGGGACCAAAAGTCAGGATATCCCAGCCTCTATTCCTTACATTCTTTTAAATCCATTTCTTAAACTGTACGGAGGTACAATACTAAATCACTACCATCACTGATGCTCTGAAACTTAAGTAGGCAATATTTGGTACAATAATAAATTTAGCAAATTTAACTTACGTAACAGGACCAGATGGGGCTAACAAACAAACTAACCAATTTAAGTGTTGATGTAATGACACTCTTTCTGTATTCTTACCCTCACCATGATGGTACCTATCAATGCTCAGCTCACTCTCACTTTATTGGCAGTGATGGGAATTTACCAATAAGGTGTGATGGCTGATTAAAAATGGATGACCAGGGGCATCAGTGGCTTAGTGGATAGAGCAGGTGCCACATGTACAAGGCTGTTGCCGCAGTGGCCTGGGTTGGACTCCAGCCAGTGGCCCCTTGCTGCATGTCATTCCCTCTCCCTCTCTCTCCCCCCCTTCACGCTCAGCTGTCCTGTCAAATAAAGGCAAAAATGCCACCCCAAAAAATGGATGACCAATAAAGTCATCATTATTTAGACCCTGTGAGCCAAATAACCCCACAGCGACACCCAGGAGAGCCATACCACTCATCCCTACAATGTTCTGAACGGGCAAAAAAAAAAAAAAAAAAGCTTCTCTAGACATTCTCCACATGCTGTCCTCAACCCCACCTACTGATTGCACCAGCCATATGGCTTGCAGCCAAGATTGAATATCTGTATGTACTGTAGGCTGCTAGCTGCTGCATAATGCTGGGGTCTGTCTTGTCCTTATAGTCCCAATGGCCAGTCCAGGTTTGGTGTAGGCAGATGTTGCCAAAGCTGAAACAGCAACTTTTTCTGTGATATTCTCCATCAGTGAATCACACTTTCACCAAAGGGGCATGCATGTGCATTTCCTTTTGTAGAGCAGCTAATGGAAATAGCCTCTCCCTGAAATAACCTGTGATTGGCTTGGGTACAGTTGTTGGCACACTTAAGTATAGAAATAAAAAAAGAAGAGAGAGAGACCGCTTATGTTGTGGGCCTAGAATTTGGTACTACACTCCTGCACATATGCAGTGTGGAGCATAAGGCAGCATGTGTGCATGTAAAGCCCATGGGGTCAGGTGTTTCTACTCTCTGGTTGGCTAAATTGTGTCTTCCCCATGTCTTCTCTGCTCTTCCCAGGCACTGACTCCATCTTCCACGACACTGACAGAGACTCCTCTCTGACAAGTCTTCGTGACTGCTTCATGCCTCATGTAGGCAACCTGCAGGCTCCGGCAGTGAACCCTATTGACTGCCTGTACTCCATGCAGACTTCCTACTTTGCCTCTACAGACACCATCACCACTGTTGGTACCACCCAACCCACCACACCACATCCCAGGTCATGAACAGTGAGTGCATAACAGTCCACACACAAGACGCATATGTTACAAAATTGTCCTGCAAAGACATGAATCAATAAGCAGATAAATGTGACCACAGGACAGAATCCAACAAATTGCCTGACTGACCTCCACCAGCCAAAGAAAAGACAAAGCTTGAAAATCAAACTTTACATGCCACCCTCCGTCTGAATGAAGGTTTAAGCAGTACATTTGCCTTTTCAACTGGGTTCATTTTGTTGGTGAGATAGCCAACACTTTTACACAGACATCACAATGGAACTGTTTTAGTGGTATGAAAAGTTGAACTTAAGTTTAAGCCAGAGATCTGTTGGAAATATAGTCAGAATCAGTTAGTCAGTTTAGTGCATTAAAAATGATGTACCAAGCTTTCCTGTTGTAATGAAAAATGGTCTGTCAGCCAGCTGATTAATACCTGTTACTGTATGTATATAAAATCCAGAATGTTAGGATGGACAACACATTATTTATTTCTCACCAATGCGCCGATAAACAATGAATCAAAAAATATATTTACTTGTAAAAAGACAATATAAATCCATTGTAAACATCCAGATTAGGTGATTATTTTATTATGCTATTTATCACACAATTTGTGTTGTTTAATGTAAGTTGATTTTGCTTTGCTATTTATTTTCACATTGAGATCATCTAGACATTATCAAGAGTGCATTTTAAGTTTGCTTACTTACTGAACACATTGGTACTTTTTTTTTTAAAAAAAAGGTGCAATTTTTTGAATTTTCATTTTCTTTTGCATCAGAAACAATCAACAGATAATGGCAGCAAAATTCAACTTATCTGATATTTGTACATGCAGGACATTTAAATCACAAATATTCTATATTCCAACTCTGGCCAACAAGCTATGAATATCAAGACTCATAAACCACACCAGCAACTCTGTGAGGCTGGACTTTGGCACAATAGTGCTTTGAGCTAATCTCTTTAAACAGATGTATGCATATGTATGCAGAATCTGGAGGCAACAGGACAAGATTGTGGTATCCAAAGTGTTCTGGTTAATGATTGTAGTCCATTTGTAGTGTGAGTAAGGGGTGTACTGGGACCAGAATTTGACCCTGGCAATTCAGCCAAGACCAGCCCACCACAATCAATCACACAAATATAAGTCATATGTATATATATGATACAAAAACATTTGAGGGGACACATATTAAAGACGGGTTCTGGGGCTTTTTTATTCATATGTAACTACAAATTAATTTTCCTGCTGTAGCTGTAAGTTATGTCCCCTCATGCTACCTGCTACAAGGACACTAGTGGAACACAAAACTAGAGAAGAATCAGTCAGGAAGTGTAAGTGTGGCACTGTGTTTTTTCAGAGACACTAACATTAAAAAGACTTGATTAAAATATCTTGCCCCCCATTTAAAATTTGAACTCATTAAAATCAGCTAAGGACTTTAAAACTTGTTAAAAAGGACTGTATTGATATTTCCTGTGTGATTTCATGTATTTTCTAGCAGGCCTGGTTATGTTTTACATGGTTGAAGTATCGAGTCAGCAGAGGGTGCTGTGTGCATTGGGTATCAATGACCGACGTCAGTCACTGGTAGAGTGAGACGTCAGGTAGTACGTGTGATGCAGAAACAACACAGATGCTAAGGACTGACACTGACATGTTTTTGTTACTGTTCCTACAGGTAAGATGCTCAGAAATCAAAACCAGAGTGAAAAATGAAAATAATACAACATGTAAAAGCCTTAGACTGTGACAGTGAACTGTAGCGACTTTGAATGGAGACGAGTGAGTCCTTAGTAATGAATAGCCAAGATGGCGGGCGATGCTAATGAGACTGAAAACGAACTGTGAAACTGTCTTCTAAAATGAAGACCGTGAAATGTGCAACCGTAAACACAACCACAAACAGAGATGATAGTTCAAAGTTAGTTCATGTTAATGGACAGTGTGAAAGGGTTTAAAAAGCTTCGGTTGTGTGTGAATAAGCGATGGCTAATGACATGAATGCTAACCATGATAAAGGCCGCGTACTTTGCGGCTCTGATAAATGGCAGGCCAGGTAGGCATTAGGCAGTGTCATGTGAGTTTTTCAGAATAATAGTGCAAAGATGTACTTAACATGGGTTTTGCTATTACATTTCAAAATAATTAGAGTTAATAGGGAAACATGATTTCCGGATTGAAGTTCATTGTCGTTTTTGTTGAATATTGTGTGATAAATACTGATGATTTAAAAACAGATTTAAGTTAAGTTAAGAAGATGAAACGGTTCATTTAAGAATAAATGGAGATTTAAAAAGAAGTTCATTGAGGATAAATACTTTTGACTAAAAAAGGGTGTATACATGACGGATCATTACATGATCACAGGACTGTAATTTGATTTGATTTGTTCGACTTGGAATGTGTGTTTTGAAATATATCAGTCACTGGTAGAGTGAGACGTCAGGTAGTACGAGTCATGCAGAAACAACACAGACGCTAAGGACTGATATTGACATGTTTTTGTTGCTGTTCCTACAGGAATAAAACTTAATGTGTTACACAAAGGATTGGTCACAGCGTCATTCTTAGAAGTATAACATAAGGAGAGAGCAACTGTTGGTGACCACCACATGCAAAACCACTGCCTTTTGGGGGATTGTCTTGCTTTTGCCTCTCCATTGCACCTGATGTGATAGATTGATTTCATGTAAAAGCTGATCATAGATATAAATTCAATAGGCAATGTAAAGCCAGTAAAAACAGTCACAGGGACAAGGGAAATTCATTTATAAATAGGTCATTACTATGAATGCAGGGTTGCCAACTTTTCAAAAACCTCGGAGTGAGATTCAGCGGCAGGGCTCCAGACTGCGCCTAATTGGTCGCATTTTGCGACCTTTTTTGGAGACCGTGCAACCTATTTTTTTAACTAGGAGCACCAGCGCGACTTACAAATCCACTCCTCTCCCCCTTTTTCTTTCTTTTTTTCTTCTTTTTATAATTGCATTTCATGGAGGAGCGGAAAAAAGTGTCTGGTGTATGTCTGGATGCGCACTGCGAGGCGGGGGGGGGTTAGACACCGCGAGGTTAGACAGAGAGGGGTCACAGAGCCGGTGTCGAGTAGAAAGTGCTGTGTCGTTTGACCATAAAGTGACGCTATGAAACGAACTATAGATTCGTTTTTCACAAGAAAAATGTATCCAGAAACTCGTGTCGGTCCTGTGCCAGTTTCCCAAACTTCAGATAGTTCAGAGGACGAGTCAGCAATGTCCTGCACACAGCGCCCCATTGATATTATTTTGCGCGATGGACGCTTCATATAATAACCTAACAATATACTATTTATGGTGTTATGTCATTGTGTCATTTCTGTCTCTACATGGTCACACGTTAACATTTATCCTCTGCTCTCGGTATTGCGCACGACGGAGTTCCGCCACACACACACACACAGGTGAGCGGCTCGGGACGCATTTTCCTGATAAACCTGACCCGAGCCCGGCGCAGTTTAACAGCTGACAAAGTTATTGTTATGGACACTGTGTAAATGACAACAGACTGTTGTTACACACAGACAAACACGCTGCTCGCACAGCAGCGCAGCACGGCACTCGGTGCTGAGCTTGTGTTGCGTTCAGGCGTTGTCACGTAATTAACAACTTCCAGCACTTAAATAGGTCATAACACAAAACAGCAGCATGTCAAGTGACTTTTTAATTTTATTATGTTCAATAAAATTGTATGTTCCTAAATCTTGAGACACCTCATATGTAAGCTTGACAGACATTTCACCTGCTCATTACTGTGCACACATGTAGGCTACTGTATGTACTTAGTCCTAAAGAGCCCTTCTGGTGCCAGTATACATAGAAACATCCCAGCAGGCTGTGCTTTGTAAACATACAAAAGAGTTTCACGCATGTGAAAATTATTTTTCATGTGTGTGCTTCACCTCTGCTGTTATAACTCCATCCTTAGGGGAAACACTGCTGTGTGCGTTTTGTGCAGCAGGTGGATGTGGTAGTCTACTGATAGAGTAGAGAGAGAGCTAAGTAGTGTTGAAGTAGAGTAGAGCAGGGCAGAGAGATAGAGACAAAATATATTAAACCCAGTGTTAATACAGCAGGACTGGAGAGAGGGGGGAAAATAAATAGAGGTGGGCATGGCTCAAGTAGGGCGCAAAATTATAGAGAGAGAACGATACAGTGTGAATAAAGATTACATAACATAAAAATAACTGCAGTCTTTGTTATTTGATAGCCACTTAAATTAAACATTTTTTATAGGGCAAGTAAAAACTGACTTCGGGGAAGTGAAAAAAAACCTTAGCGTTGAACCCTGCAGGGTTGTCTGTGTTTATTGCTAAATTATATGTAATGCAGTTAATCTCTACAAAATTATGAACATGTTGTGTCGATATAGATAGTGCTCCTAAATTTTGTGCTGGTGCTCCTAAAATTTTCAGTAAGGAGCGCTGGTGCTCCTAGTGGAAAAAGTTAGTCTGGAGCCCTGAGCGGGGAACCACAATTTCATTGTTTAAGCTGACACATAAAATTTTTGTTTGTCAACTGATTTGTCAGCCGCATCCTAACAGTTTTTTGGGGCGCCTGCTGGAGATGGATAGAGCCTAAAAACTTACATACAAATACTATACAAAGAGAGACAATGGTGATATAGTGGGGGTCTTTTGGATGTGGTAGATGTGATTTCCTGCATTCTGGTGGGTTTAGGGGTAGCATTGGAGATGGGCAATACCTATATACATACAAAGTCACCATGACTTGCAGGGCCTTCACAAGCAAGGGCGTAGGTTTGATTCTCACATTGGTAGGGACATAAAAGTGCTCCATGTGCTCCATTAACCTGTACGTTATTGATTTTTTAATGCAGTTTCAGGTCATGTGAAACTGATCACTGCTTTATATTGCATATTTAGATATCTACACCAAATACAAGAATGTCTTGGTTAATGTATGCTCTTATCAGTTATCAGTTACATGAATATACACTGATAACTTCACCACATCTGTCTGTATGTCAGTCCCTCCAGAAAAACCCGATTATGCGATCACATAATTCAATGCATAATCAGCCCAAGTCCGCATATTTATGTGGGGGCCGCATTTTTTCAAAGATGCTGCACTTTTGCTCCATAAATCGCCGATTTCTGCGCAAAATGCATGAAATATGTGGGACTTGCATGATTTCATAATCCCTGCATTTTCGTTGCAAAAAAGTCACATATATCTTAGCAGAAAGTTGAAATATTAATTGGAGGGGTTTTTCTTGTGAATGCTGTTGTGTCTGTCTTAGGCTTGGTGTGCGCGTCATGTAATGAGACCGAGCGCGCACTGGGCAGAGTGGGTGTGATGTTTCTTCTCTCTCACTCCTGTGGGGAGGAGGGAAGAAACCTTCCAGTGAAATAACTCTCGATCTAAAAGAGCAGGTTATGGTTTTAGGCATGAATGTGGGATTCAGCCTCAGAGTAGCTGCGCTCCTGTCATCTCATAACGAGACAAGACGGGGGACTGAAGGCGCACATAAATCACCCACTTACCTGAAGTCAGGGCTATGGGGTGCTGTTTGTAAAGTGTTGCATGCTGAAAATAACATCAACTTTTTGCCACATTTAGCTTCAAACAATTTAAAAAAGTGTTAAATCTAAATGCTAAATGTTAAATGTTAAATCTAAATGTTCTGGGTGAAACTAAATATTTAGCTAATATGCAAATTCACACTGCTGGTCACCGGAAGTCCCAAAATAAAAGCTCGAGATGGTCAGACTGTGTTTATAGAATCAAATAACGAATTAAAACCAACTTATCGGGGGAAATGAACACTTGAACATACATTAGCGTGATAATAACTACCTAAAATAACAAGAAACGTGTATGGAGAAATTTTATTTAATGTGTACTTTGAGCTGTTAGTGTCCCTTCGGAGGGAATCACCTTGTTGTTTACAAATACTTCCGGGTAGAAAACCAGCGGAGTTTAGCTACATATATATATACATATCTCACATTTTTCACGTCAATATATCAACGTTTAGACTAATCTGGTGTTTGTAAGTCTATAAACACTATGATTGAACAAACATTACTATCACGTTCTGAAATTAATAACATGGTTATCGTAGATAGCCCCGCTAGCGGAGTCTGTAATGACTCATTAACTCTAAACGGTCCGTGAAAAAAAATATTTTTTTCCAGCGGATGTCTTAGTTACAACATGATTGAGCTAACTGGAGTAGTTTCATGTCGTATCCGACAACGGGAGGCTTTTAACAGATGATGTCCTGATGTTAGCTTTGCTGCTGCTGCCACTGATGCTTTCTAGACATCGTGATTTCCCAAAACTGAATAAATACCACACATCGCAACACAAAACTGCTTTGCTAGCTCAATCGTGTTGTAACTAAGACATCCGCTGGAAAAAATATTTTATTCACGGACCGTTTAAGAGTTAATGAGTCATTACAGACACTGCTAACGGTGCTAAGAGCTAACGGTTGTTAGCTTAGCTTAGGTTGTTAGTCCCTCCGAAGGGCCACTAACAACTCAAAGTACACGTCAAATAAAATTTTTTTATGTTATTTTAGGTAGTTATTATCACGATAATGTATGTTCAAGTGTTCATTTCCCCCGATAAGTTGGTTTTAATTCATTATTTGATTCTATAAACACAGTCTGACCATCTCGAGCTTTTATTTTGGTACTTCCGGTGACCGGCAGAGTGAATTTGCATATTAGCTAAATATTTAGTTTCACCCAGAACATTTAGATTTAACATTTAGATTTATATTTAGCATTTAGATTTAACATTTAGATTTATATTTATATTTAGCATTTAGATTTAACATTTACATTTAGATTTAGATTTAGATTTAATATTTATATTTAATATTTATATTTATATTTATATTTATATTTATATTTAATATTTAGATTTAACATTTAGATTTAGATTTAGCATTTAGATTTAGATTTAATATTTATATTTAACATTTAACATTTAGGTGCCACATTTAATATTTAGATTTAACTATTTAATATATTTCTAAGTTAACAAATATTGCTGTAAATGTGGTAAAAGGTGACATTAAAAAATTCACAACACTTTTTTAAACATTGTTTGAAGCTAAATGTGGCAAAAAGTTGATGTTATTTTCAGCATGAGACACTTTACAAACGGCACCCCATACAGGGCTAAGAGAAGTGCTATCTTTAATGACAGTAGTTTGAGAGAGATTTGTGACAGAGGTTCGAAGGTAGGTTCTTCCAGAGCGCGTAACACCAGGGGTAAATCCCACTGCGGGGCTGAAGAGCATGTGACATCTCTGTCGTCTGACTCCTTTCAAAAAGCGCTTAACCAGCGGGTGCGCAAAAACGGATCTCTCTCCATAGCCTTCATGACATAATATATATTTTATTTATTCATTTTTACAGAATTTGTAGCATATTCCTTTTATAAAGCTACAGAACTTGTTTGACTCAGCAATGTTTTGTAAGTTTGAGCCATGTGTTTAAGGTCTGAAATAAAACAAGATGAGAACTTAAATATTCCGTGCACTTTCTGTGATTATGCTTGCTTATCATACAAAGTAATTAGAAATGACTCTTTACTTTGAGGTAGTAGCCTAGTGAGAACAGGGTGTTGGGGAAATCACTTTTATTTCTCTTTTTCATCAAACTGCAGTTTTTGCAAGTTCCAGCAATTTTTACAAGTTCAGGCAATTTTTACAAGTTCCCGCAATTTCATCGCATAAAATTGTATAAATATCCTGCATATTCCATCACATTTCTTAAGAAAACGTGTCGCATAATCAATGATTTTGCCCGCAACAATCACAAAAACCTCCGCATTTTTCTGGAAGGTCTGGTATGTGCTTTCCAGGGTAAACTATAATAAAAATAATAATAATATAACAGTATACTCCAGAGGGGCTTAACTTCAGTACCAGCCTGCAGTCTGCAGTTGGGTTGGTAATAGGGATCCAAAT
The DNA here is from genome assembly GCA_026686955.1 of Epinephelus cyanopodus. Taxonomy (NCBI): domain Eukaryota; kingdom Metazoa; phylum Chordata; class Actinopteri; order Perciformes; family Serranidae; genus Epinephelus; species Epinephelus cyanopodus. Next base: position 2,976,175 of record CM048932.1, on the reverse strand, counting down.
TGATATTGATATCTGGTAAAAACATATATTATGCATGAATCAATATTTTTACTTATCCCTAGTCACAATGCTGAATCTCACTATCAACATATATCCTTCACAATTCAATCTCACCTGTGAGGCTCCTGTCTCTCCTCTATCTCCTCCATTCTCTCTCCTACTTGTGATCTGATAAAAAATATATTGATGCAAGACATGTGAACAGTGGGACAATTTGAGATACAACAGTCTAGATTTTGATTGTTCTAGCCTGAGGAAAACATACTGTATGTTTTACATTTGTGTAATTCATTAAACAACATCTGAATGTATATAGGCTAAAGAACAGCCGAAAATGTCAACACAAGTTAGTCAGCTTCATAATATTATACATAAATAAAATAAATCAACAAAAATGTAAATGCTCCAAAATCATTATAATATAACTGTGTGCAAAATGTTGCACTTAAGGGCCGTCCACACCAAGAAAGATAACTGTAACGTTAACTATAACGATAACAATGCCAGCATCCACACCAATGAACGATATTGTTGTGTTGCTAGGTTACGCCAAACACACACTGCTCGGTGCTGTCGGCAAGGGAGCAGAGTGATGGATAAAATGGATATTGATGACCTGTTATTGCTGTATGTTGCGAGAAAGAAAAAGAAAACCAATTTGCCGCTTGCTCCACCTGTCTGTCTGTCTGTAACCTCCATCTGTCATGACACAAACATGAAAGAAGACGTGCAGTTTATTGTTTTTCACCGGCGACGAGCTGTCATTACTCGCGACAATTACACACGGCTGTACACTCTTTATAACTCACTGTGTGAACCTATGTTGCACAATAAAGATTTGCCTCCCTCAGTAACTTCATCCTGGCGCCGGGCTTGCCTAAACCTCAATCACTGCGTGATTAGAATATAAACGTAGAAAAATAAATAAAATTGCAGGCGGTAATGGTTGGAAATTCAGCGGGAGTGGGCAGGAGCGGGTTGAAGAAAACAGTCCTACGCAGGGCTCTAGCGCACAGGGTGAATTTTATGAACGGAGGGGAAAGGGGAGACGCATTCCCCTGCAAAATGTATTTTATTGCAGTTATTTACCCGGTATTTGCTAAACAAAATCACTGAAGTTAAAGTTATATCACAAAACTATATTGTTACGGATCTTTGCACATTTTTAAGTGGGTATATGGAAATCCTGGAGCTTTCTTAGTGGGTATACGTGATGTGATGAACGTCTCGACCTGTCATTTCGGATGGATTTTGATTGGCTGTCAGTGTTTCGATCGTTCATCAAATCTCTCTGAAAGTGATCCAAACGATATCATCCACCACTATCGTTGTTGTTATAGTAGTGTGGACACTGCTGAACACTTGAGTTTAGAACGATTTTTAAAACTGTATATTTATAGTTATAGTTATAGTTATAGTTCTTGGTGTGGATGGCCACCCAATATCTATTACATAAATATGACTCAGCTTTGGTGTTTTTACTGGGAGCAGTGGATCTCTATTCTCCTAAGTCTCTCCTTCACACACCATGGATGCTGAAGACTGTCACTGAAGGAGCTATTATTTATAGTGTTTACACGTTATGTATTCAGACTGTTTCTATCATGTCATCTTACTACAAACATTAATTTGAACTGCTTCATCACTACATGACATCTATGATTGCTGATGGAGCATGTGAAGTGGAATTTCATGTTCTCTGGCATATAATATTGATCTAATAGTTGCCAAAATTAGCTCAGCGAGTATTAGCTCGTCAGCATCTCATTATCTAGCAAAGAGTCACCAAGGAACACCGTTCAGTTAGCCTAACATCAACAGTGTTGGAAGAAAATACAATTTTTTTTAGCTTATTTACGGAACCAACCGACTCACCGTTCACACTCGGCGCTACGGTGTGGGGTCACACGCGTGTATGTGTCGTTCCCTCACAAACTGCCGTGAACTGTACGGTGACGCGCACCCACAAAGTCAGTGGAGAGAGTGGCACTGGGGAGGACCAATCACACGTTACCAAAATAATGGTAGAGCCAATCGATGAGCAATACGAGGTTAGAGGTGGGATGTATGGTAGACACCAACGATTGTTAACCCTTTGTGTATCAAATTGAGTGGATGCTGACAGCCAGTGTTTATATTGGTAGGGACAATACAGAAGGGGCTGAATATTGGTGGGGACGTGTCCCTACCGTCCCTACCCAGTCCTGCGCCTATGTTCACAAGTGAACCTGCATTCAGCTCAGAGTGACTGAAAAAAATATCTTAGCCCTGACATGCTGACGTATTGCGGTAAGTGAGTTGTGTCATTTCCTGTGTTTCTGTGCCAGCGTCTCTGTACTGCTCTGGTGAATTCTACTAGCCTGCTTTCTGCTTTCTCACCTCAGTTTCTTTAACGTCTACTCCAAGTCTTAACCCATACTAGTTCTGTTTAAGCACTTATAGCTCTCCTCCTTTCTACAACTTTCTCGCTAATCTCTTCACTGTTGTTTGCATGTTACTAGCCTTGTTAGCTACATTAGCTTTACTGCTAGCGATGGCTTCTCCCTCTGCTCTTTCTTGCTCGGTGTGCCAAATGTTCAGTTATGCCTCTGCCTCCTTTAGCGACAGTGGTAACTGTAACAAGTGTAGCTTATTTGCTGTGTTGGAGGCGAGGCTTAGTGTGGCTTAGTGAATTAGAAGCGCCACATAGCATAGCCTTAGCCTCTGCTAGCAGGCCTCTGGTAACTCCCGTGCAGCCGGGATGTTGGATAAGTGTGCGCCAGAAGCGTAGCTCCAAGCCGAAGCCCACGGCTCACCACCAGCCTGCTCACGTTTCAAACTGCTTTTCCCCACTCAGCGACACACCCGCTGAGGACAAAACTCTGGTTATTGGCAGCTCTATTCTGCGGAACATGAAGTTAGCAACACCAGCGGCCATAGTCAAATGCATCTCTGGGGCCAGAGCGGGCGACATCGAATCAAATTTAAAACTGCTGGCTAAAGCTAAACATGGATTCAGTAAAATTGTTATTCACGTCGGCGGCAATGACACCCGGTTACCCCAGTCGAAGGTCACTAAAATTAATATTGCCTCGGTGTGTGAATATGCAAAAACGATGTCGGACTCTGTAGTTTTCTCTGGACCCCTCCCTAATCTGACCTCTGATGACATGTTTAGCCGCATGTGATCATTTAATCGCTGGCTGTCCAGGTGGTGTCCAGCAAATGATGTGGGTTTCGTTAATAATTGGCAAACTTTCTGGGGAAAACCTGGTCTCATTAGGAGAGACGGCATTCATCCCACTTTGGATGGAGCTGCTCTCATTTCTAGGAACCTGGAAAATTTTATTAGTAAATTAAATCCCTGACAACCCAGAGTTGAGACCAGGACAGAGAGTCGCAGTCCTATACGCCTCTCTGAGCTTCTAGTTCAGTTACCCAGCCATAGTTTTCATAGTTTTATACAAATGGTGTCTGTCCCCCGACCACCTAAATTATTTAAATCTAAAATTAAACAAAGAGGAGTTGTGCATAACAACCTCATGAAAAGTTGCAGCCATTTTTAACTCTAGTCTGTTAATCAGCCCTAAACCTAAATTAGATTATAATTCATTTGAACAACTCGTTCTTAGTTTTTTACATCCGACCTGGAAAACCTCGCAGCCACTTTTATTTGTTATAGTGTACCGTGCTCCTGGCCCGTATTCTGAATTTATATCTGAATTCTCAGAGTTTTTATCCAGTCTAGTTCTTAAATCAGATAAAGTTATTATTGTAGGCGATTTTAACATTCATGTTGACGTTGATAATGACTCCCTGGTTACCGCGTTTATCTCATTATTAGACTCCATTGGCTTCAGTCAGGGTGTACATGAACCCACTCACTGTTTTAACCATACCCTAAATCTAGTTCTGACGTATGGAATTGAAATTGATAACCTAACAGTCTTTCCACAGAATCCCTCGCTATCGGACCATTATTTGATTACTTTTGATTTCTTTTTACTCGATTACACGCCACTCAGCAACAGTTACTATACTAGGTGTTTATCAGATAGTGCTGTCGCAAAATTTAAGGAAATGATTGCTCCATCGTTAAATTCAATACCAAGTCCTTTAGTAACAGAGGTTTCCCGCACCGACTTTAACCTCTCCCGAATTGATCAATTTGTTGATAGCGCCGTAAGCTTGCTGCAAACAACACTCGACTCTGTAGCTCCTCTTAAAAAGAAGTTAACAAAACAAAGAAAGTTTGCTCTTTGGTATAACTCTCAAACCCGTAAGTTAAAACAAATATCGCGAAAGTTTGAAAGGAATTGGCGATTAACCAAACTGGAAGAATCTCGTTTAATCTGGGCAGACAGTCTCAAAACTTATAAGAAGGGCCTCCACAATGCCAGAGCAAACTATTACTCAGCTTTAATAGAAGAAAACAAAAATAACCCTAGGTTTCTTTTCAGCACTGTAGCCAGGCTGACTGAGAGTCAAAGCTCTATTGAGCCTTGTGTTCCTTTAGCCCTTAGCAGTAATGATTTTATGAGCTTTTTTAATGACAAAATTCAACTATTAGAGGCAAAATTCATGACCTCCTGTCCTCAGATAGTACCTATCTAACCTCAAACACAGCTGTAACACCTAATATTTATTTAGATTGCTTCTCCCCAATTTCTCTTCAAGAATTGACCGCAGTGATTTCTTCATCTAAGTCATCAACGTGTCTCTTAGACCCCATCCCAACTAGGCTACTCAAGGAGGTCTTACCTTTAGTTAACACCCATATATTAGATATGATCAATATATCCTTATTAATAGGCTATGTACCACAGTCTTTTAAGGTAGCTGTAATTAAACCTCTACTAAAACTATAGTTGGCTAACATCTCTACTACCAGAGGTGTTAGCCAACTATAGACCAATATCTAATCTTCCATTTATGTCAAAGATCCTTGAGAAAGTAGTTGCAGAACAGCTGTGTGATTTTCTCCATGATAACAATTTATTTGAGGAATTACAGTCAGGATTTAGAGCGCATCATAGCACTGAGACAGCACTAGTTAAAATTACAAATGACCTTCTGATTGCTTCAGACAAAGGACTCGTCTCTGTACTTGTTTTATTAGATCTTAGTGCAGCGTTTGACACTATTGACCATGAAATTCTGCTACAGAGACTGGAACACTTAATTGACCTAAAAGGTTCTGCACTATGCTGGTTTAAATCTTATTTATCTGATCGTTTTCAGTTTGTTGACGTTGATAATGAATCATCCTTACGTACTAAATTTTGTTTTGGAGTTCCGCAAGGTTCTGTGCTCGGACCAATCCTATTTATTCTATATATGCTTCCTTTAGGCAACATCATTAGAAATCACTCACTAAATTTCCATTGTTATGCGGATGATACACAGTTGTATTTATTGATGAAGCCAGAAGAAAGTAATCAATTAACTAAACTCCATAACTGCCTTAAAGACACAAAAACCTGGATGAGCACCAATTTCCTGATGTTAAATTCAGCCAAAACTGAAGTTATTGTTCTTGGCTCCAAACAACTCAGAGACTCTTTATCTGATGACATAGTTTCTCTCGATGGCATTGCTCTGGCCTCTACCATTACCGTAAGAAACCTCGGAGTAACATTTGATCAAGATTTGTCTTTTAATTCTCATTTAAAACAAACCTCATGGACTGCATTTTTTCATCTACGTAATATTACAAAAATTAGGCCTATCCTGACCCGAAAAGATGCAGAAAAATTGGTCCATGCTTTTGTTACCTCAAGGCTGGATTACTGTAACTCTCTATTATCAGGTAGCTCTAGTAAATCCTTAAAAACTCTCCAGCTAATTCAGAATGCAGCAGCACGTGTACTTACAGGATCTAAGAAATGAGATCATATTTCTCCTGTTTTAGCTTCTCTGCACTGGCTCCCTGTAGAATCCAGAATTGAATTTAAAATCCTACTGTTAACTTATAAAGCTCTAAATGGTCAAGCTCCGTCATATCTTAGAGAGCTCATAGTGCCATATTATCCCCCCAGAACACTGCGCTCGGAGAATGCAGGGTTACTCGTGGTCCCTAAAGTCTCCAAAAGTAGATCAGAAGCCACAGCCTTCAGCTATCAGGCTCCTCTCCTGTGGAATCATCTTCCTGTTACGGTCCGGGAGGCAGACACCGTCTCCACATTTAAGACTAGACTTTAGACTTTCCTCTTTGATAAAGCTTATACTTAGGGCTGGCTCAGGCTTGCCCTGTACCAGCCCCTAGTTAGGCTGACTTAGGCCTAGTCTGCCGGAGGACCCCCCTATAATACACCGGGCACCTTCTCTCCCTCTCTCTCTCGTATCCTATTACTGCATCTTGCTAACTCTGCCATTCTGGATGTCACTAACTCGGCTTCTTCTCCGGAGCCTTTGTGCTCCACTGTCTTTCAGGTTAACTCGTATTGCAGTGGTGCCTGGATAGCGTGACGTGTGTGGTTGTGCTGCTGCCGTGGTCCTGCTGGATGCCTCCTGCTGCTGCCATCATTAGTCATTAGTCATACTTCTATTGTTATTATACACATATGATTATTATCACACGTGTATACTGCCAGATTCTAATATATACTTTCAACATATTGTACCACAGTAGCCAGAACTATAACGATAATATTATTACTTTCATGAATGTTGTTGTAAGCTACTGTCATTACTGTGTGTCCTGCATCTCTCTCTCTCTCTCTCTCTCTCTCTCTCTCTCTCTCTTTCTCTCTCTCTTTCTGTCTCATTGTGTCATACAGATTACTGTTAATTTATTATGCTGATCTGTTCTGTACGACATCTATTGCACGTCTGTCTGACCTGGAAGAGGGATCCCTCCTCAGTTGCTCTTCCTGAGGTTTCTACCGTTTTTTTCCCCCGGTAAAGGTTTTTTTTGGGGCAGTTTTTCCTTCTCTGCTGTGAGGGTCCAAAGGACAGAGAGATGTCGTATGCTATAAAGCCCTGTGAGGCAAATTGTGATTTGTGATATTGGGCTTTATAAATAAAATTGATTGAACTGAATTGATTGAACTACTTAAAACCAGAAACTAGGACTTGCCTATGTGGCATATAGCCTATTACTTTGTAGACACAAGACCCATTTTGGATTTAAAGCAAAACTCGTGGTTGAAATGGTTGAATATATTTTGATTAAGATCTAACTAAAATATTATTTTGGGAATAATAATATATTTTGTGTATTATTGTAGTCTAAAGAGAATTTCATGATATATTTTTAGACCATGCAAGTCTAAGGCTGCGTTCAGACTGCAGTTGCAAGTGACATGAATCTGATTTTTTAACTCAAATGTGACCCATATCTGATTTGCTTTTGACAGTGTGAACAGCACAAGTCACATTGAATCTGACATTTTCGAATCAGATTCAGGCCACTTTCAAATGTGGTACTGAATCCGATACATATCGGATTTTTTTGAATGCGACCGCAGTCTGAACAGCCAGGTCGCATTGAATGCAACTTTGACGCCATTATGACCCACACTGCCTGTTTTGTAAATAAAGTTGATTGAAAAAAAAGTGTCCTAGGCGGGGAGAGTAGGCGGGGCGGAACAGAATGAAACACAAGCTGTGTTCGAAATCGCACCCTATCATGGATATAGTGCACTATATATATATATAGTGTGTTCGCCATTTTGTAGTGTTGTTCGAATTCTCCGCTGTTAATTTCATTCACTATATAGTGGACTATAAAATACCCACAATGCACAGTAAATGTGAGTGAACAACGATGTACCCTACATTTTACTCCTGTATACCACAATGCAATGCGGTCGTCTTTTGCCAGAGGAGAAGAAGAACAACCGCAAACAGAAAAGAAACGAATAGCATGTTAGCCGGTAACGTTAGCACACGAGCTAACAATAGCCACTTAGCTCGCCCGAGCCAGGTAGCTTGTAGCTCGTGCACTATCGTGGGCTATTACAGCTCACAATGCAGACACACAACTGTAGCTGACAAAACCAAACGTCCACACCACTGACATTTCAACAATTTATTGACAAAAAGTACAACCACCACACAGTTCGATCATCCTCGAAGCGCCCGGTTTGTTTACATGATGCTCGGCGCGTCCCACTTGCGTCACAGAAGTATGTGGAGCAGCTACTGACGCAACGACGTTCAGAAAATTTCAGTTAGTGTCCGAAATCTCGTTCAGTCGCTCCCCATGTAGTGCACTATATAATAAACACGAGATAGGGAATAGTGAGTGAGTGAGTGAGTGGACGGTTTCGAACACAGCTACAGTTGTGCGCGTGATGTGTCATCAACTATGAACTGCGCATGCGGGTCAGTTCAGGAGCGTGAGCTGTTCACACATCAGTCCGTAGATAGGCCACATTTTAAAATGTAATGTGAACAGCCAAACAAAAAATCGGATTTGGGCAATAAATCGGAACTGGGCATTAAGGCCTGCAGTCTGAACGCAGCCTAAGAGTGCCTGGACTTAGGCCATTTCATTTCATTTTTTGACATTTACAAAGCTCTCCAAATGCCTTTTAACATTGCTGTGGAAATTAATCGCAAAGTCACTTTTATGCTATAGATATTTTCTCTCAGCCAGTTATAATCTCTCCTCACCTGTGAAGACCCTGCATGACCATCCTTGCTGGTCTCTGGTCCCCTGTTTCCTCCCTGACCGTGCTCTTTGTATTGTGGCAATAAAGATTAAAAAAATATGTGCAAAGCAATAATGAGCACAAGTTCTTATTAAAGGGATAGTGCACCCAAAAATGAAAATTCAGCCATTATGTACTCACCCATATGCCGAGGGAGGCTCAGGTGAAGTTTTAGAGTCCTCACATCCCTTGCGGAGATCCAAGGGGAGAAGGAGTAGCAACGCAACTCCACCTAATTCAGATTCAAACATCCAAAAACATATAATTGAAACCACAAAATATCTCCATAATGCTCGTCTGTAGTGATCCAAGTGTCCTGAAGCCCCGACATAAAAAGTTGTTTGGAAAAACGTCATTTGAGCTCTGTTTTTAGCCTCATTGTAGCCTGTAGCTCTTAACTGCCTCTCTGTTCACCGAGCTCACATGTGTGCGCTTGCATGAGACTGTGAGACATGGGCACCGCCGTCATGTGTGTTCACGTGCTGTCGCTGGTCTCATGTGCAAGCACCGTCACCCTGCGTTAGATGGAGCTGTGTTGCTACCCCCTCTTCCCTGGGATATCCGCAAGGGATGTGAGGGCTCTAAAACTTCACCTGAGCCTCCCTCGGCATATGGGTGAGTAGATAATAGCTGAATTCTCATTTTTGGGTGCACTATCCCTTAAAAGGAGGAGTGGATTTTTTCCTAGCATGAAACTAGCCAGCAAGCGATTCAATATAGGTAACAGTAACAATTAGTATTCTTGTTAACTAGCTTAACTTGATATGTTGGCATCTATTAATTAGTCATCATTTAGCTATCATTATCTACATGCAACAGCATTACTCAATTTGCAAGGTTTGTTTGGAAGAAACTATGCAAGATTTTTGGCTTCTTGCTGGCTGGTTTGCTGAACATAGTTAACACACAGCAGCACTGCCCAGTCTGTGCGATTGATTCAGATCACAACAGGACAGCGTAGTTGGCTGACTGTGAGACTAGAGCTGCCCAATCAAAGCGCAAATATGGATTGTGCACCAATCAGAGAGTTCCACAGAAACATTTGGCTGCACTCCATTTCACTCAACTGGTACGCTGATCAGGCGGAGTCTGCCCCTCTCCTCTCCTCTCCTCTCCTCTCTCTGTAGTTAAGCTGCAAACTTCAACTCCGCCCACCTGGCGCGCCGCCTGTTTGAAATGAATTTAAAATACTCAGCTGCCAGCCTTTTTTCCATGCGATGCGTGAGAGTTGGCAAACCTGTGAATATAAAATGTCCCACAGAAGTTTTCTGAAAGAGTTTAAAATGCTCAAGTCCTGTGAAAGAGGTTAAAATCTTTTAATAAGTGTTGCAAGGGTTAAAAACTCGTTAAAAACAAAAGGTTTGAACACACTATCTACCAGATGAGCTGATCTGTAATCACCCTGTTGAGTATTTTGAGATGATGCCATGATTGATTAGTTATGCCTACAGAGGTTGGAAGGGGGAGCCCCGATGCGTCATTCTGCATGAATCTGCCAAAGAGGGAGCATCATGTACTAACAACCTTATTGATTTCTCGCCTTTTCAGGTAAAAAATGAGTGTTGAGTAACTTTGTAATATGTTTGCTATCTTGTTTTGTCAGTGTGCAAAACCGTGTGTATCTTGTGTCTTGTGGTTCTTTGCATGACAGTTGGTGTAAAAAGGACAAGCTACATATTGACAAAATGGGAGGAATTTCCACACAAAATTCAGAAACTGTTTATGTTTTGTGCTATTGATAATGCTAACGCTACGCTAACCTGAAGTATAGCCTTGAATCAGTCCATTACAAGTGAACAGACGTTTTCTAGGTAAAGTTTAACTCCCTCAGTTGAAAGGTTTGAGAGGTGAACTGCTGCTTTCGACTTGAAGTCAGAGCAGATACCCAAGAGAGAGCTTGGTGCAACCAGGACTTCACTCTGCTTTCTTGTGGAGATGCGGGAGGAGAAAAGACAATCGCCGGTGACTGTGTTTGGATGCTGACTTGCTGCTAAACCTGCACCTGTGAAGTTGTGTGATTTTATTGCACTTACCTGTTAAGAGGGATTACTGCATTTGAGAGAGACATATAATGGCACATTTGGTAAAAGATCTTTATTAAAACTCTGACTTAAAAGGGTAATTTCATAATATGTAGGTTTAAAGGAGTTGCATATATGTACTTTAAAAAAGAGATCCAAGATCACTTTAAAACTGGGTTAAACAGGGTTAAGAAACATTAGAGAAATACATTAAAAGAACCCAAAAGCTCTGCCCTTATTAATAAGATTAATGAGGGGAGCACTACATATTGGCAGGGAACCAAGTGTTGAATAGGAACGATACATCCTATGTGCACTCTGATTGTGTTTAGTTCAGTAAGACACATGTACAGAGTATGAAGTTGCAAATGCTATGTGTGCAATTAATTATGTGTTAGTGTTTTCATTTCTGAAGTAACTGTGACAAGATAAAAGGAATATAAGGGGCAGAAGAGACAAATTATTTCTGATGTTTACATGGTATTTTTGTTTATTTCAAATACATGTCAGTTTGATAAATCAAGGTCATGTTTATTGGTTATTATACAATTTAAGATACATTTTGCCATATTTGATTTCACCAGCTTAAGAAGAATTGCGAAATTACATATTTACCTGCTTACTTACCTTTAAAGGAAAAAAGAAAATTAGATTGGAAAGTTGTAAAATGTTGTAAAATGTTAAAGAGGATGTTATTATTGGAATGTTTTATGTTGAAAATAACTTCTCTGAAGAAAATAAATAAATATATAATATACATATATATGTATATATATATATGTAATAGGGAGAAATCAATAAAGGTGTTTGAACATGATGCTCTTTCTGTGGCAGCTTTATGAAGCTGCCACAGAAAGAGCATCATGTTCAAACACCTTTATTGATTTCTCCCCATTACAGGGCGTTACATTGTCACGTTCATTTGCGCCAAAGCAGGTCAAATTGATTCACAATCACTTGTGCTTCCTAAATAGACAGATTGATATCCCGGCAGTTTAACTGACTTGGTGTTATCCTGTGACAATATATAAAAACACTACTTTCAGGGAGAGACGACACTCTGAGCAGCCAGGAAGTTGCTAAAAGGGTGTGAAAAGTCTGTATTAAAAGCATTTTTTTGACCTGCAATTTCTCCCTGCCTTTATTGTGTTTTTTATTATCCACTATGGCACACTTTTTGTTGCAGATGCAGTTTAATGAAGTCACTGAATCAAAAGGGGGAGGGGTTTAAAAATGTGATTGGGCCAATTAAGAAAATATATTAGTGTGTCAGAGAGCATGTAATATTTGCCTATCAGACAAAAAAAAACAAAAAAACAAAGTCTGCTGTGTTGACCCACTGGGAAACTGCCAGATGGCCACCACTGATCTGAGTGGTATTGACCAATCACAACACATTAAAATAACACTGAAATCTTAGAACCTCTTGGCTATTGTCTGATGACCATTTAGTTTTATATTAGCTTTTTAAAAAATGTATCTTAATTCATATACAGATATTTTTGTTCACAGACATTAGCAGAAATGACTGGTGCATGGAAGAGGATGTCTTGGCCCAGATATCTGTTGGCACAGTGGATCTCCCAGAATACTGGCCAATGCCCCTGGAAGCTTGTGGTCATCTGACTGGTAGCCAATATGTTAGAGGATTGGCTTAAAGCTAAATGGTAATACAGCAAGCAAACATGCTCACTGTGATATACCAACATGCTGATATTTACCAGTCACTCAATCAGTCATGACAATAGAACAATTTATTGGCTGACTAACCAACCAACACTGCGATCCCTAAAGCCGTGCTGCCAGTCTGCATAAAATAACAAACAAACAAAAAATAAACAAACTCTTCAATTCAAATAAACACAAGAAGTTTGTGCTCTAGAGAAAGGATCAGCACTCAGTGAATAACCTCCTAAGCCCTATGATAAGCTATTATAGCAAGGCTTAACTATACTGACCAGTGAGCAGTAATAACTAACATGTCTTTGGGGGCCTTTGACTCTGAAGAAGACGCAATAGCATCGAAACGTCAGTCTGTTTGCACCTTATTAAAAGCTCTGCAATTTATCGAGTGCTCCAGCCTCCTTTCATTTGGGTTCAGTAATTTTTTGAAGTGGCCCACTTGATGTACTGTCTACTATTCTGTCCTGTGCTGTGAGCACCGATCCAGTTTTATTTTATTTTTGGCTGAAGCGCAAGAGTGCCTTTCTTTTCTATTATGGCAAGGCTTAACTATACAGACCAGTGAGCAGGGGTCATCAAGTGGGAACATCTTTTCACCAGTGTTTCGTCTAGTTGGTCCCACGACACTTCCAGGAGGCTAGACAGCTAAAGTTAAAGGAGACAGAGAGGATAAACTCACAGGCTTTCTCAGCCCAAACAACACTGCCACCTTCAACAAACTCAGGCTCCATTTATGGAAGCTCCAGGTAGTGACAGTGCCGATACTACCTTTCCTAGCACATTCACCATAGTCTATTTCACGTGCTACATAGAGTAACTCCAATAGTAAAGTTAACTTGTCACAAGGCCGATATAAATGGTGACATATCAGGTGTTGAAATGTTTAGCTGCAGGCATCGAAGGGAAATGAAGACAGGTGAATTCAGAAGGTGTTAAGGTTAGGAGTTTAGCAATTCAGTTTGTCAGTGAGGGGGGGGAATACAGAAAGGATAAGTTAGTAAGGAGGCAAGGGTGTGGCTGCCTAGAATTGTGATTGGGAAATGCAAGTAGATTTAGGGAGAAAGCTTGTTGTTCCCCGGGAAATAGTTTGTACCAAGCAGAGGCCTGAGATAGTGTTGCCATCAGTGAGTCAACGGATAGTTCATTTCATTGAGCTGACAGTTCCTTGGGAAGACTCAGTGGAAGAAGCCTATGAAAGGAAAAAGCTTAGATATGCAGACTTAGGAGCAGAAGCTGAGAGCAGCGAGGATGGAAAACTAGGATTTGTCCAGTGGAAGTGGGGTGTAGGGGATTCATAGCAAGATCACCTGTCTCGCTCCTGGTGGAACTCGGAGTGCAGCGACAGAGATTGGGGAAGACAGTGAAGGAAATGAGTGAAAAAAAATGAGTGTGAAATAGAGTATAGTGAATGTGCTAGGAAAGGTAGTACTAGCACAGTCTCTACCTGGAACTCACATGTACAGAGCCTGGGTTTGGTTGAAGGTGACAGTGCTGTTTGGGCTGAGAAAGCCATGCATAAGTAAGGTAAAGGAGGTTATTGGGTTGGTGCGGAGAGCAGTGAGACCTGGCATTAGGGGAGTGTCTCTGGCACGCCAGAGATCACTGTCTAGCCTCCTGGGAATGTCATGGGACCAACTAGATGAAACACTGGTGAAAGGAGGTTCCCACCAGATGACCCCAAAGACATGTTAGTTGACACAGCTCACTGGTCCGCTTGGAAAGACAGCTGACAGGAGGAAAAAGACCCCAAAGGTGCTGTCATGGGCTAGCAACCCATGGTAGCAGTGGTGAGGCCTAGCAGCCTTACTACAACCAAAATTAGCTACAGCCAACATAGGGAAAATACTCCAAGAGTCAGCGAGAGCTGGGGTGGAAAATGACTCACAGGTGGATTACACGGTAACAGACATTGGAACGGACACGACTATGCATTGGATCTGTGACTCAGTGAAGGTTCAGGGCAAGGACCTATCCACCAGGGCTAGAATTAGCAGCACTCAGGGCAAGGTTAGAGCATCTGTAGAGGATAAAGGTAGCACAGTCGAGAACAAGATGCTTCAGGTTTGTCCTTGTGGCTGGCAGAAGGTAACATCAATAAAAGGCCTGTGTGTGGCAAAGAAAGAGCAGGGTAGCCGCACTGATCAGTACTTCCTAAGAAGTTAGTCGAGTCAGTCGGATGAAGTCCAGCGGCAGGTAGAAAACCACAGTTTGCAGGATATCAGTAACACTGCCACTGAGGAGGAGGAGGAGGGGGTAGTAGGAGAGGATGCAGGTGACACTGAGGTCAGTATGCCAGTCAGAGAAAGAACCATGGAGCAAAAGGTTAGAGTTAGATGGCCTAGGGCAAATGACAGTAAAGAATGGAAGATAGTTAATAGAGATTTGTCGGTAATCTTAAGCAGGCTTAGAGGAAATGCAATTGAAAGGTTAGAAAAGATGGGAGATATAATTTACTCAAATGGTACAGAGAGGTTCGGGGTGCATGAGAGAAAGAGGAGTGAGAGGGCAAAGTCAGGTAAGTCTAGGTGGCAAAGAGAAATAGAGAAGTTAGTTAAGGAAAGGAGACAGTTAAGAAAGCAGAGGAAAAAGGCTACAGAAGAAGGGGGGGGGGGGGTTAATGTGTTGCAAGAGGAGTTGAGAAGCAGGCTAGAAGTTCTTAGAAGGGCAGAGCATCTCAGGAAAAAGAGGAGGAAGAAGGAACATGTTAAGACAGGTTTTTTCAGGGACCCTTTAAAGTTTGTTAAAGGATCGTTCAGCCAGGAAAAGGGAGGGCAGCTCAAAGCAGGAAAGCTAGAGGTTGAAGAATATTTGAGAAGTACATATTCAGATTCAGAGAAGAATAGGATAGTGGGTTTCCCACCAGATATCCCTTTATTAAGAGGAATAGAGTATGAGATGGATGTCAGGCCACCTAGGTAGAAGGAAGTTCAGGAGGTGGTCAGGTGTGCAAAGGCTTCTTTGGCCCCAGGGCCTAATGGAGTCCCCTACCGGATTTATAAAAGTGCACCTGATATTATTAAATTTTTGGGGAAACAGCTAAGAATAGTTTGGGAGAAACAACTTATCCCAAGAGCATGGCGTAGGGCAGGGGGTGTCCTCATTCTGTCTGTGTCTGTGGACCTTAGCCAATTCCGGATGATTTCTCTCTTGAATGTTGAGGGGAAGATTTTCTTTAGTGTAGCTGCACAGAGATTAGCTAGCTACTTAGAAAGGAATAACCTAATAGATACCATGGTGCAGAAGGCAGGAATACCAGTTTTTGCAGGGTGTTTAGAGCATACTAGCATGATCTTGCACCAGATTCAGGCAGCGAAGATTAAGACAAGGGACCTGCATGTAATATTTTTAGATCTTGCAAATGTGTTTGCTTCAGTACCGCATAACCTCATTTGGAGTGTGTTTGACTACTTCAAAGTGCCGCAGGTAGTTGTTAACTTAGTGAAAGCATACTTTCAGGATATTAGGTTGTGTCTAAGTATGGCAGGTTTCACAAAAGGTTGGCAGAGGCTAGAAATAGGCATCGTGGCAGGGTGTACAATTTCTCCATTAGCATTTACAATGCTGATGGGAGTAATCATCAGGGCTTCTAAGTGGGTGGTAGGTGGGGAGAGACCACAGAACAGGTTGCATCATCCACCAGTTAGGGCTTATATGGATGACATGACACTGGTGACCACAACAATGCCATGTACAAATAGGCTACTAGAGAAGGTAAATAAGAACCTCAAGTGGGCCAGCATGAAGATCAAGCCTAGTAAGTCTAGAAGCATCTCAATACGTAGAGGGAAGTTAGGAAGTTTGTCATAGATGATGAGGGAATCCCAACAATTAGGGAAAAGTCAGTAAAGAGCTTAGGTAGGTGGTACAATGTAGAGTTGAATGATGAAGAACAGGTTGTGAAATTTAGAAAAGATGAAGGATTGGATTGAATAGATAAATCAGAGCTTCCAGGAAAGTTGTGGTGTTTGCAATTTGGGCTATAGCCTAGGTTAATGTGGCCATTGTCAATTTATGAAATACTAATACCCGTTGTGGAGAAAATTGAAAGGTCGGTTGAAGTTGTGGTTTAGATGAAGCAGTTAGAGCAAGCCAATGGATCTAGAAGAGAAGAAGTAATGTGAGTTGGGGGCCAGCATTGGGAACTACTAAGCGGGAACACAATTCCTTGAGATCAGGTGGAGAGATTCACTTCCTCTTAGGAGGAAATCCAGGAAGAGGAAGGTTATTTAAGTGTGGGAGTGGCCTATTTGAATCACTTTTGTTTGAGACCATGCTCCTTTAACTTAAGCTTATATAAGAGTTATGCTATGTAGCGTGTGAAATAGAGTATGGTGAATGTGCTAGGAAAGGTAGTATCAGCACTGTTTCTACCTGAAGCTTGCATGTACAGAGCCTGGGTTCGGTTGAAGGTGGCAGTGCTGTTTGGGCTGAGAAAAGCCATGTGTAAGTAAGGTAAAGAAAGTTATTGGGTTGGTGCGGGGAGCACTTAGTACTAAGCACTTAGTAGCAGAACTACTAAGCAGAGTACATAACTCCTTGAGATCAGGTGGAGAGATCCACCAATCAGTCCTCTCAGGAGGAAGTCCAGGAAGAGGAAGGTTATTTAAGTGTGGGAATGGCTGTTTTAATCCCTTTTG
Source organism: Epinephelus cyanopodus (assembly GCA_026686955.1). NCBI lineage: Eukaryota > Metazoa > Chordata > Actinopteri > Perciformes > Serranidae > Epinephelus > Epinephelus cyanopodus. The sequence goes on along the minus strand of CM048932.1, from coordinate 2,959,198 downwards.
TTTGAGACCATGCTGCAAGGTGAGTGTGTTTGCTGATGCTGTGAGTTTATCTATCTCCTTTAACTTTAGCTTATATTGGAGTTATGCTATGTAGCGTGTGAAATAGACTATGGTGAATTTGCTAAGAAAGGTAGTCTCAGCATTGTCTCTACCTGGAGCTCGCATAAACGGAGCCTGGATTTTTTGAAGATGGCAGTGCTGTTTGGGCAGAGAAAGCCATGCATAAGTAAGGTAAAGGAGTATATTGGGTTGGTGCGGGGAGCAGTTAGACCTGGCATTATGGCAGTGTCTCTGGGATGCCGGAGAGCCTCCTAGAGGTGTCGTGGGAACTAGATGAAGCACTGGTGAAAGGAGGTTCCCACCCGATGACCCCAAAGACGTGTTAGTTATCACTGCTCACTGGTCTGTATAGTTAAGCCTTGCCATAATAGCTTATCTAAGGGCTTAGGAGGTTATTCACAGAATGCTGATCCTTCCTCGAGAGCACAAAGTTCTTGTGTTTATTTGAATGAATAAGATAAATTTAAAGGAGATAGAGAAGTTAAACTGACAGGATCAGCAAACATACTCACCTTGCAGCATGCTCTCAAACAAAAGGGATTCAAATAGGCCACTCCCACACTCAAATAACCTTTCTCTTCCGGGATTTTCTCCTGAGAGGACTGATTGGTGGATCTCTCCACCTGATCTCAAGGAGTTATAGTAATAATAATAATAATAATAATAATAAAAATAATTAAAGCTGCAAGCAGCTGTGATCAGGCCCTTGCTCCCCCATGCAACCGCGGGGCCTGAGGCACGCGGGGGCTATGGCGTGAAGCGAGAAGGGAGAAAAAACCTGGCAGGAGCGAAAAAAACCTGTAATGTTTCAGTCATCCACCAGGTGGCACTACGAGCATAACTAGATGTAGCCAGGTGTGTTCAGGGGTGGACCCTCATCACACATGTAAAATTTCAAGCAAATCGGACTATGCATGAAGGATTTATACCAAGTTGATGTTCTGTGGCGCAAGGATGAAAAGTTGCCACTTGTGTCACTGTGGAGATTCATCCACTTGATCGTCATGTGGCCACAAAATGCAGTTGGTGTTTGTCAGTGTAAAAGATGGCATTTCCTGTTTCCACAAGGGGGCACCATGAGCGAGATTGCTTACGAGCATATGGAGGCGTTGAGGGTGGGGCTCTTATCATGTACAGAAATTTTGAAGCAGTTTGGATGAATTACATGGGAGAGAGAACTGCTTGAATATGCATGGCGATGGATCAAAAATGGCAGCGCCATAGCAGCCACGCCCTTTGACCTACAGACATGCAGAGCACAACTTTTGATCAGCATGGTCTCTGGATGATCTATAAAAAATTTGAAATCAATTGGATGAAATTGCTAGGACTAGTTCGTTAAAATACAACATGTGGAAATCACGCCAAAATGACAAGTCAAAATCAAAATGGCCAGCTTCCTGTTTGGAGTAGACCATTGGTGCCAGAGACTTTCATGTGCGTCTGGACAACATACACATGTGTACCAATTTTCATGTTCCAACTCCAAAAAAACCCCTATGGGGAGGGGTTCTTGAAAATTTCAAGGGGGCGCTATGGAGGCATTTTGTCCACCCCATGGTTGACGCCCCTATCAGATGTAAGAGCTTGCCATTCTTGACTTGTGTATCAATTTTCATGCGGAGATGAGGTCGCTGAAGGCATCAAATTGCCAAGCATATTTGGTGGCGAGGGATCGATAGTCGCCACGTTGCCACATGGACACCATTAGACGTAGCTTCTCAGTGTTCATAAGGTAGCTTCACCAACTTGTTCTGCATGCATTAGAAGTGAAATGAAGTTGTTGCGGTCAAGTTTGTGTCATTAGTACATGTTAAAGTATGTGGCCGGACGAATGTGGAAAGTTAGAAGCATTTTGAAATCTGGGAAAGGGGCGAAATTGGGGCACAAATTTGGGTAATAATAATATTAATAATAATAATAATAACAATAACAGCAATAATAATAATAATAATAATAATAATAATAAATAATAATAGTAAATAGTGCGATTTCAATAGGGTCCTCGGACGACTTCGTCGTCGCTCCAGTCCTAATAAATTAAAGCTGAGAGCAGCAATGAACGGGCCCTCGCACCTTCACACAAATCGGGGGGGCTGGCAGGACACGTTCTGACACGTCAGTTCATTTCTGTCAAAGTTAGACATCGCATGCAGGAGCAACTTGGCCTATCCTTGTGACAGTGCTGGAATGACATATTTCACATTTTGTATCACTTCCTCTTTCCACCAGAGGGAGATGGAGAGCGCACTAATTATACATCATGTTTTTCTACATCAAATATACACCACAGCATGTAACTTTCAGATAAATCGAAAGATAAGTGTTTGATGAAACCTACCTCCTGTTGCCACTAGGTGGGTCTATGAGTATCAGGAAATATGGTGATGAAAATGTGTTCAGGGCAGGACTAAAAAGAATCATGTGAAGTTTGGTGGAGATTGGACCATTTATGCCAAAGTTACAGTAATTCAAAATGGCTGACTTCCTGTTGGGTTAAGGCAATGGGTCCAGGACGCTTTTTTGTAAATGATGGAGTGTTACAGGTGCCTAACAAGTTTCATACATCCAGGTCAACCCAGCTTTGGGGGCTGCTTAGTTGAAATATTCGCTGTTGAGCCATTTTGGTGCATCAAAGCGCAAAAATCACATCAGACAACAGGACTTGTGACCTGTGATGTGTATGCCACGTTTGGGGAGTTTTCAAGCATCCCTGTCCCTTCAAAACAACATCGTGTTTGATGGCGAATAAGGCGGCGCCACGGTGATAGCATTTGATGAAAACTTAAGAGCTTCATTTTTAATTATCATCAAGGTCTAAGTACTGTTTTTCAGCAAATTTGAGGTGGGTCTGATTAACCTGTTAGAAGAGGGACTTCAAACAATGAACACAGTAACTTTCTGTTGCCAGTAGGTGGCACTATGGCGGTGATCCAAAATTCCTCTGTAGATGTGTTCAGGGCTGGACTGTCATCATATGTGTAAAGTTTTGGCAAGATATTCCCATGTGGAGTCAAGTTACAGCAATGTTTATCATCACGGTGAAACATCAAAGTTCGCCGCCAGGCCGTGGCCACGCCCTTCGATGAAAACTCACAGTTTCCACAGTAAAGCTTCATCAACGTCTTGTGACTTTTTTGACCAAGTTTGAGGTGGATCTGGTCAAGTCTGTAGGGGGCGCTATGTTTATCTCTAATTATTGACGTGTAGATGTGTTCAGGATGGGATGGGACTGGCATCAATCCTGTGAAGGTTGGGCGAGATTGGACCATGTATGCTGGAGTTATAAACTACTTCCTGTTTAGTGACGAGACCCCTAACTTTGACGCCATCCCACAGTCACACGCATTGACGAAAACTCAAGCTTTGATAACTTTTCATCTTCAAGGTCTTGGGATGGGACAGACCAAGGTTTGAAGTCGATCGGATGAAATCTCTAGGACTAGTTTGTTCATTTATGACCCCTGGAAATGGCCAAAAATGCATCAAAATTGCACAGTTAATTCAAAATGGCTGACTTCCTGTTGGGTTTAGAACATGCCTCCAAGAGGCTTTTTGTACGTCTCAGAGGGTTACATAAGCCTGCCAAGTTTCATACATGTAGGTTAAACTAGCTTCAGGGTCTGTTTCCTCAAATATTTGTATGCTACTGAGCCATTTTTTGGAACCCGCGCATGAGACACTTAAAATATCAAATTTTTCAACAGTTCTGAGATGTGTGCAAAGTTTCATGAGTTTTCAGGCATGTTAAGGCTCCCAAAAAGGCAATTCATTTGGAGAAAGAAGAATCATAATAACTAGAACTGCAGGCAGTTATGAACTGGGGCCAAGCCTCCCTGCGCGACTTGGCCCCCGGGTGTCGCGGAGCCCTTGGAAGTCGGCCTGACCAAACATCACTAAGCTTTATGGCTGGCCTAAGGAGTGGCTTTGCATCATGCTCATCAAATTTTGTGCGAATCCAATCAACTTTCATGCCACTTGATATTTTTCTGTTTGTAGCGCCTCCTATTGGCCGATTTACGCCAAATTTGGCACAGAGCCTCTGGTTGACCTCTGAAAGAAGTGACTTGAGTTTGACATCGATAGCTTTTACTTTGACAAAAATATGTGATGGTATGTGTTCTTTAGCTAGCAGAAAAAAAATGTTTATTTATAACTACCGTATTTTTTGGAGTAGCAAAATTCTTTTGATAACTTTTGATTAGGCTCATCTGGAGATTGTATGTGCAAAGTTTCGTACAGACTGAGCTTAAACGCTAGGAGGAGTTTGAAAAAGTAGGCTTTTGATGTGTAGTGACTTGCAAAGACAAATATGCAGTGGGAGTGGGCATGGACTATGTCAGAAGATGCGATGGTATTTAGGGAACATGTGGATATAAAGTTTATGAAGATGTGATTTAAAATGTGGAAGTTACAGGCCAAAATGCGTTTGCCTCTGTTATAGCGCCACCTAGTGGAGTAGACACATCATTTTTGGTATGGGTGGTCTGTGTGCTATTCTATATATACCCTGTGAATTTGACAGCCTTCAGTATGAAAATTAAAAAAACCCAAACATTAATCTTGTAATAAGCCATGCCCACTTTGACCAGTCGTGACTAACTTTAAGATATGGCCTCAGCAGTGACCCAGCATTATACCCACCAAATCTCTCAAGAATTGGTGTTGCCATTTAAGAGATATAAATTTCCCATATTTGCAATGCCCCCTAGTGGCCAACATTAGTAAAATTTTGATCCTAACCTCACAGTCACATGCCAACCAAAGATCTCAGATTTGGTGTTGTTAGCATTTATTTTGACCGAGATATGCAACAGTTCGCGTTTTAATAGCTAGCAAGAAAAAGTTATTCGTTAATAATTTGTGCATATTTTGACAGAACAAAATTCTTTTGATAACTTTAGATCAGGTCCAGCTGAAGACTGTACGTACCAGGTTTCACACTGATGGGACGAAACCCCAAGGAGGAGTTGCAAAAAGTAGGTTTTCCAGTTTTGGCTATTTAGCAAAAAAAAAATTATACGTGGAAATGGGCGTGGCCCAGCCCTGGTGATTCATCCCTTCTCAGGGAATCTGTGGATATGAGGTTTTTGAATGTGCGACATACGGTGTGGGAGTTATAGCCCCAAACGTGTTGACCTTGGTTATAGCGCCCCCTGCTGGCGGACATATGTCAATTTTTGTGTCTGAGGTACGTGCAGGGGTCTGGACCAACCCTCTAAATTGCACCACCCTCCCTTGCACGGTTTAGCCTGCAGCACCACTTTTACCCGGAGAAAAATAAAAATACTAATAATGATAATAACTAGAACTGCAAGCAGTTATAAACGGGGGCCAAGCCTACCTGCGCGACTCGGCCCCCGGGTGTCGCGGAGCCCTTGGAAGTCGGCCCGACCAAACATCACTTAGCTTTACGGCTGGCCTCAGGAGTGACTCCACATCATGCTCACCAAATTTCGTGCGAATCTGATCAACTCTCATGTCACTTGATGTTTCTCTGTTTATAGCGCCCCCTATTGGCCAATTTGCGCCAAATTTGGCACAGAGCCTCTGGTTGACCTCTGAAACAATTGATTTGAGCTTGACGTTGATAGCTTTTACTCTGACAAAAATATGCAACGGTATGTGTTTTTTAGCTAGCAGAAAAAAATAGTTTATTTATAACTACTGTATTTTTTGGAGTAGCAAAATTCTTTTGATAACTTTTGATCAGGCAACTGTGGAGATTGTATGTGCAAAGTTTCATGCAGATGGAGCTTAATTGCTGGGAGGAGTTCGAAAAAGTAGGTTTTAATGTGTGGTGACATACAAAGAGAAATATGCAGTGGGAGTGGGCGTGGCCTATGTCAGAAGATGTGACTCCATTCAGGGAACATGTGGATATAAAGTTTATCAAGATGCGATTTAAAATGTGAAAGTTTCAGGCCAAAATGCGTTTGCATCCATTATAGGGCCACCTAGTGGGGTAGACACACAATTTTTGGTATGGGTGGTCTGTGTGCTATTCTATATATACCTTGTAAATTCCACAGCCCTCAGCATAATACTTTGGCAGAAATAAATGTTTGTTGTTTATCTGGTAATAAGCCACGCCCACTTTGACCAGTCGTGATTAACTTCAAGATATGGCCTCAGGAGTGACCCAGCATCATGCCCACCAAATTTCGTAAAAATTGGTGTTGCCATTTAAGAGATATAAATTTCCAATATTTGCAGCGCCCCCTAGTGGCCAACATTAGCCAAATTTGGCTCAAACCCTCACAGTCACATGCAAACCAAGGCTCTGAGATTTGGTGCTGTTAGCATTAATTTTTATCGAGATATGCAACAGTTTGCGTTTTTATAGCTAGCTAGAAAAAGTTATTCGTGAATAATTTGCGCATATTTTGACCGAACAAAATTCTTTTGATAACTTTATATCAAGTCCAGCTGAAGACTGCACGTGCCAAGTTTCATGTTGATCGGACGAAATCCCAAGGAGGAGTTCGAAAAAGTAGGTTTTCGAGTTTTCGCAATTTTGTGCAAAAAAATTAAGGTGGAAATGGGTGGTGCCTATCCCACGTGATTTAGCGCTATACAGGAAATCAGGAGATAAGAGGTTTTTGAAGGTGCAACATATGGTGTGGGAGTTATAGCCCAAAATGTGTTGATCTTGTTTATAGCTCCCCTGCTGACGGACATATGCCATTTTTTGCGTCTGAGGTACGTGCAAGGGTCTGGATCAACCCTCCAATTGCACCGCCCTCCCTTGCATGATTTAGCCTGCAGCACCACTTTTAGCGGAGAAGAATAAAAATAGAGAATAATAAAAATCTGAACAAAAACAATAGGGTTCTCAGCACCGCTGGTCCTGGGAAACTTGGCCCCCTAATTAAAGCTGCAAGCAGCGATGGGCTGGCATGACGCCTTCTGATGCGTCAGTTCATTTCTGTCAAAGTTAGACATTGCATACAGGAGTGACTTGGCATATCCTTGATAGAGTGCTGGAATGACATATTTCACATTTTGTATCACTTCCTCTTTCCACTAGAGGGAGTTGGAGAGCGCACTAATTATACAACATGTTTTTATACATCAAATATACACCACACCATTAAACTTTCAGATAAATCAATAGATAAGTGTTTGATGAGACCTACTTCCTGTCACCACTAGGTGGCACTATGAGTATCAGGAAATATGGTCAAATAAATGTTTTCAGGGTGGGACAAATATGATTCATCTAAAGTTCAATGGAGATCAGACCATTTACACCAGTGTTATAGCAATTTCCTGTTTCATGGTAAGACATCAAAATTAAACCCTCTGCAGTGGGCGTAGACACAAAAGATATGTCATGTTTGTGTACATCAAATATAGACCACAGCATTGAAATTTTATGTTGATCCAAAGATAAGTGTCTGATAAGAAGTATTTCCTTTTGCCACTAGGTGGCGCTTTGACTATGACGGTATATTGTCATATAAATGTTTTCAGGGTGGGACTAATATGGATCATGTGAAGTTTTGTGGACATCGGACACTATTCTCCAAAGTTAGAGCAATTTCCTGTTTCATGGCGAGACATCAAAATTAAGCCCTCTGCAGCACGCGTAGACAATAATTATATGTCATGTTTGTGTACATCAAATATAGACCACAGCATTGAAATTTTATGTTGATCCAAAGATAAGTGTCTGATAAGAAGTATTTCCTTTTGCCACTAGGTGGCGCTTTGACTATGACGGTATATTGTCATATAAATGTTTTCAGGGTGGGACTAATATGGATCATGTGAAGTTTTGTGGACATCGGACACTATTCTCCAAAGTTAGAGCAATTTCCTGTTTCATGGCGAGACATCAAAATTAAGCCCTCTGCAGCACGCGTAGACAATAATTATATGTCATGTTTGTGTACATCAAATACAGACCACAGCACTGAAATGTCAGGTTAATGCAAAGATAAGTGTCTGGTAAGAAGTACTTCCTTTCACCACTAGGTGGCGCTATGACTATCACAGAATATTGTCATATAAATGTGTTCAGGGTGGGACAAATATGAATCACGTCATGTTTGGTGGACAACGGACCATTTACTCCAAATTTATAGCAATTTCCTGTTTCATGGCGAGACATCAAAAATAAACCCTCTGCAGCATGCATTGACACTAATGATATGTCACATTTGTATACATCAAATATAGACCACAGCACTGAAATTTCAGGTGAATCCAAAGATAAGTGTCTGATAAGTATTTTCTTTCGACACTAGGTGGCGCTATGACTATCAGGAAATATGGTACTGAAAATGTGTTCAGGGCGGGACTAATATGAATCATGTGAAGTTTGGTGGAGATTGGACCATTTATGCCAGAGCTACAGCAGTTTTGTTTTTCATGGCGAGACCTCAAGACTCAAAATTCAGCAGTGGGCGCGCCATTCAACATTGGGCAAATCCTGTGATAACTTTTGGTCACAACATAGTCACGCTTACATACACCAAATTTGGAGCCAATCTGATTAAATCTGTAGGACAAGTTCGTTAATTTACAAGCCCTGGAAATGGGCAAAAATGCACAAAAGTGGCACAAGTAAATTCAAAATGGCCGACTTCCTGTTGGGTTTGGAGCATGGCTCCAAGAGGCTTTTTTGTACGTAATAGAGTGTTATAGGTGCCTGCCAAGTTTCATACATCCAGGTCAAACCAGCTTTGGGGGCTGCTTAATTGAAACATTGTAGGGGGCGCTGTTGAGCCATCTTGGTGCATCAAAACACTAAAATCACATCAGACAACAGGACTTGTGACCTGTGATGTGTATGCCACGTTTGGGGAGTTTTCAAGCATCCCTTGTTCCTTCAAAACAACATCATGTTTGATGGCGAACAAGGCGGCACCACGGTGACAGCGTTTGATGAAAACTCAAAAGCTTCATTTTTAAGTATCATCAAGGTCTAAGGACTTAGACCAGCAAGTTTGAGGTGGGTCTGATTAACCTGCTAGAAGAGGGACATCAAAAAATGTATAAAGTAGCTTTCTGTTGCCAGAAGGTGGCGCTATGGCAGTGATCCAAAATTCCTCTGTAGATGTGTTCAGGGCTGGACTGTCATCATATGGGTGAAGTTTTGGCAAGATATTCCCACATGGAGTCAGGTTACAGAAATGTTTATCATCACGGCGAAACATCAAAGTTCGCCACCAGACGGTGGCCACGCCCTCCAATAAAAAACTCACAGTTTCCACAATAAAGCTTCATCAACGTCTTATGACTTTTTTGACCAAGTTTGAGGTGGATGTGGTCAAGTGTGTAGGAGATGTACATTAAAGTCTAAAACATGACATTTCCTGTTGCCAGTAGGGGGCGCTATGTTAATCTCTAATTATTGACATGCAGATGTGTTCAGGATGGGACTGGCATCAATCCTGTGAAGTCTGGGAAAGATTGGACCATGTATGCTGGAGTTATAAACTACTTCCTGACACCATCCCACGGTCACATGCATTGACGAAAACTCAAGCTTTTAATAACTTTTCATCTTCAAGGTGTTGGGATGGGACAGACCAAAGTTTGAAGTCGATCGGATGAAATCTCTAGGACTAGTTTGTTCATTTATGACCCCTGGAAATGGCCAAAAATGCATCAAAATTGCACAGTAAATTCAAAATGGCTGACTTCCTGTTGGGTTTAGAGCATGCTTCCAGGAGGCTTTTTTGTACATCTCAGAGGGTTACATAAGCCTGCCAAGTTTCATACATGTAGGTTAAACTAGCTTCAGGGGCTGTTTACTCAAACATTTGTAGGGAGCGCTACTGAGCAATTTTTTGGAAACCGCGCACGAGACACTTAAAATATCAAATTTTTTACCAGTTCTGAGATGTGTGCAAAGTTTCATGAGTTTTTGGGTATGTTAAGCTTCCCAAAAAGGCAATTCATTTGGAGGAATAATAATAATAATAATAATAATAATAATAATAATAATAATAACAATAAATCCTTGCGTTTCAATAGGGTCCTCCCACCGCTAGGTGCTCGGGCCCTAATAATAATAATAATAATAATAATAATAAATCCTTGCATTTCAATAGGGTCCTCGCACCGCTAGGTGCTTGGGCCCTAATAATAAAAAATCCTTGCATTTCAGTAGGGTCCTCGCACCGCTAGGTGCTCGGGCCCTAATAATAATAAAAAGCCCTTGCATTTCAATAGGGTCCTCGCACCGCTAGGTGCTCAGGCCCTAATAAAAAATCCTTGCATTTCAAAAGGGCCGTAATATTAAAAAATCCTTGCATTTCAATAGGGTCCTCACACCGCTAGGTGCTCGGGCCCTAATAATAAATCCTTGCATTTCAATAGGGTCCTCGCACCGCTAGGTGCTCGGGCCCTAATAATAATAAAAAATCCTTGCATTTCAATGGGGTCCTCACACCGCTAGGTGCTCGGGCCCTAATAACAAATCCTTGCATTTCAATAGGGTCCTCGCACCGCTAGGTGCTCGGGCCCTAATAATAATAAAAAATCCTTGCATTCCAATAGGGTCCTCGTACCACTGGGTGCTCAGGCACTAATAAAAAATCCTTGCATTTCAAAAGGGCCATAATAATAAAAAACCCTTGCATTTCAATAGGGTCCTCGCACCGCTAGGTGCTCGGGCCCTAATAATAAATCCTTGCATTTCAATAGGGTTCTCGCACGGCTAGGGGCTTGGGCCCTAATAATAATAAAAAATCCTTGCATTTCGATAGGGTCCTCGCACCGCTCGGTGCTCGGGCCCTAATAATAAACAGGGTGATTATAATAGGGTCCTCACGGACGACTTTGTCGTCACTCGGGCCCTAATCATAAACTGCGAAATTATAATAGGGTGCTCGCGGACGACTTTGTCGTCGCTCTGGCCCTTACAAACAGCGAGATTATAATAGGGTCCTCACGAATGACTTCGTCGTCGCCCGACCCTAATAATAACTTTATTTATATAGCACCTTTAAAAACCAAAGTTTACAAAGTGCTTTGACAAACAAAGCAAACGCAGGATATAGCAACAGAAAGTCAAAACAGTGAGAGCAAGCAAGAGCAGGACAAAATTAAGCTAAAATTGAACCTTGCGGTACACCACAGGTAATCTGAGTTTTCAAGGATGTGTAATTACCTATGGTGACCGCAAAAGTTATATCTAAAAGGTAGGATTAAAACCAGCTAAGTGCAGTGTTGTTGATGCCAACCCAGGTTTCAAGATGGTCAATTAAGATGTCATGATTAACAGTGTCAAAGCCTGTACTTAGGACTAAAAGGATTAAAATTGCACTCCCTCCCCTGTCGGCTGCTAAAAGAAGATCATTGGTTACTTTAAGGAGGGCAGTGTCTGTACTGTGTAGGGCTCTAAAACCTGATTGAAATCTCTCAAAGAGATTGTTATGACACATAAAAGCTAGAAGCTCGTTTGAAACCACTTTTTCTAAAATTTCTGATAAAAAATGGAAGTTTAGAAATTGGCCTAAATATGTTAAAATCAGGATCAAGGCTGGGTTTCTTTAAAAGAGGTTGGACCACAGCATGTTTAAAAGAAGATGGAAAAATGCCTTTTGTTAATGAGCTGTTAATAATCAAAAAATACTGGGTCCGGTGGGTGGGCGGGCCCTACTGCCCCACCTATGTGGGGTGTGTCTCTGGCTCTCTGGGGGTGCCGGCCATTGTCGCCCCAGGTCCTGGGGCCTGCGTGGTGTCGTGCGGCCTCTGCAGCTCCCTGGTCATGGGGTCTGGGCGCTCCTGCAGTCTTGGGGTGACAAGCCACCCCCTTCCCCCGCAGGGCCGGCTCTGGACCCTGGTGATGGTTTTCATAAACACACTGGGAGGGTTCAAATACACGCATGCATGTTCGATACTTCAGCCCTGTGACGCATCGCAAAGAACCGATGGGTTCACTTCAAAGGGGCCCACTTGCTTCTCAAACCTACCACACTGCGCTCTCTCTCCTCAACAGTCGGGCTTTCGCCCTCCACCAAGACTCTCACATTTTTGGTGTTCAGTATAGACTTCTCTTTTGTTTTTGTTTTTCAGTACAGTATAGTAGACATGTATATGTTTATTTTTGATAATCTGCATGGAGCACAACCACCTCAAGGCCACAATACATCAGCTACACTGCCTGTTTATCAGCTGTTTTTTTTGTTTGTTTGTTTATTTGTTTGTTTGTTTTTCCTCCTTCTTCTCCGCATGCACTGTCACTATATAACTCAGGACTTAAGCACCTGCCCCCTCCCCCTTGCTTGTTCCTTACTCTCCCCTTAACACACCTTGGTGTATCACGGCCCTCTCTGGCTTATATTAGGAAGTTTTTCCAATAAAGGCTGATAGGCTAGTCTCCAGGGAGGGTGGGTGACGGTCACAACCACGCATTATGGGTATAAAATACTTGACTGCAAGATTAACAGTGCATCAATCTTCAAAAGAAGCTTGCACCCTTTTGTGGCGCTAAGCTATGAAGACCAATGCAGACAAGTAGGGAAGAAAAAAAAAAAAAGATAGGGGGAGGGGGTGGTGACTGAGTGTTACTTTAAATAAAATTCTGGGGTTGGATTAATTTGCTAAAATTAGAAGAAAAATGAAGCTTCTTTAACTGTTTCTTGAAATTTCATCATTGATTCTTTCCAAATTTCATAAAATACATGTAAACCTGTCTTCTTCCATTTTCGTTCCTTTCTCCTACAGTCTCTCTTTAGTTCATGGATTGAATCGTTCAACCAGAGTACAGCCTTGGTGAGGTTAAAAGATTCCAAAGTGGCCATAAAATCAGTAATAAAAGTTTGAGAAGAGCAACAAATATGTATGTTAAAATCACCTAAAATAAGAACTTTGCCATATTTTGTTATAAAACCAGATACTAACTAGTTATGTACCCTGCTTAGTAGTTCCCCCTGCTGGTCCCCAACTGACATTATTCCTCCTCATCCAAATCCACAGACTACATCTAGCTGCTTCATCTGACATTCCCTTCACGGTCTTCCTCAATCTCTGTCCCTGCACTCCGAGTTGCCCCAGGAGCGAGACAGCCAATCTTGCTATGAATCCCTTGCACCCCACTTCCACTGGACAAATCCTAGTTTTCCATCCTTGCTGCTCAGCTTCTGCTCCTAAGTCTGCGTACTTAAGCTTTTTTCTTTCATAGGCTTCTTCCATTGAGTCTTCCCAAGGAACTGTCTGCTCAATGAAATAAACTATCCGTTGACTCACCGACCACAACACTATGTCAGGCCTCTGCTTGGTACAAACTATTTCCTGGGGAACAACAAGCTTTCCCCCTAAATCTACTTGCATTTCCCAATCACAAGCCCCTTCTAGGCAGCCACACCCTCGCCTCCTTACTAACTTATCCCTTCTGTATTTCTCCCCCTCACGGACAAACTGAATTGCTAAACTCCTATTCTTGAAACCTTCTGAATTCACCTGTCTTCTTTTCCCTTTGACGCCTGTAGCTAAACTTTTCAACACATGGTTATATTGTCATTTATATCGTCCTTGTGACAAGCTAACTTTACAGCCTGACAAAATATGCTTTAAAGTTGCGGTCCTTGAACACAATGGGCATGATGGGTCCCCATTTGCCTACAGTTTTAGGTTCTGGGGGGTTGGTAACACATCGTATGTAGCCCCTACCAGGAATCTAAAACGATTCTCCTCCATACTCCACAGGTCCGTCAAACTAAGCTTCCTCTTCTATACACTTTCCCAGTTCAACCACTGTCCCTGCTTAGCCTGGGCCACTACCTTTGCATCCCTTAATATCTCCTCCTGTCTACGTATCTGTTCCACAACCAGCTTTCTTTTATCTTTGAGACCTGCTTTATTCCATACCGGTTTGCCTGAGCCAAGCCCCAGGCCTCCCCGGCCAAACTGAACATTACCTACAATCTATGCATGCCTAAGAGCTGCCTCTGCCTCCTGAACTGCCGACCATGGCTTCCATTTCCTCCCCTTTGTTAGATTTGGAACCACACTCCTGACTACCATGTCCTTACTCCCACATAGCAACAGCTCTGTCCTGACCTTGGCACATTTAAATTCCTCTATTAAACTAGATACTGGCAGCTGAAGTATCCCTTTTCCATACAATGCAACACTAGTACACTTCAGCGTGCCATCATATTTCTTCTGTTTTAGCTTCTCTGCACTGGCTCCCTGTAAAATCCAGAATTGAATTTAAAATCCTACTGTTAACTTATAAAGCTCTAAATGCTCAAGCTCTGTCATATCTTAGAGAGCTCATAGTGCCATATTATCCCACCAGAACTCTGTGCTCGGAGAATGCAGGGTTACTCGTGGTCCCTAAAGTCTCCAAAAGTAGATCAGGAGTCAGAGCCTTCAGCTATCAGGCTCCTCTCCTGTGGAATCATCCTCCTGTTGCGGTCCGGGAGGCAGACACCGTCTCCACGTTTAAGACTAGACTTAAGACTTTCCTCTTTGATAAAGCTTATAGTTAGGGCTGGCTCAGGCTTGCCTTGTACCAGCCCCTAGTTAGGCTGACTTAGGCCTAGTCTGCCGGAGGACCCCCTATAATACACCGGGCACCCTCTCTGTCTCTGTCTCTGTCTCTGTCTCTCTCTCTCTCTCTCTCTCTCTCGCTCTCTCTCTCATGTTCTATTACTGCATCTTGCCAACCTCGGCCATTCTGGATGTCACTAACTCGGCTTCTTCTCCGGAGCCTTTGTGCTCCACTGTCTCTCAGGTTAACTTGTATTGCAGCGGTGCCTGGATGGTGTGACGTGTGTGGTTGTGCTGCTGCCGTGGTCCTGCCAGATGCCTCCTGCTGCTGCTGTTATCATTAGTCATACTTCATATGATTATTGTCACACATGTATACTATCAGATATTAATATATTATTATTAATCATAATATTATTACTTTCATTAATGTTGTTGTAAGCTACTGTCATTCCCATCTGTCCTGCATCTCTCTCTGTCTCTGTCTCTCTCTCTTTCTGTCTCATTGTGTCATACGGATTACTGTTAATTTATTGTGTTGATCTGTTCTGTACGACATCTATTGCACATCTGTTCGTCCTGGAAGAGGGATCCCTCCTCAGTTGCTCTTCCTCAGGTTCTACCATTTTTTTCCCCGTTAAAGGTTTTTTTTTGGAGAGTTTTTCCTTATCCACTGTGAGGGTCCAAAGGACAGAGGGATGTCGTATGCTGTAAAGCCCTGTGATTGACTTTTTAGGCACCTAGGTGCTCCCAACCACTTCCTAATGTAGAAGCTAACTGACCTTTCAATTCTCTCCACAATGGATATTGGAATTTCATGAACTGACAAAGGCCACATTAGCTCTTAGCCTAGCCTTAGCCCGCGTCCTGTCATTGTGCTGCCGGCGTCTCCCAGACAGGACAGCTCCAGGTGAAACCACAGTCATCTCAGGGCTAGCTCGACGTAGCAGGCCAAGCTTGCTACACATCCTGAGCTGTCTCGATTGTAGCGTTAGATCTCTGCAGCGGTTTCTAATGCTAATGTTCTAATGTAAACTCACAACTGTATTGCGGGAGGTTGTTATGTGAGCGGTTTTGTCAGTTGGAGGCCTCCACGTTGGGAAGACAGACAGGATAGGAGAAAAATCTACCAATCATTGCATTCGGTCTGAATGTAATGATTGGTTGTTTGGAAGTTTTTATTTCTGGTGGAATTTACTTACATTTTAGTGTGCCATCAGCTTATTGATAGCAAAGTGTAAAATTTCCAGAAAGGTAAGTGTTGCTTTAACTCCAGAGCGCTGTAATGTACAAAAGACCAAATTTATTGAAAAAAAGATAAATATTATAATTTGCAAAATTCACAACATGTTTTTATCTAACAAAATATTCTGCTTTGATCCGTATTTGTTTGTCACAATACTGCTCTCCCGCTTGCTGCACACAATGGTGACATGTCCCTTTGTTAATAGGACGGGCTAGCAGCAACCTAACAGCACCATAAATTATATTCACTAACAAAAGTTGATTTAAATCAAAATAATTAACAAAAAATATATATTTTTTCAAGCTCTTAAAGTTACAATGTTGTTATGGAAATGGAAATATTTTTCAGTGATGAGGAAGGTGTACTGTTATGCTGATTTGATCACATTCTAAATATCTAGTTGACCAATTGGATTGCCACTTCAGATCTACTCATTGTATAAGTGTGTTTTGTCACCTTGGTTTCTGAATCACCTAGGAAATGTGTACTAGTAACATTGAGTCCCACTGTTGTTGGATAGGTTTCCTCATACAGAAGCCACTGACATCTGTCTCTCTCTGTATCTTCCACCTGACTGAACTCAAACCATAAGCAGTCTTTGTGTTCTGTCCTGTACACACAACTTTTTTTTATGATTAGTTGTTTAGCAAAGAGGCAGTTGTTTGTCTTTCACCCAGCAGTTTCACGGGGCGGAAACAATTGTGTTATTCCACTTATGCTCACACACAGGTCATACAGAGGAGGAAGGGGTCCTTTGCAGCTTGGGTAAATATTGTTGCCGTCTGTCAGTAATGAAACCAAGTTGAGAGGTAGGCGAATTACATGTATTGTTTCATGACCCAGATACAGCATGTGCATCTGCCAGGTATGAACTCAAAAAGGAAAATCACACTGCAGGGAATGTTTTTCTTTTTAATATTTTATTTATAATTTTCAATTTTACAACAACAGCAACAGAATATCAGAACATAAAAAAGAAGCAACACAACAACATAAAGAAAGAATACAAAGAGAGAGAAAAAAAGAAGTGAAAAGGGCTGCCAGCTGGTTTACAGGTTTACATGAGTAAACTTTTCACAACAGTAACACCTCAGGAGCAAGGTAGAATAACAGAGAAGAGTGTATCAGATGAAGCATCACACTCCCTCGGGTAATCAAGTAGGTCTAAGCTCCTATGAGTGATTGGTAGTGACTCTGTGTCAAGAAAGGTCCCCAAATCCTCACAAATTTGTTCCATGTAATAGATTTGTACAGACGCAGTCTTTCCATTTGTATGATGGGCAACATCTCCCTGAGCCAGTGTGTAAAGCAGGGTGGAGTGGTTGACTTCCAATTCAGAAACTTTTTTAGCAACCACCATTGCAAGGTGCAGAGCAATCTGCATATCATATCTTGAATTTACCCCCTGGGGGATCAATAAAGTATATCTTATCTTATATGGCAGCCCCAAAGTGTCTGTAGATCATCCAAGATGGCAATATCGTGACTGGGCTGAATGTCTCTGGAATAGGCTTTCGAGAGACTCAAAAATTGCAGTCCAAGAGTTACATAATGTAGGGCAAAATCAGAGAAGATGTGCAAGTGATTCTTCAGCAGAATGACATTTATCACATTCAGGGGACACTGATGGGAAGATGCATTTCAGTTTTGTTTTAAAGTAACGCAGTCTATGCATCACTTTGTATTGGATTAGTCCTGTAGCGTGAGTTAATTGAACAACATGAACCCGTGACATTGCATCTTCCCAGATCTCAAACCAGCATAAATTATGGCAACTGGACTAACCTCACACGAGGTTAGTCCAGTTGCCATAATTTATGCTGGTTTGAGATTCATCATGACCTGGAGGACTGAGAATATCCACAGATTCATCTTCCCAGAGTTCTGTTGATATCTCAGACTTCAAGTCACTGGCCCATGCCTGCCTAATATGATCTGAGGAAATGGAAGTCGTAAAACAATTCACAAATTTGGATAGCAGCTGTTTGGAACCTGGAGGGAGCAAGAGATTTTCAAGAAAAGGGTGGGAAGAGGGGATGGTCTCAAAAAGTGGGCACTTTTCCTTGATGTAGTGTCTGACTTGAAGGTATCAGAAAAGGTGTGAATTTAGAAGATTAAATTTCATACTTAATTGAGTAAAGGAGGCAAATTAGCCATCTATATATAAATCTAGAAAGGTTTTGATACCCCTCTCTCTCCAGATTGCAAACACCCCGTTCAACTGGCCAGGCTTGAATAAGTGGTTTTGACATACAGTATGGGAGCATGTAGGGAGACACTAGGAGCTTGACATGCCACCTTTATCTTACTTAATATTTGCATGGAATTCTTTACTACAAAATTTTGTTGGGTTGACCTGTCTGCTGAGGCAGAATTGGAAAACAAAAGAGATGCAAGTGAAGAATTTTTAACAGCGGTGACTTCTAACTGTAGCCAAGAAGGGTCTCCTTCTGCCTCTGCACCTTCACATTTCCAGTAAGTAAGGGCCCTCGAGTTAGCTGCCCTCTTCAAGGAATTTATGAAAACAACGATTATGAAAACAAAATAATTGACATAAAACGATTATGCACTTCTTGTCAGTTTACTCTTGTTGTCTTGTGTTGCATGTCAAACACACCCAGAAGCTGTGCATGCACCATACTGCCCCCTCCCCTCCTCTCCTCTATTCACTCCACGAGCCAGTCAAGTAGGTGAAATTGATTAATGTGAGGGGCAGGTGATCGCTAAATATTTCAAAAACAGCATGCGGAAAATGGCAGAGGGAGCGCGAGAGAGGTTGGTCTGTGTGTGCGCGTACACGTGTGTACGTGTGTGTGTGTGTGTGTGTGTGTGTGTGTGTGTGTGTGTTCATCAGGGCCGAACTCCGCCATGCGCGATACTACAGTGGTGGAAAAAAGTTTTCGGACACCCTTAAAATTTTACACAATCTCAAATATTATCATGAAATATTTGTGGAAAAATCTTTTTTGTGTTTCAAAAGGTGTGGCTGCATTAGACAGATACAAACAAATACAAATTATATTTTTTTGTTTATTGTTTACAAGAAAAACTAACAAAACTGAATTCTAGACAGTTTCAATATGTCAGTTCTCAACATTGTCGGTATCAAAGTCAACAAATGACAGAGAATGTGTTCAAAACTGAACAAAAAATAATTAAACCATCACATCATCAAACTAATATTTAGTAGTCCTGCCATTGGCACGTAGTAGAGCTCTAATCCTGGCTGGCATGTTCCCCACGAGCCTTTCACATCGTTGAGGGGTAATCTTGTCCCATTCTTCTTGATTTACTGCTTTTAATTCTTCTAAATTCTTTGGTTTATGCTTTGAAACAGACCTTTTGATAATCCACCTCAGATTTTCAATGGGGCTCATGTCCGGGGATTGAGCTGGCCACTCTAAGGCCTGGATACTGTGCTCCTGCAGCCAAGTTCTACTGGCCTTGGATGTGTGGCAAGGGGCATTATCTTGTTGAAACATCCAGTTTTTACCTCGACGGAAAAGTGCACGCGCAGAAGGGAGCATGTGGGTTTCGAGAATGGTACAATACTTGGTAGAGTTCAATGTGCCATCACAGACGGTGAGATGACCAACACCAGCAGCACTCATGCATCCCCAAACCATGATACTGCCTCCACCATGCTTGACAGTAGGTACTGTACATGCTGGAGATAATGCTTCGCCTGGCCTTCTGCGTACCCTCACATTAGTAGGAGGAAGATAAAGCTGGAAACTGGACTCATCTGACCACAAAATCTTCTTCTAATTCCTGGCTGTCCAGTTCTTGTGTGCCTGGGCCCAACGACGCCAGGCTAACTTCTGTCTCTCATTGATCAGGGGCTTCTTGATAGCCTTGTAAGACCTTAAGCCATGATCTAAAAGTCGGCCACGTACGGTGCGGGTGGAACACTGGACACCAGTTTGGTTTGACCACTGCTGCTGAGGCTCCTGTGATGTCATTCCAAGCTGTTGGTTCGTCTGTATTTCTGCAGAGTGTATCCAACTGCTGAAGGACTGCATCTGCACTTCCTGGCTATCTGGCGGCAGCTGTACCCTTCCTGGCTGAGAATCTTTATCTTCAGGCATGTTTCCTGCGTTAGGTTCCTTGTTTTAGCCATTTTTGTGTCTGAAGAACTTTCAAATGTGCTGGCTTTATGTAGACACGAAGCTTGGCAACAAAAAATGTGTCTTTTAATAAAAAGAATGACCTTCATCACCGGCACCAAAATGATCCAATACTCAAAATTTCTTATGTATTTTTATGGAACCAATCAATTTTAAGTTTTTGATGGCTTTTTTAGGATTTATTTAGTATTTTGGCTGTGACTGTACTAAAAGAAATTGCACTTGAAGACCTAAGAGTGATTCTTAATGCAATATTTCACAAATGCATGGGGTGTCCAAAAACTTTTTTCCACCACTGTACGGTGGCCGAGACCCGCCATAGCTGCAAATTAAAAAAAACGCTGCAAATAAAAAGAAACGCCGCGATACAAATAAAAAAAGCATTGACGCAAATAAAAAAAGCAACGATGCAAATAAAAAAGACACAACGGAAGTGAATTACCGGGGACTGTTATTGCCGATGCACGTTTTTTTATGTGAAAGAAGAAGAAGAAGAAGAAGAGAGAAAAGTAACAAGAAGACGAAAAAGAAAAAGAAAAACAAACGAAAAACTAAGTGTGTTATATATGGTTAGGCCATGTAGCCCCAGGTTTGATATGAAGCTGAACTGGAGGATGCTGGTGTTCCTCTATCTGTATACTATAGACGAATTCGGTGATCGATTTGTGTATGCCGCCATCTTGCGGCGGCGCCATTGTTGCGGTGACATGTGTCAGTCATCAATTCATTATGCTGTCATTGTGAAGTGACTCTCTACAATGACAGCATCATGAATAGCGGGGTTGATGTTAGACAGTGGCCTCCGGTAACTGATGAAGGTATCTTAAATGAGTTCCGATATTAATTTAGAAATTAATCATCTGTTTGAGCGATAAGCAGGAAAGATTAGAGTAATAGGGAGATAATAGACTGTATCATTAAACACTGTGTAATATAACGTTAGCATACGTTACGTGTGCTGACATTAGCAAGCTAACAGTGTGACATTTAATCATTATGGAGAGGCTACGTGACCATCACATCATATTGAAGGCGATCACCTTCAATATGATGTGATGGTCGTCTAAAAGATGATGTAAAATTTGCCCGACCCATCCGGAGCTCAGGTAATTTTGACCCTCAATCAGAAACCTTTAATTGCTGTTTTTCTGGTCATCGGAGGCCAGGTGATCAATAAAATATTCTTGAATACCTAAAACAAAACACAAACACGTGTTGTTGTTGTTTTTAGTCACGTACCCTGTCCGTAATGATTAAATGTCACGCTGCTAGCTTGCTAACGTCAGCACACGTTACGTATGCTAACGTTATATTACACAGTGTCTATTGTCTCCCTATTACTCTAATCTTTCCTGCTTATCGCTCAAACGATTGCTGCCATTGCTGACGAACGCAGCAATGGCGCTGCCGCAAGATGGCGGCATACACAAGTCACTCGCCGAATTCGTCTATAGTATACAGATAGAGGGACACCAGCATCCTCCAGTTCAGCTTCATATCAAACCTGGGGCTACATGGCCTAACCAGCTATAGCACACTTAGGCTGTGTTCGGAACCGCATACTTACCTACTACTCATACTAACTCTTTGAGTATGTAGTGTGTTTACACTGCACAGTATGCGATTTTGAGTATGCGAGAAGTTCCCGGATGCATACTAGATTCGCCAGAAATGTTGAGTATACATCATGACCCTACTACTCACACTCAAATTACCCAAGATGCAACGTAACGTGACGTCATCGATCACTTCCTTGCCGCGAACCGGACAAAAGAGAAAGAAGAAAGAAGGAAAATGGAGACGCCATAGCCACAACCATACAAATGTGAGTAAATTGTGAATTATTTTAGCAACGTGACGGCTTGTATGTGGTTGAGTGATATTTAGACATATCAGATGAAGACGTATAAGTTGTCCATCAGCTGTTTTAAATGTTATATGTAACGGTACGTAATATTATCGCTCCTGCTGGTTAGCTTAAGTTAGCCCATTTAATGCCACATAATGTCAGCAGTAGAAACTGCGTTATCAGCTAATATAATACAGTTTGCTAAGAATGAGGACTTGTGATTGATCGAAAAATACCTATTAACTGCATTGTTTTCCGCTAACGTTACATTCGCTCCTTCAAAACATTTATTTTATATTCGGCCGAATATTGCAAAAAACACACATTCGGTATTCAGTGGAATAACGTTAAGTGAAAAGCAAGGCTGAATAATAGCGGCGTGGTTTGATAACGCAATCAAACAGTGTGCGGTGACGGAGTAAAATGTCGGCAATGTGGCCATATTTTACCCTGTCACCGCACTCGCATTTGCAACTAAAAATAGTTTTGTGCGGCCAAAATAAATCATTCAGCACGCTGTGCAAGAGTACACATTTCAACGAGCAGCAGAAACGACACAGCGTTCACAGACACGGACAGGAATATGTATTCCTGTCAAATACGGTGGCGCATGATAACGGCTTACCGGAGAAGTCCAGCTCCAGGTGAAAAAAATCCGAGAGGAAACACTGAACTGGTTAACGTTGACGCTAAATCCAAACTTAGGTCACATATCTCAACGTTATTGGTGTGTTTGTTTCTTCAAGGGACTGATGAAGATACGGAGCGCCTCATCAGGTGGAGGGGGGAGAACGAGGCCCTCTTCACCGGGAGGCGCAATGCTGCGGTGAAAGGTTTTGAGTAAGATATTTATTTCCCTTGAATGAGCATAATATCTATTAAAATAGCCCGTCCTAGGTGAGGGATTTTCTCCCCATTAAGAGTTTTCTGGGGAGTTTTTCCTCAGTGGATATGATGGTCTAAGGGCAGAGGATGTTGTTATGATGCTGTGTAAAGCCAACAAATGTGTATCCTCAATATTATGCTTGTGCAGAACTTTCATCAAGGACCAGGCACTGGAGGGAAAGGTGGGGGCTGCCTTCATTAAAAAGAAATGGGAGAACTTGAAGCAGAAATACAAAGTGAGTTGAATAATAAAAGCACTACAGTGTCAATGTAAACAACTTAGACAAACACGATGGTGATGAGTATTTGACTAGTGCTGAAAAGTTAAGCTTTTGAATGATGATCAGAACTATGAGCATGTGTGTGTGTTGTGCATGTTGTATGTGTTTTGTAGGAACTGAAGGCTCCCCGCACAGGCGTGAGCACGGAGGGGGGCGAGGCCACTGCCGCCAATTGGAAGTGGTTTGGTGCCATGGATGAGGTGTTGGGGGACAGGCCATCAATAACCCCCCCTGTCCTCATCACCTCATCTGTGGCACCGCCTGCAGCAGTGGCCTCTCCTCCCTCCCCCCCATGCCAAGCATCAGCATCAGGTGTCTCCCGGGGGAAACGTGACGTTTGGGTCACTTTCCTCCGGGAGCTTGACGAAAGGGAGGAACGTGCGGAGGAGAGGGCTGAGAGGAGAGAGAGAGAGGTGCAGGAGAGAGAAGAGAGAGTTGAGAGGGAAAGAAAAGAGGAAGAGAGACGGAACATGGAGAGGAGAGAAAGGGAGTGGAGAGAATGGATGGATGCGAGGATGAGGGAGGAGCGTCGAGAGAGAGAGGAGCGAGAGAGAGAGAGTCGGGCGAGGGAGGACAAACTGATGGCAATGCTGGAGAAGTTCCTCGAAAAAAAATGATTGTTTTGTTTTGTTTTGTTCTCAATTTAAGTAAACGTTTAGGGAGAGAAAGTTTCAAGTGTCAGTGTGTCTGTTGTTATTTTATACACTAATGTGTACAAGATATGAGTGACTGTGAAAAGAAAATGACCAGTGCAGACAGAATAGTAGGGTGATCACCCCACAAACCAAACTTTGCTTTACATAATTTTTCCTCTGATTCCTTTGAATGAAATAGGAGCAGAAAAGATGAGATTTGATCATAGCACAGGAAGCACATCATATTTTACAGTGCCAGTATTACATTTACACCGTCCAGATACTTAGAAACAGTATGGGGATGTGGAAGTTAGAGCAGAGCGAGCAGTGACAGCTTTGGATAGCCATGACCTGGATGAATAAGAACCTTCACAGACAGATTGATGGCAAAACATGAGGTATGTGCTCAGGTGTCTATGGTATGAAATAGTAATTAGATCTAAGAAGATCCAAGGGGATGACATAAAAAAGGAGCGCCAACAAGATGAAGCATGTGGTATTTTAATTCTGTCATTGTGGTATTAAACAGTTGCTTCTGTGTCTCAAGTTTCTCGACCATAGGAATTTCACAGGAATACATTCATATAACCAATATGTTTTCTAGTGTATAGGCGATTGGTCCCCCTGATGTTAATAATAATAAGAGTACTTTATCCCACACTGGGGAAATTGCAATTACAGCAGCATTTACAATGCTGAGAGAGACAAAGGAAATTAATAATAATAATAACAAAATATTTATGGAATAAGAAAAGCACAACCCCAAATATTAACATTTATATAGATGTAGAGGATTTGATAGATAGAAATACAATATTTACAGTATATTCACCAAAAGGAAAAAATGTTTTATTGCACATTTACCAGAGCCCCGTTAGCCAGCGTGTTTCCAGGTAGATCCAGGCAGGCCTTCTTGGTTACTGTATCAGCCAGGGTGACTGAACCACCCACCATACTTCGCCCTGCCTGGCAATCCTGTACTTTACCTGTTTCCACCTCTTACGACTTGGACGTGGGGTTGGATTTCTAAAAGGCACTAACTATTTACAACAAGGTTGAATATAACAATAACATGAACTTGAACATGAACTAAACATTTTATAGAAACAGAACTCCCTGTGTATAATACAAATTAACAATAGTCA
Organism: Epinephelus cyanopodus; assembly: GCA_026686955.1. Taxonomy (NCBI): domain Eukaryota; kingdom Metazoa; phylum Chordata; class Actinopteri; order Perciformes; family Serranidae; genus Epinephelus; species Epinephelus cyanopodus. Next base: position 2,934,516 of record CM048932.1, on the reverse strand, counting down.
TGTTCTTGCAGAACTGGGACCCGGTCTCTCGGTGCAGACACTGCAGCTGCAAGCCTGTTCCTGAGAGTGTCCCCAGACCGCTGAACAGGCTCGTGGCCTTCCCCTCCATCGCCATCACCACCATCTTCCTCTTCCTCTTCCTCTTCCTCTTCCACAGGCTCAGGCTCCAAAATGTCCCCATTGCTGATGCAGAGGTTGTGGAGGAAAAGGCAGGCAGTGATGACCTCTGGCACAAACTCCACCTTCACCTCCAGTGCCTTGAGGAATATGGAGCGCCACCTGGTCTTGAGGACTCCAAATGCCCTCTCCACCACACACCGTGCCCTGGACAGCCTGGTGTTGTACCTGCCCTCCACTGCATTGCGGACAGGCTCCCTGAAGGGTGTCAGCAGGCGAATCGGCTCAGCCAAGCATGGGTATCCGCCATCCCCAATCAAATACCATCCAGGAGGTGGGTACAGCTGGTGCACAAAGAAGGGGCTGCTCCTCAGGACCCTGGCATCATGCACACAGCCGGGGAAGCCCACCACCACATCCAGGAAACGACCCTTGTGGTCGCAGATGGCCTGGAACTGGATGGAGTGGAACAGCTTCCTGTTGAAGTAGTCCCCTGCAAACTGCCCGGGTGGGACAATGCGGACATGGCACCCATCAATACTTCCTGCCACTCTGCCGAAAGCTGGACAACCAGACAGCTGCTGGAATCCTGCACCGATCTCCTCCAGTTCCTCCATGTCAGGGAAGCGGATGAGCCTCCTGAACACCCCCCAGATGACCTTGCTGACCCGGTGAATCATGTCATGGCATGTGGTGCGTGGGATGTCAAATGCCTCTGACACAACCCGGTAGGATGTTCCACAGGCCAACCAGAACACAAAAACCAGGACCTCAAAGGACTTTTCCCAGCCATGGTCCTTGTCTGCCACAAGCTGGATGAGGCTCTCCAGGGACTCTCGGGACACACGGAAATCCTTCCTGGTGTCTCCACCATTAAAATAGAGGCGCAACAGAGGAACATTGGGATTCACCCTGCAGTATGGCCCTCTTGACGCCACCTGTAATAGATTATAATATGAATGAACAATATGATTTTTAAGGACAATTACTTAATTATATATGAAATAAGTATTGTTTTTTACATTTTTAAATGAGATTAATTATTTATTTATTTATTTTTATAACTACTCTACATTATAACTTATCAAACTTTATGAAATCATTCAATTCACAACTACTTTTTTGTTCAATGATGTACATTTTCCCTCCAATTTTCAGGCTGTGAGGTATGTTATATTGCGTTGTATATTATGATTAGTTTTGTAGCTGATTAAAAAGGAAACTTACCTCTGAGAACAATCCCAAGTCGATTGCGAGCATCATTCTGTACCGAAGACGGCGGGCCGATCTTCGTCTCAGAGCGGACAAGACTCTCCGGTGAGGCATTTTGGATGGTCAAATTCCGTTAACGGAACGAGATCGGTCAAAACGGCATCAAGGGTAGGTTCGCCTCCCGTTTTCAAAATAAAAGCACAACTTTTATCATTATGGTTTTCTGTATAAGAAAGGGCATCGGGTGTTTTATTTTGTGAAAATAACCGGAAGTGCGTTGCTCACTGCGACTAGCTTGAGTAGCGCCGAAATCTCCGAAATCGTCCGAACAAAATTGTAAATAGCTGGTATTTGGTCAGATTTTCAACACTTTGTGGATCTAAACGTCTACTTTCTCGCCTAAAAATGTTTCAAATGTTGCTAAAGTTATATATTTACAGAGTTTAGAGCTTAAGTGAAATCAGCTTCAGGCCGGCTGATTTCGGCTCGGACAGGAGCGAAATGCATTGTGGGTTATCATGTAGTATGCTACAGTGTAAACGGTCTGCATACTGTCTGTTCATTGAGTATGTAGTATGTAGTATGGCAGTATGCAGTATGGCAGTATGTAGTATGCGGTTCCGAACACAGCCTTAGTTTTTCGTTCGTTTTTCTCTTTATTTTTCGTCTTCTTCTTACGTTTCTCTCTTCTTCTTCTTCTTCTTCTTCTTTCACATAAAAAAAAACATGTGCATCGGCAATAATAGTCCCCGGTAATTCATTTCCATTGTGGCTTTTTTATTTGCATCGTTGCTTTTTTATTTGCATCGCAGCGTTTCTGTTTAATTTACAGCGTTTTTTTTATTTGCAGCGATGGCGGGTCTCAGCCACCGTACGATACAGAGAGCAGAGCATAATTGTAAACACGCGACCATGTGGAGACAGAAATGACATGCCGTCGTGTAAATAAGTCATCACGTGTGCGGCATAATCGTGATTTCAATTTTGACCAAAATAATCGTGATTGTGATTTTTTCCATAATCAAGCAGCCCTACAATAGAGTCAAACTTTTTAAAAAAGGATGCATTTAAATATATGAGTACATTTTGAAAAAGACATAAAAACCTGGGTAGGCTAACCATTTTAATTGCATTTGTCCGTCCAATTATAGATAAGGGCAGTATTCTCCAGGACTCAGTATTCACTTTGAGTTTTTCTATTGATTCTAAGTTAAATCTCAAGAGATGTTTCAGTCTGGTCAGTTTGAGCCCCAGATAAGTGAAATAGTCCTTCACCACTCTAAAAGGCAATTTTTTCAAGAAGTCTTCAGAGAAACTATCCACTAGTGGCATAAATTCACTCTCATTCTCATTCTCCAATTAATAGTATAACCAGAAATGTTTCCAAAAGAGTTTATATATCCAGGAAGGATGGGAATAGAGGCTGCTGGGTTGGCTAAACGGGTGAGAAGGTCGTCCGCATACAGGGTCTTGCAGGTCTCAATATTTCCCAGTGTAATACCTTTAATGTCTGGATGTCCCCTATGCCAATTGCCAGAGGCTCCAACGCAATATTAAACAGCAAGGGATACAATGGGTCCCCTTAGTGAACACCACATTGCAAGGAGAAAGGGCTGGATCTATCCCCGTTAGTAAGAATGAAGGATTTTGGATTAGAGTATAATATTTTGACCCATTCTATAAATGTGTCACCAAAGCCAAACCTCTAACATGTTGCAATTAAATAAGGCCACTCTATCATGTCGAACACCTTATGAGCATCTAGAGACAGGATAGCAGCTCTATCATCTTTACTATATGTGGCATACAAAATATTGAGAAGTTCGCGGACATTACAGAAAGAATTCCTGCCCAGGATCAATCCTGTTTGGTCCGGGTGAATGATATTTGCTATATGCTTGCTCAGACGATGAGCTAATACTTTCGGAATTATTTTCAAATTATAGTTTAGTAGAGCAATTGGCCTATAACTGCCAGGATCCGTTTCATCCTTATCTTTCTTTAGTAAAACACAAATATTTGCTTCACTGAGAGTAGATGGGAGCTTTTTGTGAGTGCCAAGGCATCTCAGAAGGCTTTATAGAACTCTGGCCCAAACCCATCTGGTCCAGGTGCTTTTCCAGTGGAAATTTTTTTAATGGCTTCCTGCAACTCAGTCAATGTAAAATCTGAATCCAAATTCTCCCTCAAAGTTGAATTGAGCTGTGGAAAGTGAAGCGGATCAAAAAACTTACAAAAAAAATCCTCTTGTGTAGCTGTCAATTTGGAGGTGTAAATTTATGAATAGAATTCATTGATTGTTCGTTTGTGTCCTTTAAGTCTGTGAGCATTGTACCCGATTTAGACTTAATTTTGTAAATGTCTCGTTTTGCTTGTTCTCATTTTAACTGCCTTGCCAACAATTTCTGCCGTTTGTCACCCAACTCAAAGTGTCTCTGTTAAAGTAGTATATTACCAATTTGTTCTCCAGAATGGAGTTATATTCGTATTTTAATTTCAGATTGTTATTGTAATCTGATTGGGACAAAGAGTTTTTGTAAGCCTGTTCTGCAGCTAGTAATTCTTTCTCAATCTCTTCTAATCTGACTGGCTTTATCCTTTTCATCCTTGCATCATAATAAATAATTTGTCTTCTTATATATACTTTGAGTGTTTCCCACAATGTTGAATTATTCACCTCACCGTTATCGTTGGTCTCAAGGAACTGCTTAATGTGTGTCATAATAGATTCTTTAAATGTCTGATCCCTTAGTAAAAAGGGGATAAAACGCCATCTTAGGGAGGGACAGTTGAAGGTTGAGAGTGACAGGGGCATGATCAGATATTATAATGCTGTGATATTTGGTGTGATTAATCTTGAATCTACTAAAAAGTAATCAATCTGTGTATATGATCTGTGTACATGAGGGTAGAAAGAATAATCGTGATCAGATGGAAGCTGCAGTCTCCAAATGTCTACTACCATCTTTGACTTCATTAAATTGTTAAGACTCTGCACATCTAAATAAGGGTCCAGATAGCAATTAAAGTCACCCCCAATTACTATATGGCTTGAATTGTTATCTGGGATCAGGACAAATACCTTATGAAAAAAAGCTGGGTCGTCAGTGTTTGGTCCATAAATATTTACCAGTGTAACGGGAAGTAAATTGAAATGGCCTGTTAAGACAATAAACCTGCCATTTGGGTCTACTGTAGATGAATGAAAATGAAAAGGTACATTCTTACGAAAGAGAATGGCAACACCTCTGGCCTTAGATGTTAAAGGTGCCTGGTACACCTGTGAAATCCAGGTAGCCCTAAGTTTCCTGTGCTCAGTAGCTTTAACATGTGTTTCCTGCAAGAAAATAATATCAGACTTCAGTGACTTCAAATGTGCAAAAACTTTACCTGGCTTAATAGGGTGGCCTAAACCATGCACATTCCAAGAGACCAAAGATATTGAATCGAGCATATTATTCATTTATGTTACCTTGACTGAGTCCCGAGGTTGCGTTGTGAGTGACAAAAAACATAGTTGCATGAGCGGCACACACTTAAAATTCAAACTGGCAGCCAGCTGCAAAAAAACAACAAATCAAATAAACTGTTAACAAATCTGTGACCAGAACCAACACCCGATGCTTCCCCAAACAAGGCTGAGTTACCCTGATCCACATTGGGGACTGCGGACTGAAAGAGTGGAGAGAAGAAAAAAAAAAAACACCTCCAGCTCGCAGCCCTTCATTAGCACACATACGTATATTACAGAACAGATTGAACATTGTAAAAACAAAAGTGCCAAACCAAAAGTCTGTTCAGTACACATATAGACTCTCTGTATTCATGTCTTTCAAAGATCTTGGTCAGCAAATTTTTTCACTTCAGCCGGGTCACTGAATATTTTTACTTGCCCTTGGTGATGCACATGGAGCCTGGCCGGGAAGCACAGTGAGTGCTGAATCTCCATCTCCCGCAGCCACTGTAGCATCTCACAGAAACTCTGCCGTTGCTCCATCACCTCCGCGGTGTAGTTGAGAAAGATTAAGATGTGGTGACCTCCGTAATCCAACGGGTGCTGCCTAACGAGCCGTAGAATCTTTTCTTTTTCCTGTGTAAGATACACCTGTGCTATTATCCCCGGGATCTGGAGCCATCCGGGGGTTTGGGCTGTTGTGTGCGGTACACTCTGTCGATTACGACAGGTTTGGCGAAGTTGTCATTCCCCAGCAATTTAGGAATCAGATTGGAGACAAATTCTGTTGGCCTCCCTTTCTCCTCACCTTCTGGGATAATCTTTCTGTTGTTTCATCTGGACCTCCCCTCAAGGCCTGACAGCTTGGCCCACAATCTTTTATTTTCTTGCAGTTCAGTAACAGAAGTTTCCACTGCGTTGATTCACTGCTTGTGGTCAGCAGCCTGATTTTCAGCGGTGGACAGCCTCTTGTTGTGCACCTGCTGGGCAGACAGGAGATTCTGGAAACTGTGCTTGAACTTGTCAAACCAGTCGTTTAAAGATTGCAAGAGCTTGTTTGACAATTTCTGCCAGATAAGTGGAAGCTTATCTTGCTCTTCGGATGAAGACATGTCTGGAGGATCATTGCTAGCTTGATCACAGCTAGCAGTAGCACCTGCTAATGGGCAAGCAGCTCCCTTTTCACCATGTGCAGATTTATTCGACATGTCTTTGTTCCACTTTTTTGATGTCGTGAGAGGGAAACAGGCAGCAAAAATCTTTCACCAAAAATTAGAGAGTCCTGATATTAGCATAGTGTTTACCTGTGGGTGTGTCTGTGTTCTGTTAGCTAAAGCCCAAGTGCCAATTGCATCCAGTGGCAAGGAACGGTATTGCTCTTAGGGCCAGTGCGGGCTTTCATCACATACTGATATGGGTCTCATACTTGGCTTTGGCAGATTGGCTTGATTGGTGGATGGGTCATAAAAAACTTTCATCCATGACTTTCTCATGGAGTCACATGTTCAGATCTGTGTGAACTTTGAATCATTTTAATGTTAGTCCTTACAGTGTTTCTTTTCCTAAATCTAACCACAGTAACTTTACGTTAATTACGTAATGTAGGTTAACCCTATGGGCCCGAACGATGCATAGTGCATCCAAATTCACACCCGTTCTTCTCTGGGGATTTTCTGCGCAACCGTGTGTCATAGCGAGAAGCCACACATATCATGTGAAACAGCAAAACTGAAGCTTTTAATGTTTTCTTAGCGAAAAAAATGATAAAGTTACACTAAAATGATGTATAACAGAGCTTTCATACAGCTTTGCGCATACATTACTGTTGGATGGATTACTCACGAACACAGGCTCGCACAGAAATGCCATGCATATCACATGAAAGCGCAGGACTAGAACTTTCCAGTGATACCACACACATCATTGTGCTGTTATCCCATCACGCCATAAATACAGATCAATTGTCTACAAAATAAAAACCTGACAAATTTCTTTACAATCCATTATACAGATCTTGTCATCAGTCACTTCATGTAGTGAGGAATATCGTATCTTACCATGTCTTAGGCTCGCGTGTGTTTCTCCCTGTCTATCCACATTTGTAGTCCGGCTTTCAAGATGCAAATATCATCATATTGTCCAGTTGACACTCCCCCACCAATGCCCAAAATGTCCCCCCAATATACAACTGAAACTGAAAAACAAATATTATCTTGGAGGACATCATTGCACTTGGTTGACTATTTTTCTATTATCTTAGATGTAAATATTGCATGTTTCTTTCAGATAAAACACATTTTTGACTTCTGAATGAGTCAATGGAATTTCTTGCAATAATGAAAATATACTGGCAATTATGTCCGCCTGGCACAAACCACATGTTTTGGACAACTGTGAAGTGACAGAATGTCCCACCATCATGGTTCTTATATTGCCAGATTCCAGAGAGTCTCCCCACTTCATATATGGCAGAATATGTCAATTTCCAACTTGCTATGGTGAGATACATGTAAAAATGTAAGAATTTAGTCACACGGATTTGTTCTTTTCATTGATATAAAAAATTAATACAGGCACATAGGAGGACATGAAATGATAGAAAATCTGGTTAGCCCAGATTGTCCTGAAAAAAAAAAAGTAACCCGGTTAAAAATACCATATGTAATAAAGTTAATGTTTAAAATTGTTAAAACATTAAAAGTATCTTAAATAAGGTTTTGAAGGTAATAGCAGGAAAAGGAAGTGGTGTGTGAATAGAGTCCTTAAGTCACGCCCCTTCCGGTAGAGCTCATGGGACCTTAGATTGGAAAAAATATGAATGGCAGTGAATGGGGAGAGCAATATTTAGGGACCTCGGCCAAACGGGCGAGGGACCTATTGTTCTTGTAATGTTTATTATTATTATTATTATTATTATTATTATTATTATTTCTTTCAGAGTACGCCACTTTGAACTAGATTTTGACCCCCTAAACATGCTCCAAAACTCACCAAAATTGGCACACTTGTCAAAACTGGTGAATAATTTTAGAAACTGACATAATTAATCAGAAAAGTGCCAAAATGGGTTCTCTAGCGCCACCTAGAAACACTAAAATGGCCGGTGCAGCCAGTAGGAACGTCGTAGGAAGATCAAACCAAAACAGCCGTGTTTGTTTCATCAAGACCTACAAATCACATGCTCGCACCCATGACCTAAATCTAACAGGAAGTGTGGTATTTACCTTTCAAAGTAAGAGTTTTCCTCAAAAACAAGAAATTCCTTAAAAAATACACTAGTCCTACACCGTTTATCGTATCGGCTTCAAACTCGCACACGTTATCCATCAACCTGTCCTTATCAATTATTGTTCGTTTTTTATCATCCACTCGAATGGTTTGGATTTACTGGCCTCTTTCAGGTGATGTGCTCCAGAACCTCCTGATGATTTGTTGTGCCACCTAGGCACACAAAAATGCCCAGTGCGACGGGTAGGAACCACTTAGAAAGACCAAACCAAAACTGTCTCGTTCGTCTCATAAAGACCTACAAATGTCGCCCCTGACCTAACTCCAACACCTAACTCCAACAGGAAGCGCACTGTTGTTGTTTAAATGAAAAATTATGTTTTTGACAAATTCTGTCGCTCCTATATTTGCTCCTATACCGTTTATCATAACTGCTTCAAACTTGCACAAATTACAGATCTACCCCTGGTGAACATTACTTGCGAAGGATTTTGTCATAACTTGAACGGTTTGGATTTGAGAAGCATTAGAAGGTGCAGAGCACAACTCCTCACGATGATCTCTGTAAGAAAAGATGAGTGACAACACATCGTAAACTTGTGACTAAGGCACCTTATTTTATTCCATAAACATACAAGCTTTATATCACTGCGTTCAGAACAAAATTATCTATCTGGTGATGCTTTCAGATTGAAAATATGACTCACGGTTTGCCATCTCAAAGGACTAGTTCGGGACATTTTCAATCCATTCTGCTGTCTGCCTGTCAGCCACATGCAGTTCTTAATTAGCATAACAAAAGCTTCACTCTGACAGTCTGTGTCAGAGTGAAGTGTGTGTGTGTGTGTGTGTGTGTGTGTGTGTGTGTGTGTGTGTGTGTGTGTTTGGTCTCACACACATGAAAGTATAACATTTACCATTTACCATTTAACTGTCCAGCTCATGGTGTTCATTCCAAAAACTTTGAAAAACATGCCTGATACCAAAAACCTGTAAATACAAGATGTCCTGGTGAAACTATTTTACCTCATGCAGAATTGGAATACATGTAGTCCTGCTCAGTTTCTCCACTGACATTAACTAGTACATATTTGTGTCTGTTTGCAGCATTTTGATACTCAAAGCAGCCAGTACACATCACTCAAACTTTCACTAGGTCACATGATTTCAAATGAATATGGATGTGTTGTTTGATCATCACACAAGTCAAAGTTTCATTAGGTGACATGGCTTATGTCTACAACTTTCAAAATATAAGCTCAAACCACCTTCATAAGAACCCTTTACAGTTTTTAACATTGAGTTTGACTTATGATTCTGGCTAGTGTGGTACAACATGTGGGAAGTATATATTAATATCTGATAGTATACATATGTGACAATAATCATATGTGTATAAAAACAGTAGAAGTATGGCACACACAGACACACACACACACTCCACTCCCTGCCTAAGCTAACTCAGCTTACTAACAAGGCTATAATTCATCTTTCCAAAGAGGAGATTTGAGGAGGAAGAAGCAGAAGGAGGAGGAAGAAGGACGAGAGGCCCTGAGCTACTGACTACACCGTGAGCCACCCAGATGAAACTCAAGAGTATCCTGATTGCTGACTGCTGGTTCGAGAGACTGCTTCATACTGCCAAACTGACTTCACTGTTTGCTTAAGGTACCATTTTTATTTGTTGCTCTTTTGAGTGAAGCGGCCAGAGAGTTTTAAGCCTCACCGTACCCAAGCATCCTATCAGGCCTGGGGGAAATTTAGAACTAATTGTCGGCGGTGACTGTGTGTGTGTGTGAGCTTGGTGAGTGTGGGTCCAGTGGTATTTTATTTTATTTTAATTTTATTTTATTTTATTTAAAAGAAAAGGGATAATCGAATATCAGTTGAATATTGTGTGTATCCCATTTAAAAGTATTATTGTGGAAGTTTATATGTGAGTTTAAGAGACTAACAAGTGGTCTGAAGAGACTGAATTATATTTTATTTTAAAAACAAAACAAAACACTGCATTTTATTTGTTTTAATACCTTTCTCTAAAAGTAAATAATTGAGTTTACTATTCTTACCACTGATTCCAGTGTGATTTTTGGTTATTTCATGCAGTAAAGGTGTTTTAATACAGGTTAAAACGAGTGAAGGTTTTAAAGGAGAAGGCACTTGGGTTTAAAGGAACTGATTTAAAGGATTATTACTGTGCTTAGATTTACAGTTAATTTGAAGTGAATAAAAGACTCAAGACACATAAAAAGTTTAAAAGTAACAGAGAACAGATTACATCACCTATTGTATATTATTTTATTTCAGTTAAAGAACTCAGGGCCCTTCCCTGATTATATTAGGGGATAACTGGGCTACAAAAACAACAAGATATATCATGTGTATGTAGCCTTTATAATGACTGTGATATGAGCTTAAAAGTAAAGGCAGTAAAAATACCCCCAAAAGGCCTAAGGCCCATAGGGTTAAGGATGTAATGTCATTCTTGGAGTGCAAATTTGTAGGATATCATACGAACTGTTGTACATGCATTTTTTGTAGGATTTCATATAATCCGTTCTATGAGAATACCTTGAGCAATTTAAGGGCAATTTTTTACATTTCCCGGTGCTGCACTGAAACCATTTCAAATTTTTGAATGGCAGCCAGTACTAACACCTGTGGTTACATTGACCTGGTTTTGTTTGACTGGTTATAACGTGTAAAGTATCACATATTTACACAGTAGATTTCTTTTGCTTTGTGTTGTTTTCAATCAATCAATCAATTTTATTTATAAAGCCCGATATCACAAATACAATTTGCCTCACAGGGCTTTACAGCATACGACATCCCTCTGTCCTTTAGACCCTCACAGCGGATAAGGAAAAACTCCCCAAAAAAAACCCTTTACCGGGGAAAAAAAATGGTAGAAACCTCAGGAAGAGCAACTGAGGAGGGATCCCTCTTCCAGGACGGACAGACGTGCAATAGATGTCGTACAGAACAGATCAGCATAACAAATTAACAGTAATCTGTATGACACAATACAGTAATCTGTATGACATCCTCAGTAATGACAGTAGCTTACAACAACATTCATGAAAGTAATAATATTGTCGTTATAGTTCTGGCTACTGTGGTACAATATGTTGAAAGTATATATTAGTATCTGTCAGTATACATGTATGATAATAATCATATGTGTATAATAACAGTAGAAGTATGACTAATGACTAATGATGGCAGCAGCAGGAGGCATCTGGCAGGACCACGGCAGCAGCACAACCACACACGTCACACTATCCAGGCACCGCTGCAATACAAGTTAACCTGAGAGACAGTGGAGCACAAAGGCTCCGGAGAAGAAGCCGAGTTAGTGACATCCAGAATGGCCAAGTTAACAAGATACAGTAATAGGATGAGAGAGGGAGGGAGAGAGAGAGGGAGAGAGAGAGGGAGGGAGAGGGAGAGAGAGAGAGAAAAAGAGAGAGAGAGAGAGAGAGAGAGAGAGAGCGAGAGAGAGAGAGAGAGAGAGAAGGTATTATAGGTATTATTGTATTATAGGTGGTCCTCCGGCAGACTAGGCCTAAGTCAGCCTAACTAGGGTCTGGTACAAGGCAAGCCTGAGCCAGCCCTAAGTATAAGCTTTATCAAAGAGGAAAGTCTTAAGTCTAGTCTTAAATGTGGAGACGGTGTCTGCCTCCTGGACCGTAACAGGAAGATGATTCCACAGGAGAGGAGCCTGATAGCTGAAGGCTCTGGCTCCTGATCTACTTTTGGAGACTTTAGGGACCACGAGTAACCCTGCGTTCTCAGAGCGCAGAGTTCTGGTGGGATAATATGGCGCTATGAGCTCTCTAAGATATGGCGGAGCTTGACCATTTAGAGCTTTATAAATTAACAGTAGGATTTTAAATTCAATTCTGGATTTTACAGGGAGCCAGTGCAGAGAAGCTAAAACAGGAGAAATATGGTCTCGTTTCTTAGTTCCTGTTAGTACTCGTGCTGCTGCATTCTGAATTAGCTGGAGAGTTTTTAATGATTTACTAGAGCTACCTGATAATAGAGAGTTACAGTAATCCAGCCTTGAGGTAACAAAAGCGTGGACCAATTTTTCTGCATCTTTTTGGGTCAGGATAGGCCTAATTTTTGCAATATTATGCAGATGAAAAAATGCAGTCCGTGAGGTTTGTTTTAAATGAGAATTAAAAGACACCGAGGTTTCTTACGGTAGTGGTAGAGGCCAGAGCAATGCCATCTCGAGAAACTGTGTCATCAGATAAAGAGTCTCTGAGTTGTTTGGGGCCAAGAACAATAACTTCAGTTTTGGCTGAATTTAACATCAGGAAATTGGTGCTCATCCAGGTTTTTATGTCTTTAAGACAATTATGAAGTTTAGTTAATTGATCACTTTCTTCTGGCTTCTTCGATAAATACAGCTGTGTATCATCCGCATAACAATGGAAATTTATAGTGATTTCTAATGATGTTGCCTAAAGGAAGCATATATAGAATAAATAGGATTGGTCCAAGCACAGAACCTTGCAGAACTCCAAAACAAACTTTAGTACGTACGGACGATTCATTATGAATTACAGATTATAATCTATTTAAAAAAGGTGGTGACCATCACAGTCCCCATATTCTGTCTGTGCATTATCTATTGTTGTGTAGCTACAGGCCTATATCATACACTGATCTTATTAATATTTTATGTGACAGTCAAATGTCACATTAGCCTTTTTTAATTACGTTACACACCTTATTGTAATTTCACACAGTTCGCCACTTTTTAACAAGTTAACATTGCATCATGTTAGCTAACTAACGTGGTGGACCTTTATTTTCAAACCTCACACAGACGCCTTTTGTTCAAAATATTCTCTCCCTAAATGCCTAAATCCTAACACTTCTCTGTGTTAGGATTGGCGTCTTGCTCGAAGGCTAAATGTTAGCTGGCTGGTTAAACTAGTTAACGAGCTAAGCTTGTGTTGTCTTGTGTCTGTTGCTCTGTAACTTGATGTGGATGTTGCTGCTGTGATACAGGTCGCACTTGAAAATGAGACCTCCGGTATCAACGTGATTTTGCACGTCCTAAATAAAGGCTTAATAATTATAACAAGAAGCTGACAAACTAGGTGGTGACCGCAGACACCGATACACGCTAATTAGTGCTAACATATAAACGATAAACGATACTGGAATTTCCGAATTTCACTTACCGATAAACCTGGAGCACAGACTTCTTGGACGGTCTGTTGGTATAATTAATCGAACAGCAAGCCATATTACTCCAATATTTGCCTGAAAAAATATCCAGAAGGCACAGACCCGGCTGAGAGGACAGGTTCAATGCCTTGAACACGGGCATGAACTGGCTGAGATGACGCCGAGCAGACGGCGAGTCTGAGCTCAGCTCCGCACAGCAGAGCCAGCAGCTAGTTAGCATGCTAGTTAGCCACCCGTGACAGTGCCACCTGTCACTCAAAGTGGCGACGCCCTTAATTATGTGCAATTTTAAACCTTAATAACATTGAAACGGATGAGATATAAGCCCCCCGTTGTCATGAAAGGGGAAATTAACTATAGAGACCAAAACCGTCACTCGTCACCCCTGGAGGTTGCTGCTAGGTCAAGGCGAGCAAGCGCTTCTTCCTACGTGCTCAGAAACGTAGGTGCTGATTGGCCGTAGAGGAGTCCTGTGTATCTGCGCTCGATTGCTCTTCCTTCGTCCTTAAACGACCCGGATGTCTGCCACAGTAAATTGAATTAGAATTGTGAGAACTGAATGTGAATATATAAAGAAATGAATTCAATTTCAAATTTTACTATTCAGATTCAGTTTTTCAATGCAATGATTCAAATTAACAATACAATTTCAAATTATGTGATTCAAATTCAGTTTCTAGTAATTCAAATTCAAATATAAATGATTTAATTTCAAATTATGTAATTCAAATTCAGTTTCTAGTGGCACATATTTCAGCCCATAGGTCAGGGCTGGTCTTAGCTGGCAAGGCTGATCACCAATTAGGCTACTGCAATTTAAATAATCCAAGCACACCTCAACATTAGAATAATTATTTGTTTATGTATTAATAATTATTCAAGTTAAAAAATAATTTATCAATTGATTAAGAACAATTAACTGAAAAAAAAAGATAGAAAACAGGTTTTTAATGTTCCCATTCATTCTAAAACACATTCTGGAAACATCACAAAAGCTTGAAGTTACCAGTATCTTTGTCAGCATGTTAAACTACCAAGTCCGTCATCCCCACAAACATTCTGTCAACATTTCACACACAATGACAGCAACAGTTAGTAAACATTTCACAAAATGACAGCTTTAAGTACCAGGTCCATTAGCTTTAAAATACCAGGGGCCTCATGTACAAAGGGTACGTAAGCACAAAAACGTGGCGTACGTCCTTTTCCACGGCAAAGTTCAGATGTATCAAGAGTGAAATGACCGTGAAAATGTGCGGTGCCTCACGCCAACTTCATGGCTGGCGTACGCACGTTTCTACAGCTGTTGATCCTTTGGCGACTCTTAGAGGTGATGCTGGGAAACTGTTATAATAAATAAATCTGAAGACAATTAGTCTTTAGAGTGATGTGCATATCAGAGAAACATGAACAATTAACGCTGATGAACAATTAACACACCCACGTGTCTGCAATAAGATGAGTGGACATAAAAGCATGCGCAAAGTGGTGCCGAAAATACCGTTAACAACAACAGCTGCTTTAGCAGTATTAGAAGGTTTGTAAATGGCGCAATACGAAGAGAGTGTGTGTTCAGAGAGATGGCACTGGCACATGATAACAACTGGCTCATCAGCTGCTTAAGGTTCCCGAGGCCAATCCTCCTGCAACTGTGCGCAGAGCTGCAGTCGGCAGCGCGACACGGTGAGGAGCCATGCGCTGCCTGTATCCATACAGGTGCTGACCACACTGGGGTTCCTAGCAACAGGGGCATTCCAGAGGGAGCTGGCCAACCGATCGGGACTGTGCCAGTTGACCCTGAGCCGTCATGTCAGCTGTGTGGGACGGAATTATCCGCAGCCAGGTATATCAAATTCCCATACAATGCAGCTGAACAGGCCAACATTAAAGCGCAATTTACAGCAACAGCGGATTTCCCTAATATTATCGGAGCTATCTACTGCAAACACATGGCTACAGTATAAAAGCGCCATCATAGGATGAATTTGTTTATGACAACAGGAAGCATTTTCATTCGATCAATGTACAGATCATATGTGATGCGCAAATGCAATTAATAAACATTGTGGCGAGGTGGTCTGGTTCAACGCACGATTCATACATTCTGAGTGGCAGCATTGTTGGGAACAGACTACTAGCTGGCACTGTGCGAGATGGGTGGATTCATGGTGAATAAATAATTATTTGTTTAATTATCCTAATATTAATCCCCCTGATGCGCATTGAGCATGTGCGCCCCCAAATATTATCCTGTCTTCACAGCATCAGTACTAGTCAGTGGTTAAAGTTAGTGACTTGCTGATTTTTGCTGGTTAAACTGCAGCTTCAGAGCTTTCTAACAAGCCCCTGACTGTCTCTGTGTGTAAAGTACTTATGTCAATAAACCCGTGCGTAAGGTGTGACATTTCTTAATCAGCTTCATTTTCCCCGGCGCACTTCTGCGTTAATTTACAACAATAGTGTCTGATCCGTGTAAGTGGTGTATACAATTAACAAGTCGAAAATGGAAATCCAGTTCACATTATTATTTGTCTGCTTTGAATTGACCCCAGGCAACTCTGTGTTCAAACGGGGTGAGCTCCTCCTCTCCTGTCGCCTGTTTTCGCCACACTTTGGCGATGGGCAGCCGCCCTCCGCTTCACGTCCACCTTAATATCGGACCACTTCTTTATTAATTCTGCGTGTGTACACTTTTCTGTCCCCACAGCATTGACAGCCTCACACACACTCTCCCACTTACTCCGCTTACGTTAGTATTGGTGCCGGAGGACAGCGTGCCAAAAAGTACATCTTAGCGCGCCTCCACTTAAGTGAGTAGCGTTTCCAATTCACATTCTGTGAAGATTTTCTTTTTTCCTGTCTTATTCATTTTTTTGTTTTAGTTTTCTGATCGTGCAGAGAGGGGAATCTCAGGTGCAGGGTTCATTTAAATATGATTTGTATATTTAAATGGGGGCGTGAACAGGGAGGGGCCGGGTAGTCCAACATGTGCGCTCAATTCCACGTTGATTGGGATGTACAAAGGAAATGTGCTTGGATTCATGTGTACGCACAGATTCATACATCTGGATATTTTTGTGCGTACGACATTTTCTGGATTTAAGCGTACGCCATGTTTCAGTAGGAAATCCACGCAAGTCTTTGTACATGAGGCCCCAGGTCTGTCATCTCCACAAACATTACGTAAACATTTCACAAAATGACAGCTTTAAAGTACCAGGTCCATTAGCTTTAAAATACCAGGTCTGTCATCTCCACAAACATTACGTAAACATTTCACAAAATGACAGCTTTAAAGTACCAGGTCCATTAGCTTTAAAATAACAGGTCTGTCATCTCCACAAACATTACGTAAACATTTCACAAAATGACAACTTTAAACTACAGTACCAGGTCTGTCATAGCTTTAAACTACCAGGTCTGTCATCCCCAAATCACGAAAAGGTTTCACAAGCAATAACATTGGGGGGAACATGATAAGGGGGTACCCTATTTTTCTCTTTGTGTCCTTTTGATGCCTCCCTCCCGCTCTGGAGCATAACTCAGCCACTTTTTAATGGTTTTAATTGCTGAAGTCTAGGGAGGATAGTTTGCGGTCAAACTGTTGAGCAGCAGCTGAAAGAGATGAGATATAAATAAATAAATGAATACATTTATATCAGTGTACTGAACAAACATTTACTGAACATGATTGTGATAAACTGTGCTTTTATTTTCATTTTTAGGATGCCAGCTTTACATCTGGCCAGTTACTACAGAGGAAAACTAGCCTTGTGGCTAATTCTGGCATGTTTACAGTTTTATTTATTAGCATGCACTGTCCCTGTCAAATAAATGAAAAAAAAAAAAAATTAAAATAAATGATTGACACCTTTTTGATTTAGATTTTTGGCAGCTGTAATAATCAATATAGTGTCTTTAGGTTGGATTTTGTGTTTCTTTGTATTTGTCTAATATTATAATTTCCTCTTACTGGAAAATATGCCACTCTGCTGTACAAATCCATAATCCGCATATAGTCATTAACTACAAACACCACCTCCTCTAAACATCTTCTGAATTTTTGCCTGAGTGCACTCTGGCACACATAATAGCCTAGTTTTATTTTTGTTACCGGATCATCTTTGTTTTTTAATAAAACAAATAAATTCATGCACTTTCACAATGTTTTTGAGGATTCAAACTCTTTAGACAGCTAATTCAGAAAAATACCTTCAAAATTTAAGACCTCTTTAAGTCGTGATAAGACTTTTTCCCCTAAATTGATCTATTAACTTTTAATACTTTTCAAGATCCCGCGGACATCATGCCAGTAAACCATTTTCAGGTGAGCCAACATACCAAACATGCAGCCTGTTCGACTGAATGGCTACTTGTTTCCTTTGCCAGACCAGTTGAAATGACAGGCCAGGGAGTTGGTCAAGGTAGTTGACAGCATCCGTCTGAGCATAGAGTCTGATGAGGTGCCCCCAACCAAAGCCAAGCGAGCAATCTAGAGATGAGAAAGAGAAGTGGTTGTCATCATGATGCTGCCTACACAGAAATCATTTTATTTTTGCATCAAGAATCATTTTATCATCGAATCGTGGCTCTTTCAACCAGAAAAGAATAGCATTAGAATAGAAATGTATTTATTTAAATCAGGGACAATGCACAAATAAACATTAATCTTGTATGAAAAGGAAAAGATGTCTTGAGCCAGGTTATAGCAGCTTTGCTAATTTCCACCCATAGTCCCTAGGCAGGTAAGGAAGGAAGTGAATCGTGAGGTACCCAGAGATTCCCACCCTTAGCTTATACTGTGCTGTGATATGAAGTTGTTTCCTTGGTTTATGTTTTTTTTTCTTTGATATTGTACAGGCAGTAGATTGTAAGGTGTTAAGTATATTGCAGTTCAGTTTGTCTTCAGTGATGATTCTGCCTCATTGAAGTTGTCTTCATTCATGATCGGCAGGTCAATGGGAGTCATCTCAAGGATTGTTCTCTTGGTCCCCTGTGACCACCTGAAGTACATCCTCACTGAACTGCACATCTCTTTCCTTTTTCCTTTACTACCACTACTACTTCAGCGAGCATTGTGGTCATCTTCTCGGTGGAAAGGTCTTTTTTTAAAATAAAATAAAATAAAATAAAATAAAGAAGAAAATTGTTAGTAAGAGAGAAAGTAAAACTTGCAAATTACTAAGGAACTACACAATTTGAAATAGACTTGCCTTTCAAAAGCTCCCTGGTGTACTGACCTTGACCTTCAATCTGTGTGCTTACACCTAGTATAAAACAAGCATCCATGCACCTTAATCACTGCACACACTGAAAGGCATTATTTAACTTCAAGTCTGCCATGGCCACCCACATATAATCCTCACCTCAGCCCACTTTAGTTTTGATCACAAAAAACATTTCTATACATATTTTAGTTCCCTCTTAAGATGTCTGGAGGTAGGAAAAACAAAGGTTCCAAGAGATACACAAAAACAAGACTAATTTAATTTGTTCAAATAATTTTATTTTACATGCTTTAAATTAATCAATTGTGGTTATTAGTGAGGAGTGCAATCACATACCATTTTGTGGATGCTGAGGGCAACTGTGGGGAGTGTATTGCCTCGAACTGGATCCTGCTATATCTGTTGGGATATACAGATATCCAAATTCTTTACTTGGCCGTAACTTCTGCTCCTCTTGGAAGTGGCTTGTATTGGAGGCTGAAAGAAAAACAGAATGGGTTAATTTTTTAGGTTAAAAAAATAATTGTTGCAATAAAAAGATTTATCTGACAAAATCAATGTAATGTAATCAATGTAAATCAGCGACCAGTGCCAGTGAATTGCTTTTTACCGTTTTAATTTGCAGTGATGGGCAGTAGCGCGCTACAAGTAGCGACGCTACTAGCGTTAGCTACATTTCTCCGTAGCGACACGGTAGCGCCGCTCCGTTTGATCCAAGTAGCTTTTTCTGTAGTGTAGCTATTTTTAGACCCTGTAGCGACGGGCGCTACACGCTACTGTCAAGTGTCCAGGAGAAGACTGCTGAATAAAGTTTTGGGGGGGGGGGTAACCCATGATGATTGGTTGGTTTAGATATTGCGACTGTGGTTACCCAATCAGAGGCAAGATAGGGCGGGTCATGCCTCTCCAAGCAGGAAGCAGAATCAAAACACCCCAAACACACACATGAATGACCGACCACACGCTAAATAAGGGGAGAAAACTTGGCAGAAAAATGGCAGAGGCAGAAATACTTGCGTCCTCAGATATTTCCAGACGTCCAGGAGGACAACAATAATTATTCCTCTCCATGGCCGTATCTGGACAAGTTTATGACTCTAACAAACACAAAGGCTAAAAAGTTTGTATTCACGTGTTTACTGTGCAAGCCAAAAAACAAGCTGTTCTCAACCTCGAAGACATCAAGCACAAACCTAAAAACGCGTATTAAGGTGAGCTGATGAAAAGGCTTAAGCTACATAATCAACTGCAGCACACAAGTCAGTGCACTTTTTGTCAACAGCTAAGTTATATATAGCTGCTTCGCTGTTAGTAGAAAATGAATAACATGGGGGTAGTGGGGGAAAGAAAAGGCTATCTATCTATCTATCTATCTATCTATCTATCTATCTATCTATCTATACTTCCATTAATTGATTGCAAAAAGCACATTTTACTTAAAAAATGGGCTAAAAGTAGTGTCAATGTAGCTAGCTACTTTTGCGGTGTAGCTTGTAGTGTAGGTTGCTACATTTCTCTGGAGTAGCTTTTGCTGTAGCTAAGCTATATTTAATCAAGAGTAACTTGTAGCTTAACTTACTACATTTTCCAAGTAGCTTGCCCATCACTGTTAATTTGCTATACACATGTCATTATGGCCTCATGTGATTTTTCATCAGCATGTTAGTAGCATGTAGTCACAGTAGTAATGAACAAACAAAACAAATATAAAACTGAAAATACAACAAACGTAAAATAAAGCAAAAACATCTGCTGTTTTTCACTTTCCTCCAAAAATTAAATTACACTACTGACATCAAAATACTGAATGACAGAAAGACTTAAGACATTCAAAACACAGACAATTCTATGCAAAAACTGATTTGTTTTCAATCATGTAATATTTTTTTTTTATATTATGTTGAAAATAACTTAGTTTTATACCACATTTAGGCTATTTCATGTATGAAAATGAGGTATACAGTTGTTTTAAATATGTGTGGTTTTTATTGTAATTTTATTCTATTTATTCCATTTATTTATTTCACTTGTTACAAATTTCAGAGGACCCCATTTGAAACACACTGTCCTACAGTAACCTTAGCACAGGGCGTCCTCACCGGTCCTCACTGCTAGCTTAGAAAGCATAAAGCCAGATCGACATCGTAGGGTACAGGGCTACGCAGAAGGCTCGCCGTAGCCCCCGACGTAGCCTGACATGCACCTCCCCAAAATGTAACTACGCGTCGAGGCAACGCAGACCCAGCGCAGACCGGCACAGCTGTGATTGGTTTGCTTGGTAGCAGCGCATTTCCGGTTCTGTATTTCCAGATTGCGCCATCCCCGCCATCTTTAAACATTTTCTGTTGCGATGTAGATGTTGCAGTGTTAAGGCTCATTATATATATGCCATTATGCTCAACCTTCAATACGGATACGGCCGGAGCCGTCTGTCCGTGCTCCGCGTTCATTTCTCTGTGACCGGAAAAGCCGGAAGCTAAACAAAGAATCAACTAGAGATGAAGATAGCCACTCAGGAAGGGATGCAGCCTCCTACCGCTCTGGCGGTGAATTGCACCGTGACGAAATGGAGTGACAAAGAAGTTTGAAGGGTTCACGACGACATCACGGCAACCACGTAACGACGTTCATTCTCACTCCCGCGATACGGAAATGCGGGACGGATTTCTGGAATATACACACTCAAACCATACACACAGGCGCGGTACGGACACGAAGTGGAATTTCGCGTTGTTGTGTCCCAAGTCCGCGCAGTGTGAACGGGTGTGAGTTACTATTATCGTTACTCTCAAAGTTCAATTAACAAAGGACTTTACCATGCACACTAAGTTATCGTTAGCCAAAATGCACTGTTAGCTAAAACTGATGTGGCTAAACTGATGCTGTTTGCTCGAAATGTGCCAGGTAACGTCAAAACAAAATGTTAAAAAATTTAATAAACTCTGTTAAGCACAAAAGCGGCAGTTTTCATTCATAGAATCAATAAAATCAGTAATATTCCCAACTTACTTGAGCAGTAGCTGAGCGTGGGCAAAGGGGAGGAGGAGGAGGAAAATGGCTGCTTCTTCTTCTTGGCAAACGGAACCATTGACATATACATAGACGCCGCATTGACTGCCTGAGCGCGTCCCAGCCGGCCGCCATCTTGGATGGGTCTCGCTTCGCCTCCACAGTGCATTCACTTCTATTGAGGAAGGAGCTGTATGCATAAGTAAAATAGAATAACTCACTGAATTTTCAACTGATTTTCACGCGGTTTGGTTTGTTACAAGCGGCACACATGTAGTTATGATACAGGATGCTTTCGTACATCAAAAATGTGGGATTTCATGCTTTAATGCTTTCTGCAGATAGCAACAGCATGTTATTTAGGTCACAACACAGTTCTTTTATCCAAACCTGGGACGCGCTCAGGCAGTCAATGCGGCGTCTGTGTATATACAGTATGTCTATGAACGGAACGGCAACCGTTACCTGGGATGTACCATTTCACTAGGTTTAAAGTGTGGAGTGTTGGGCTGTTCCACTCATTGCTGTCACTGTTCAAAAGCACCTTTTAAATGTCTTTGTTATTATAAATTACACACAAAGACTTTAACATAGTAAAAAGTTACATCCACAGCAAAAGGTGCTTAAATTAAATTAAATTTAATTTTTTTTTTAAATTATTAATTTTAGTGTTATTATTGTGTTGAATAGAAAATAAATAAATAAAATAAAAAATAAAATAAATAAATAGAATTGCCCGGCCTGTATTTCCAAATTTACAGATGTGTCAGTCTGGCTCACATGTGAAAGTATCTGCTGTCAGAATGGCTGTTGCGCAAGAGGCCTATAGGCTTAAATTGTTTTGGTTATCTATCTATAAAGCAAGAAGCATCTGTGTGTCTGTCTGTGGCTTGCATCTCTGACTGTTTGTTAGATCGGCCTATTCCATCAACCATTTTATACCATCTTGAACCATCAACCAGCCTTTTCAACCAGCTTAAACCATCAGCCAGCTAAGATCATCTAAAACCATCAACCAGCCTACTGAACCAGCTAAGACCAGCTAAAACCATCAACCAGCCCACTGAACTAGCTAAGACCAGCTAAAACCATCAACCAGCCTATTGAACCAGCTAAGACCAGCTAAAACCATCTAAAACCATCAACCAGCTAAAACCACTAAGACCATCTAAAACCATCAAACAGCCAGTTTGACCAGCTAAAACCATCTAAAACCACCAGCTAAGACCATCTGAAACCATTAACCATCCTAAGCTAGTCTAAGCTGTTTTTTCAGTAGGGATGCTTGCCTGGCTCACTCTTAACCACCTAAACTATGTCTCACAAAATGCACATATCTAAAAAGAGACCGTCTTCTGTTGAGCTTAAGGCACAGAGCGATTTCCCTCCCTCCTAACCTTGGGATCTATGGCAATGGAGCCAGCTAAGCACCCTTATGTGGACAGCTGTACTACCTCCGCCAGGACTGGGAGACCACAGATGAAGTGTGTTCATAGCAAAGGTAAAGTGGCTATGGAGGTAGTACAGCCTCTTTTAGGCCTTCTGCTGTTACCTTAAGCATAACTGTCACCCATTTCCTTTACTGACCATCAGACACCGTCGCAAAAGGGCACCTTTTGCAGTGGTATGATGCTTCAGTTTTTAACACTGCCCGTAACAACGTAATATTAAGAGCTGGACAGTCCTTACAGGGCAGGTGGGAGGGGAGGTAGAGGATCCAACATACTCCAGACTTTCATGTGAGAGCCTGCTGTTTGCCTCTTGTATGAATCTAAATGAAGCCAAACCATGATGGGTTTTTTTTTTTTAAACCTAACCACATGGTTTAGTTGCACAAGGAAATAAATGTGAAAACTTTGTGTTTTACCAAGTATGTATGCATCTAACTAGCAGAAACATTTCCTGTGAAAGAAAGACCAGCCTCATTCATTCTAGATGAGCTGTAGAGATCAGATGGCATATGCAGGCACTCCAGTCAGGAGGGAGTTGCAGTAGTCTAAATATGGCTTGGACCAGAACCTGCATGGAATCCTGAGTGAGGAAGGATCTGATACTGTAGAGAATGAATATGCAGTTGTTGCAGAGATGTTGGCAGCAAAGGACACTACAGCCTCCTCACATTGTACTATTTCCTTTGTGTTGCTATCAAGGTTAAAGTTTTTCTCAAATCTTTTCCCCACCAACTCTCCAAAATTAGTGGATAATTGTAGCTCCTGTGCACTGCTGTTTCCAATCAATCAATCAATCAATCAATCAATTTTATTTATAAAGCCCAATATCACAAATAACAATTTGCCTCAGAGGGCTTTACAGCATACGACATTCCTCTGTCCTTTGGGCTCTTACAGCAGATAAGGAAAAACTCCTTTAACGGTGAAAAAAAATGGTAGAAATCTCAGTTTGAGCAACTGGGGAAGGATCCCTCTTCCAGGACGGACAGACATGTAATAGATGTCGTACAGAACAGATCAACAGATCCAGAAGATGAATCGCTATACAAAGAATAATATGTCAGAAAGAGACTAACCTCAGTACTGATTAATTTATACTGTTCTTAAATGGATACTCCAGGAATGTAGTAGGCCTATTTGTTTCCTATACAGCAAGGGATTCAAAATATACAGACTAAAAACAAATGTCAAAATCTGTGCAGCAGAGGCAGAGATGCCCTTCCTTTAGGTCCTTGGTAAGCTAACAGAAAAATCATTTATTTTTTACTCTTTGCAGTTAATGATCAATACCGTACATGAAGGAACTTATTTGTGCAAAATATACTGATGTGTATTTGAAATCATTACACATCTTAACTAGTTCAATAAAAAATGTTTTAATTACCCTAAAAAATTTAAAAAAAAATGATCTAGTCACCTGGCAGGCAGGACAACAATGTATTCAGTTTAATTATCTAAAACACGACAAGCAATCACCAGAGACAGAGACAACAAACAGCTGGGCTGGAAAATGACATCACATTCTACCGTCACACAGTCAGTGTTGGGGGGAACGCATTACAAAAGTAACATGTTACAGAAATATATTACATTTTAGCAGTAACTAAGTAATGTAAAGCATTACCAACAGGACTTTGGGTGATAATGTTACAATTACAATGTCACATAAGATAAAACATCCCCCAACAAACTACATTATAGAAGAGTGCTGGTGATTGGCACATCTGGGTCATGCCATATTGTAAGTTATCATGTTCAGTATGTTTCCATTAATATATCCGCAACATCTACAGCATATCCCATTCTGCTTTTGCATCCTAAGGCTGCCTGAAAGCAGTGGTCATAAGGTGCTGGCCTCCGGTTTGTTTTTTCCTCATCCCAGTGATTGGCACAACTGGGTGACATGTTGGATGTATTTCCATTCACATCCCCTGCAACTGCAGAGCACTGGGATACAGTCCTGTTATTATAATATCAGACACTGGATGCAAAAAAATCTCCTCAAACTCATATGACAAATCAGACTTACTCATAATTGGTCCAAATTTCCTCACCCTGGCAGCCAAAGACTTCCATCTCTCTATTGACAACTCCACCCTCTCCCCCTCCCCCCACTGCCGCAACCTTGGAGTCATCTTTGACAGCAATCTCTCCTTCAACCAACACATCAAGCAAGTCACCAAATCAGCATTCCACCATCTCAAAAACATTGCCCGCCTCCGCCTCTCTCTCTCCTTCCCTGTAGCTGAAACCCTCATTCATGCTTTTATTACATCTCAAATCGACTATTACAACAGTATCCTCTACGGCACAACCTCCAATCTCTTAAATAAACTTCAGTATATCCAGAACTCTGCTGTCTGCCTCCTCATCCGCACCCGCTCCCATAACCACATAACCTCTGTCCTACAGAACCTACACTGGCTCCCTGTTCCTTACTGTATTCAATTCAAAATCCTCCGACTCACCCACAAAGCACTTCAACCAGGCCTCCTCCTACCTTAAAGACCTTCTCCACCCCTATGCCCCTTCCTGCACCCTCCGCTCCTCTGATGCCAACCTCCTCACCGTACCTACTGTAGGACCAAGCGCCGCACCTGGGGGGAGAGAGACGAAATTTAAGTCCTTCTTGCCATCTATCATCATGGGGAATGTGAGGTCACTTGCCAACAAAACGGACAAACTGGCAGCCCTTGTAAACAACCAGCGTGTGTACAGGGAGTGCAGCATGCTCTGCCTCACGGAGACATGGCTACAGGGGAATATACCGGACCGTGTTATCAATCTACCCGACTTCACGCTGATCCGCATGGACTGGTGGAAGCAGAGTGG
The DNA here is from genome assembly GCA_026686955.1 of Epinephelus cyanopodus. NCBI lineage: Eukaryota > Metazoa > Chordata > Actinopteri > Perciformes > Serranidae > Epinephelus > Epinephelus cyanopodus. The sequence goes on along the minus strand of CM048932.1, from coordinate 2,908,774 downwards.
TAATAAGAGAGGAGGGGGGCTTGTTATCTTTGTTAACACTAAGTGATGTAACCCCAGACATGTAACCATAAAGGACTGTGTGTACTCCTGATGTAGAGCTCCTGGCAGTGGGACTACGGCCGTACTATCTACCGCGGGAATTTTCACACGCCATCATGGTGGTTTATATTCCCCCATCAGCTGTTGCAGCTAGTGCGAGTGACGTCATCCACTCACTCATGTCTCTTTCTCTCTCTCCTGTCCTGACCAACTTCACACAATGGCCCTCATTTATCAAACGAGCGTAGAAACAGGTGCAGATCTGAGCGCAGGATTCATCTTACGATAGGACACACGTGTGATTCATGAAACGTTCGTATCTGACCAGTCCCAGCGTATGAATGATCAGGCCTTGATAAATGCGGCGGCTGAAATCGATCGTCATTAGCATGTTACGCCCTTAAATATTCGTGGTTCAGAAGCCTTGCCCTGTGAGGTTGCAATGCAACATGGAGAAGAGAAATATCGCAAAGAAGAGAAACTTTTCCGAGCTGGAAATCGGCACCCTAACGTCTGAGATGGAGGTAAATAAATACGTGCTTTTTGGAAGTTTAAAAACTGGCATTAAGGAGCTCATAAAAACGCTGTCTGGAAGAAGATCACGGAGGCAGTCAACAGCGTCGCCTTTGACAAACGGAATCCGGCTAAGGCTTGAATAAAATTCTCAATAAATAGCCTATAATCTAATGATGATAATAAAAAAAAAATCTTTTATTCATCCATAGCTTAATAGCCAATGCCTTTACATTTAGGTGAAGAAAAAGTGGTGAGACTTAAAGCTGCCAACAAAAAGCCAACAGGCAGACTGGAGGAGGCCAACCAGACCAGAATTAACTAGAATCTAAAGAAAAAAAAAACTGAATAAAATGTTTAAATGACTAAATGTTGTCCATTGTCTGTATTGAATATCCCTATACCCTAATAGGCTATACTTGCATCACATTACTGATTAAATAGGCCTACTGTAGAGCACTTACACAACGTTCAGGTATACTTTACATTTTAGAAGCGATGAATGAGGTCCTGTCTCCTCCATATAGCCCCCGTGGAGGCTGTGCTGGCCACGGTTCCCTGGGCATTAGTTCATCTGGCTGCGCCGGCACATCAAACAGCACTCCATTGTCTAAAGCAATATTGTGCAAAACTGCACAGGCCAAAATGATGTCGCACATCTTTTCTGGGTATACAGCAGCGTTTCCCCCCGCTGGTCCAAGACAGAGCCACCTGCCCTTGAGTAACCCAAAGCAGCGCTCCACCGTGACCCATGTGCGTGTGTGCGCACTATTAAGCCTGCGCTCCTGCTCTGTGGCAGGGTTTTGCAGCGGGGTTATAAGGTATTGAGGGGATAACCTTTGTCACATAGAATAAGAACCATACCAAAATATTGTCATTTAATAGCCTACTTTGTTTAGATTTACTTAAGGCAGTTTACTTATCGAGGAGATGACTCCGGCTCTGCAGTGCACCGTCATGTAGCCGCGCGCCCACGCTACTGTTAAGGAATATAAATGAGTCGTGCGTTGTTTTTCAAACAACAAGCCATGGATTAGTACAGACGTTAAAGGCCTTCTTAACAGGAAGAAGAGGGCGTTCATATCCAAGGATCACAAGGAACTCAGGGCTGTTCAGAAGGAGCTGAAGAGGAGCAAAAACAGCTACAAGGAGAAGCTTGAGGCCAAGATGGGACAGAACAACACAAAAGAGGAGTGGAATTTGATGAGGACGATGACAGGCTGTGGGAAAGCCACACCTGGAGTCAAAGGTGGCCCAGAATTTGCAACAGAGCTAAACTTATTCTTCAATAGCTTTGAGACAACAACCCCCCCCCGTGAGCTCTGTCTGTGGATCTGAGTCCACTCCCACCATCACTTTATCCATTCACAACCCTGCTGTAGACTCTAGAGTCCTGTTACAAATTTATTTTCTATGAGCACCACATCACTGACTTCTTATACATTAAGAATTAAATTACATTATTATTAATTATCTCCACAAGACTGGCAGGTTACCTCAAAACCTTCTGGAGTCCAGAGAAAGTGTCTCCTCCTCATCTGCTGCATCCCCTGCTGCAGATGTGCCTTCACCCTGCCACATTAAATAGAATTTGTACTGACCTAACGTAAACTTGCAAGACATGTCAAGCAAATGCCTCTAATGAATAGCACTCACTGGATCATCTTCTGGTGGCTCCGGAAGGGTCAGTGTGTCAGACAGTCTACATAACACCACTGGTTGATTAATGATGGAATAAAATGATTGATTCCATGTATAGTATACTGGAATAATGTACCTTGTATGAAGAGGGCGGTTTCTGCGGGTGGGACAGAGTCTGTAGTTGCCCCTTCCTTAACAAATAAAATCACAGACAGCAGGATTCTTGAGAAGAGTTTTAGTCTAGTAGGAAGGGCGGGTCCCCATGGTCACGGTGGATTTCTAAATGAAATCTATATGGAATCGTGAAGGTCTGTAGATAATGAATTTTGATGTTCCCATTGCGAAAAAGGGTAGTCCTCGGAATTCCGGCAGAATTTCGAATTCCGTCAATCAGAATATATGGAAAAAATTAAAAATCAAATGTATCCACAACTTTTGAACCATATATTGTACAGAGACAAATAAACCATCTTTTTTGCGTAAATTAAGCATGAGAAATCAATTAAAATGGTTATTTTAATGATTTAAAATGTATGTCTAAGCATAATTGGCTTTTCTTTGCAAAATTTAGCAGAAAAAATATGAAAAAAAGCTCTGACCTATAGGAAATCTTCCCAATTTGTCGGTATTTGGTGAGAAACATCAGCTTTTTAATAGCTATAGAAAACTGCCCAGCACTCTAAGCTTTCATTTGATTGGTTACATGTTGCTGTAACTAAAAAAATAAAGTCTGGGAGACTGTTAGAGCTATGTCTACTCCCAAATTTGTGATAGACAGGTCAAAATGAGGGATAACCATAACTCTTGAATCATACATCATACATACATAAATGAACCAATTTTTTAAGGTAATTTTTTATTTTACAAATTGATTATGGTGTTCTCTTGATGACTGAAGTAGTTCTTATGTATTTAGTCCAAATAGTATTTCACACTTTCCACACCATGTTGTAATATAAAACACAATCAGTAGTCCAGGGGTCAATAGGCTAATTTTCACAAATTGGTATCACTTAAAGGGACCACACAAATTTGGTATTTTTGACTTCCTCTATGTCTCTAGTTTACATTTATTTTGGTATGATAGACCTGCGTATCTAGTAGCTTAATACATTTTTTTGGATGATCTTTGGGTTCTCCCCAAAATTGAAAATAGTCAAAATTGAGGCTTCTTCAAAAGGGACAGTGTCTGCCTTATCACATGAATCTCGGGAAATAATTATCAGAATGTCACCAAATTTGGACTGAATGTTCACAGACAGTTGCTGCACACAATGCAGCAAAGATTTTATCAGTACCTTGCTCCTTTTAAAAAATATATATATCTAAATACACATGAATTATAGGCGGACATGGAATAAGGAATAAAAAATCCAAAAGGCATGTATATATGTGTTTGCCATTATTAATGTAAATAAGCCAATCACCCAAAAACTGCATTTATATGTGCCAAAGAATGTCTATCACAAATTTGGGAGTAGACATAGCTCTAACAGTCTCCCAGACTTTATTTTTTTTAATTACAGCAACATGTAACCAATCAAATGAAAGCTTAGAGTGCTGGGCAGTTTTCTATAGCTATTAAAAAGCTGGTGTTTCTCACCAAATACCGACAAATTGGGAAGATTTCCTATAGGTCATAGCTTTTTTCATATTTTTTCTGCTAAATTTTACAAAGAAAAGCCAATTATGCTTAGACATACATTTTAAATCATTAAAATAACCATTTTAATTGATTTCTCATGCTTAATTTACGCAAAAAAAGATGGTTTATTTGTCTCTGTACAATATATGGTTCAAAAGTTGTGGATACATTTGATTTTTAATTTTTTCCATATATTCCGATTGATGGAATTCGAAATTCTGCCGGAATTCCGAGGACTATCCTTTTTCGCAATGGGAACATCAAAATTCATTATCTACAGACCTTCACAATTCCAAAAATATAGATTTCATTTAGAAATCCACCGTGACCATGGGGACCCGCCCTTCCTACTAGACTATTTTATTCATTATTTTCAGACCACATACACATTAATATGATCATCCATGTTATTCTGTACGATGATGCCTTAGAAATAAATATGACACATTTTAGGTAGGCTAAGCTTAAAGAATTTATCATGGGGGCTGCATGTAAAGTACTTTATACTGATCACACCGTTGTTCACAGTACAGTTGTTTGAGGTGCAAAAAATTTAAAGTAGTTACTATGAAACAAATTTGGAATGTATGAGGAACTAACTATTAGTTAATGTTCAGTGATTCAGTAACTCCTGATCAAATTTCAGTAGTTACTGAGGAACTAATGAGGAACTATTACTTAATCATTACCTACTCTTTTTGTGTACCCTAAAGTAAAGTGAGACATCAAAATGAGTAGGTAATGATTACTGAATCATTACCTACTCATTAGTTACTCTTTTTGTGTAACCTAAAGTCAAGTGAGACATCAAAATGAGTAGGTAATGAGTACTGAATCATTACCTACTCACTAGTTACTCTTTTTGTGTAACCTAAAGTCAAGTGAGACATCAAAATGAGCAGGTAATGATTACTGAATCATTACCTACTCATTTTGATGTCTCACTTTACTTTAGGGTACACAAAAAAGGTAGGTAATGATTAACTAATAGTTAGTTCCTCATTAGTTCTTACTCCTCTGAAATTTGATCAGGACTTACTGAAGAACTGACCATTAACTAATAGTTAGTTCATCATTCATTCCAAATTTTCGGCTGATTGAGCATGTTGAATCTGCAGCGGAGCTTGTCAGTGTGAGAGATCCCTCTGACTGGTTGTTCAGGTGTTATATCCTCTTCCCTGTAGCGACTGAATCTGCCTGTAGTGAAACCACTTCATTCAACTTCACTCAGCTGCCCGACAGATCCACTGCTTCTTCCCACTTTAAAGGGATAGTTCGGGTCTTTTGACATGAATCTGTATGCCATCCTCATCAGCAGTGTAGCACATCAACAGTGACTTACCCCCGACTGCGTCCTGTGAGCGGAGTTCCGGCCTGGTTTTGGTGTTGACGAAGGTAGTCCGGCTAGTTGTCTGGGGTCACGAAAATAAAGCGTTTTGCTTCTCAAAACAATATGCGTTCGAAAGAGTGATATATTTGCATCACAAAACTGTTGTCCTCAAAAAAGTCAGACCTCAAAATCGCCTGGCGCTATTTTCTCTCCATTCATATCACTGCGCGCTGCCGCTTGTGGACAGCTGTGCAGGTTTCCGTCACCTGTTCACAGTGTTTACTGCTCGGATAGTTAATGTTAACATGTCTGACTATGACACAAGTGATACCTTTATGAACCTGAATATACAGAAGCCTAACTTTGTCAGCTGGGGTTAGAACGGGCTGAGAGAGAGAGAGGAGGGACAGAGAAGTGACAAGCTTCAGTGATTTTGTTTCGCAAATACCGGGTAAATAACTGCAATAAAATACATTTTGCAAGGGAATGCGTCTCCTCTTTTCCCCTCCATTCATAAAATTCAGGAGCCAGGATGAAGTTACTGAGGGGCGCAAATCTTTATAATGCAACATAGGTTCACACAGTGAGTTATAAAGAGCGCGCAGCCGTGCGTAATTGTCGCGCGTAATGACAGCTCGTCGCCGGTGAAACACAATAAACTGCACGTCTTCATTCATGTTTGTCTCATGACAGATGGAGCTGACAGACAGACAGACAGACAGACAGACAGGTGGAGCAAGCGGTAAATTGGTTTTCTTTCTCTGTCTCGCAACATACAGCAATAACAGGTCATCAATATCCATTTTATCCATCACCATGCTCCCCTGCCGACCGCACCGAGCAGTGTGTATTTGGCATAACCTAGCAACACAACGATATCGTTCATTGGTGTGGATGCTGCCATTGTTATCGTTATAGTTAACGTTACAGTTATCTTTCTTGGTGTGGACGGCCCTTTAGGCTTCTGTATATTCAGGTTCATAAAGGTATCACTTGTGTCATAGTCAGACATGTTAACGTTAACTATCCGAGCAGTAAACACTGTGAACAGGTGACGGAAACCTGCACAGCTGTCCACAAGCGGCAGCGCGCAGTGATATGAATGGAGAGAAAATAGCGCCAGGCGATTTTGAGGTCTGACTTTTTTGAGGACAACAGTTTTGTGATGCAAATATATCACTCTTTCGAACGCATATTGTTTTGAGAAGCAAAACACTTTATTTTCGTGACCCCAGACAACTAGCCGGACTACCTTCGTCAACACCAAAACCAGGCCGGAACTCCGCTCACAGGACGCAGTCGGGGGTAAGTCACTGTTGATGCGCTACACTGCTGATGAGGATGCCATACAGATTCATGTCAAAAGACCCGAACTATCCCTTTAACCTGAAGCCTCCGCTAGCTTCCCAGCTAATGTTAGCCCCGGCTCTCTGTTTGGATCCAACCGGAGCAACGAGCCCTGGTTTGTTATTCAAGGTAAAGTGGGAAGAAGCAGCAGGTTTGTCGGGCAGCTGAGTGAAGCTGAGTGAAGTGGAGCCTGTGGAGGAAACACCGGGAGCGTCTGGATGTAATAGTCCGTGGAAGCTCTGCGGTGCTTGGCTGCACAGATAGGAAAGCCCTCAGCTGACAGGATGTATCACTCTGTCACTCCGCGCTACTTTGTTGATCTCATGCATTCAACAGACTTCCGTTTTCCCTTTTTGCGTTATTTCCTTTCACGCAGGTGCAGAACCTACGTGCTACTTGGCCGTCGGATGTAGTCTTTTTTTTTCACAACTTTATTTATGAGAGGAAGTTTACAGAATGCAGATCTTCAACATTACACATATATGTCATATATCACACATGCCAGGGGGGATAAGAGTTTACAAGAAAATATTAAAATGATCTCAAATATTAATGGTTTTGATTGCCTTTTGATTAAGGGAAAATTTAATGGAATTGATGTAACGAAAGCAACAAAAGGTTTTCTATGTGTAAACTTACATTTGTGAATGTGAAATCTTGCTAAAAGTAAGATGAGATTAATAATAAATCTTTCAATGGGTTTTGCCGTATTTCTGTTAAAGTCAAAAAGTCCAAACAGCACATCCCTCCAAAACAGCTTAAATTTTTTTTAATATTGTTCGCAATTAAATTACAAATATCACTCCAGAGTCTTTTGACAATGGGGCAGTGCCGAAATAGATGAGTAACCTTTTCAAGTGTTGGGTGTAGTCTTTGTAGTGTGTTCAAATGCAACTGACACAGGGTGACGTGAGGCGACGTAGACGACTGTTAGTGTCACAGTCCCTGTCTCTCATTCCCCTCATGTCACTCTGCTGCAGTGATTTTCCACTCTCCCTCCCTCTGCTCCACTCTACCTGCCAGCCACGCCCACCTCATCAGCCCAACTCTGCTCACCTGCCTACACAGCTGCAGCTCATCATAATCAGCCCTGCATATAAGCCTCTCCAGCACTCTCACTCGTTGCCAGATTGTTCTTCAGCGTCATGCGAGACTTTCCAGCATTCATCTCCTGTCTGACCTCCCGCTGCCGACTCTGCCTGTTCCCGACCTGCTCTCCTCGTCTGCCTCCCGGTAAACTCACCTGCCTTCTTTCCCTGACCTCGTGCTCTGCCTCAGCGTTTCTGGTATCTGACGGCTCGGCTGGTAACGACTCCCCCGCCTGGCCTCGTTTATCCTCCTGCCTGCTCCCCATCGGTGCCTCTGCCTTCGCGGACTGCTCATCTGGCTACGACCCCCCCGCCTGCCTCCGACCACTCCTTTGCTCTCTCCCCATCGACACCTTCAGCCCAAAGAACAAACTTTATTCTGTGTGTATTCTACCTGCTCCGTACCGTGTTTGCTGTGGTGAAAATAAAGGTCATTACCAACTGTTCCTGAGCGCCTGTGTACTGCATTTGGGTCCATACCACACCCTTTTCAGTTAGGATGAAATGACATACGTCAGTATACGTCATGTTTGTATTCATTCTAGTGATTGATGGCCAGCACATCTGGATCTGGTATGGGCAGAGACCCAAAGTCTGGATGCTAATGGATGATGTGTTTTCTATAGGGAAGTCACAGATCAGTTACATAGAGGGCACCCTGGCAGCTACATAGGAGGGCCCGGAGAAAAACATCACCCAGGGTAAAGGAATGTATAATGGTTCCAGATGTGGGTTTTGGTCAACTATATAAGTATCTGTATGTATGTGTCAGATGAGGAGAGAGCTTATACCTTCTCCGCAGCGCTGCTAATAAACCGTCAATTGAAGATCAAATTGTCATCTATTGTGCATCTTTTATGAATTTGTCTTTGGACCAGAAGTTCTTTCCTATCAACAACGCAACAGCTGGCTTTTGTTGCTGCTAGTTCTTTGATGTCAGTTTGGTGTGTCAGCACCTTGTACAGAATAATATGGATGATCATATTAATGTGTATGTGGTCTGAAAATAATGAATTAAACTCTTTGCAAGAATCCTGCTGTCTGTGATTTTATTTGTTAAGGAACTAATTGTAAAGATGATGATGAAGTAATGAAAGACTACTCATTATGTGTCACTTTAGGACATAAAAAGGTTAACTAATGGACAGGTTACACAGTAATGATTCTGTACTGATGAAGTAACTAGTTGAGAAATTATCAAGTCGTGATTAACTCCTCTGTGAAATTTGATCATGAGTTACTGAAGAACTGACCATCAACTAATAGTTAGTTCCTCATTAGTTCCTCAGTAACTACTCCTCTGAAATTTGATCATGAGTTACTTAAAAACTGACCATTAACTAATAGTTAGTTCCTCATTAGTTCCTCAGTGAATACTCCTCTGAAATTTGATCATGAGTTACTTAAAAACTGACCATTAACTAATAATTAGTTCCTCATTAGTTCCTCAGTAACTACTCCTCTGAAATTTGATCATGGATTACTGAAGAACTGACCATTAACTAATAGTTAGTTCCTCATTAGTTCCTCAGTAACTACTCCTCTGAAATTTGATCATGAGTTACTGAAGAACTGACCATTAACTAATAGTTAGTTCCTCATTAGTTCCTCAGTAACTACTCCTCTGAAATTTGATCATGAGTTACTGAGGAACTGACCATTAACTAATAGTTAGTTCATCATTAGTTCGTCATTAGTTCGTCATTAGTTCCTCAGTAACTACTCTAATTTTGTGTACCTTATTGTAAAGTGTTACCGTGCTGGTTGTCCCGGGGCCTGTTGTTCGAAAGTAGAATTAACCAATCAAGCGAGGCTGGACAAATTCCCCTAAATCCATCCTGGCTTAATGGGTTGTTCGAACACCAAGCCAGGCTGAGGAGGCGCGGCTTTGTCAAGCCAGGTGTCACTTATTCAGGTGAGTGCGTGTCCACAGCTTTCTTAAATAGACCCCGAGATCGATCACAGATTCATCAATGCAGCAATGGAGAGGGCACATGCTGCATTCTTCTCACCCGGTAAGTAGCGTCTCATCATGGACACTTACGAAGAGGTAAAACATAATAAAGCAGAGAGAGAGTGTTAACTAACTAACTAACAGTTATAGTAATGTTGTAAAGTAACATTACTCTCAAATGAAGAAAACTAGTTATTATTTTTTTTATTAATATATTTTTTAAATATACTTTATTAATTCCCAGAGGGGAAATTATATTTTTTCACTCCGCTGTCAGTTACACACAGATCCGAAATACACACACATGCACAAACAGGACCTATAAATGCACTAAGTGGAGAGATGTCAGAGTGAAGGGGCTGCCATGGACAGGCGCCCCGAGTGGTTGGGTGGTTCGGTGCCTTGCTCAAGGGCACCTTGGCAGTGCCCAGGAGGTGAACTGGCACCTCTGCAGCTACAGTCCATGCTCCATATTTGGTCCGGAAAAGGACTTGAACAGGTGACCCTCTGGTTCCCAACCCAGGTCCTTATGGACTGAGCCACTGCCACCCCCTGTTATATATCATACATTACATTTTGAGAGTAACTTGCCCAACATGGCACACAGTAAACCACTTAATATTGTATATAATTGAAGAAACAGGCGAGTCAGTAAACAGACATGCTCATTGGCTGGAGCCAGGTTAGTAGCCTATCTCAGACAGCCGCAGGATCAGGACCACGGAGAGTGTCCCTCCTTTCACAGGATGATGACATGAGACTAGTGTTCTGGTCACTCCACTTCACACATACAGCTGGAAGAACACTAAGGCCAAACACTGACTCAGCAGGTGGGTCAGTCAGGAAACGCTGTGGGTATGATATGGCGATAAAGTTTTCTATTTATCACTGGATTGTACTACTAATAAGTATTTATGTTGTTTTCCTTTTGATCGTCTTGTGTCTGATCTGGGCGAGAACTGAGTGCTTTTGTTACAACAAATTCTGTTACCCATCAAAATTCATGATCCAGCCCCTAAACCCTAAGCCTGAACATTTAACCACTTGCAAAACTCAACATTTTTTAAGGAGGCCTGGTACTGGGTCACAGAATCTGATGGGTCACAGACTCCAGTGTTATACATTTCTTTTCCTAGATTATTGGAAGATCATCCATCATTTTTATGTGTCACAGACTTGCAGCAGGCATATTTGATTTTGCTGAGTTTCACTCAAAGTAGTGAGGTTCCAAAGCAACTGGTACAAGTTGTTTGTATTTTAAACATTCTTAATTTTATAATCTACGTGATGTCTGCGAAGTTTAGTATTGTTTGAGTCACTCTTCATTTGCCCTGGATCTAACAGAGACCAGTCTCATGTTGCCTTTTTCAGAATGGAGCACAGACATGATGTGGGTTTGGAGGAGCTGTGTCCAGTGTGTGGAGATAAAGTCTCTGGTTACCATTACGGTCTGCTCACCTGTGAAAGCTGCAAGGTAGATTTAGATTTTGTTGCACTGGGACTGTCTATTATGTAGAAAAGTTCTGCTATAGTTTTTATGCTTATCAAACAGCTATGGGTATATTACAAACAGCTAGAAAATAGAACTGTCTTCTTCAACTGGACCCTTCCTCTTCTTCAACACTTGCAGGGTTTTTTTAAAAGAACGGTCCAAAACAACAAGAAGTACATCTGTGCAGAAAAGCAGAACTGCAGAATTGATATCACTCAAAGAAAACGGTGCCCATTCTGCAGATTTCAAAAGTGTCTTCATGTTGGCATGCGACTGGAAGGTAAGAAGGACAGTTTTGAAGAAAAACCTTTTATTTATGCCACATGTGTATTCCAAATATCCAACTGTAACCTAGTTCTTGCAGCCTTAAATAATAATAATAATAATAATAATAATAATAATAATAATAATAATAATAATAATAGTAATTATTATCATTGTTATTATTGTTGTTGTTATTATTATTATTATTGCTATTATTATTATTATTATTATTATTATACATTAATAATTAATACACTGTGATGATATGGTGACAGGAAATCTAGACTAGTAATCTACAATTACAATTTGGAACATATTTGGGATATGAACAAGGTATGGCACTTGTGGATCCATCCATATTATTATTATTATTATTATTATTATTATTATTATTAACAATAATATTGTTATTGTTCATATTTATGGCCTTAACCACAGGTGTAACATCTTCCTGCATTTTGCATGTTGTCCTGGGATGTTTAGAGATACAAATGAAGAATAAGCAGAAGCAGAAGCAATATAAACAGAAACATAGGGGTTTAAATTGAAAGGGATTAGTGCACTAAGACATCTAAGTAAGTGCTTTCAGCAATAACAGTACATTTCTGTCATATAATCTCTATGTTCAAAAAGTAAAAAAAAGAGAGAACATATGAGTTAATTTATATACAGTGAGAAAATATCTGTAGACACTTTTTAAGCTACATGGCTGTAGCTTCAATAATTTGCTGTGCATCATGCTTTACCTGGGGTCCATTTCACAAAGCAGGTTCAACAAACTCTGAGTCTAATCCTGAACTCTGAGTTGATCTACTCTGAGATAGGAAACTCTGAGTTTCCAATTCCAGAACACCTGATTTGAATCAGTTTAATCAACTCGGAGTAGTTTCACCTGGAGTTAAGTGCGTGCACCACAACTATTAAAAGCCAGCATCAATGGAGCCCTGATTCGACGAGTCACCATGGCAACGGGGAAGAGGAGGGCTGCGTTTTTCAACTCACTAGAATTAGAAATCTTAATGCGCTCATACAGCAAGTTTGCACACCTTTTCAAAAAGAAGTGCAACACTGCTGCAGCTGCAAAAGAGAGGGAGACGGCCTGGGAGAACATTGCTGCTCGAGTCAATGCGTAAGTTGTTCAAACAGGTAAGACCTCGGCATAATCTCATGGGGGTACCTCATTTTGATCATGTTTTACATTGTAAAGTAAATATTAAGTGGCTGTTTGACTCTGCAGTTGCTTTATCCCCAACACAATGCTGTTTTCACACACATAAATGTCTTCTCATCTATATCATGTTCTGTTAAATAATTAAGCCTATTTAAATTAACACAGACTTCTACTCAGCCAACAGAAAGAAGGCAGATGCCTGTAAAACGAGCACACTTTTCTGACCGCCCTGCATACAGTTGCCTTACTCAAGTGCTCAGCATCTCCGACATAGTACAAAAAACTTCCATTTGCAAAGAAACGCAGCGCAACACACACTATATGCTGGGATGTGAGAGCATGACTACGATTGGTAATGCTGCAAATGTAAGGACGGATTAGGTTGTGTATGTAGATGATGAACTGTGATGTGAAACGGTACAGCTCAAAAAGATAATTGTGTGGAAATGCTAAAACATCTATGCACGGTCTGATAACCATCTCCCGACGAGTATTTAATTCTCTGCGCAGTTATGCTGCACCTTCATCCATTGGATCGTTATCAAAAGGACATGCCATGTCAGTGAAAAAGGTTGCCAGCTACTGTGCCTAATGGACTTCTAATATAGCCTACTGACTCTGATTTTTTCAATGATTTTTTAACATGACAGATGGCAGAACTAGGCTACGCCAAAACTCGCCTACTGACTGAATGAATGAGGAAATCAAATGGAGTGTGTGGCTCTGAAAGAGGGCGGAGTACAGAGAGAAACTCGAGGTTCATTGAGAAAAACCTGGTCCCGACCAGGTTAAGTTCATAGAGTCTGTTACTACGCTAACTGACTGAGAGCTTAAGTTAACCTACCTCTCTCTGAAACAGGCTAGAGTTACCCCTCTTTCTCTGGTTTGAGTTACCTCCCTTTTTGAAACGGAAAACTCAGTTTCCCTCATTTCAGGGTTAACAGATTCTGAGTTTTTACTAAACCTGCTTTGTGAAACGGACCCCTGTTCTCTCCAAGTTGACGAGGAATAGACTCAGGGTAATTGTGTTATTAAGCCTAAGGGCCACTGGTAAAACCCCTCTCTGTGGCTCACAAATTACAGTGTAACTATTTTGTGTATCTGGACTACCAATAAAGTACTTATGGGGTCCTACGCGTCAGTGGGTTAAGGGTATGTATTTGTACTTATGAGGGACCTTAAAATAAATTACACTGTAAACAATGTTTTTAACTGCCCAGTAGCCTATATACACTGCTCAAAAAAATAATGAAATAAGGGAACACTTAAATCACACATCAGATCTTAATGAATTAGTTATTCAAGTTGAAAATCTTTACTGATGTACATTGTATAGTTTTTTGAGAACAAAATGACATAACAATAGTCAACAGAAAACAAAATCATCGACCCACTGAGGGCTGGATTCAAAATCTCAAAATCAAAGTCAAAGATTGAAATCACAGGCTGATCCAACGTGTGTGAATTTTATCATGGCAAGTCATAACGTGTCCTCTCAGACCTGGATCAGGTCATCAGTGAGCTTCTGGACAGTCTGTGTACATGGCAGAATTGGATGCACAGATACATTATGTCCCATAGATGCTCAGTTGGATTTAGGTCAGGGGAACAAGAGAGCCAGTCAATGGCATCAATGCCTTCATCATCCAGGAACTAACTACACGTTCTGGTCACATGAGGATGAGCATTGTCCTGCACAAGGAGGAACCCAGGACTCACTGCACCAGCATAAGTTCTAACAAATGTTTTGAGGATTTCAGCCCGGTACCTACCGGCTGTCAGGGTACCATTGGCTTTGACATGGAGGTCTGTGAAACCCTACAAGGATATGCCTCCCCAGACCATCACTGACCCGCCACCAAACCAGTCATGCTGGATGATGTTACAGGCAGTATAACATTCACCACAGCGTCTCCAGACTCTTTCACATCTGTCACATGTGCTCAGTGTGAACCCGCTCTAATCTGTGAAGAGAACGGGGTGCCAATGGTGGACCTGCCAGTTCTGGTGCTCTCTGGTGAATGCAAATTGAGCTGCACCCTGCTGAGCTGTGACCACACTTCCTACTAGAGGATGTCGGGCCCTCATGCCACCCTCATGGAGTCTGTCTCTGAAAGTTAGGTCAAAATCAAGCACACCAGTAGCCTGCTGGAGGTCATTTTGTAGAGCTCTGGCAGTGCTCCTCCGGTTCCTCCTCGATCAAAGAATCAGATACCGGTCCTGCTGCTGGGTTGATGCCCTTCTATGGCCCTGTTGGAGACTGCTTGGAGACACAGCAAACACTCTTGTGACTGCACGTATAAATGTGCCATCCTGGAGGAGCTGGACTACCTGTGCAACCTGATTGGGCTGCAGGTACCTCCTCATGCTACCAGTAGTGACAAGGACACTAGCAGAACACAAAACTAAAGAGGAATCAGCCAGGAGGGATAAGGAGAGGACAACCGTCTGTGGCCACCATTTGCAAAACCATTCCCTTTTTGGGGGTTGTCTTGCTTTTTCTTCTCCATTGCACCTGTTGTCACTTCACAATGCAGATAAGGAACTGGCTACAATCACTTCCTAAATGGACAGATTGATATGTCTGACGTTCAGCTGATTTGGTGTTATACTATGATGATTAAGTGTTCCCTTAATTTTTAAGCTGTGTATTTTAGATTTACACATGCTTGACATTTTTGGAATGATTTAGAGCAGTAGGGTAACCAGGCTTATGCAGCATTATCCATATGTGTTTGATTTCATTTCAGAGCACACATCTTCAAGCAAACAAACATTCTGTATGCTGTACATTCAACTTACTGTTTACATTTTGGCATCAGTTTTGACATTAAGATGGACAAATAAAATATGCTGTTTGTAGTAATTTTTGTGGTGATAAACTGGTCATACATATCAGCTTTCCAAAAAATGCCCGCAAGTATAGCCACAAGTAACAGGTGAAAGCTAAAAGCAAGAGGGTTTTCAAGCTATTGAACATATTGGCTATGGTCTTTCAAAGTTTTCACTTTTTCTGCTCTCAATAATGCGCCACCATCAGGCTGACTGGGATCAAATTTGATGTGAGGCATTAGGACATCATTTCCAGTTATGGTGTTCCAGTTAAATTGCATGTCTAAAGTTTATTCCAGCTCACAGTAAATTTATCAAAGGTATGATATGACATAAAATGCCAAACAGGCCATGCCCACATGCACCAATCATTATGACACTTGAGATCTTGGTTATAACTTGCCCCCAGAGCATATTCACCAAATGTTGTGAAATTTTGTCCAACTAGTATTGGGGTACACATTTATGGTATTTGTGGCGCCCCTCTCCAGTTGGGCTCAAAATGCTTTGGTACACCTATTCCCCAACATTTACTCACTATATGTGCCAAGATCTGTGATGAGAAATTGTTAATGAGTTACGTACAATTTTGTGCAAGCCCTACCCTTTGCGAAGACTTTATGATTGATGGCAGCCATGCTCATTTTTTTTTTAAAAAACAAAACAAAAACGTGTGTCTCAGTCCCACGTGGCTGTGCTCCAAATTTGGTGTTGAAAGAGTCAATTTAAAGTCTATTCATTTTATTGTTTTTCACATTATGAAAATTAGCAATAAATATATGAGTATTTAGGAGTGTGAGGGTGTGGCCTGTCGAAAATCGTACTTTATGGTGAATAAGGAAGGCAATAGGAGGCAATAGATATCGTATGACATCTATCGCACATCTGTCCGTCCTGTAAGAGGGATCCCTCCTCAGTTGCTCTAAAGAGGTTGACAGCTGATGGGATGAATGACCAGCGCATCCGTGATGGATATCAGCTTGGCTAACATCCTCCTCTCGCCCACCTTCTCGATGGTCTCCAGGGGACAGTCAAGGACCAAACTGGCCATCCTGACCAGCTTTTTCAGTTTTTTTCTGCTCCTCTCCGTGCTTCCACAGCTCCAGCAGACCACTGCATAGAGGACGGCAGATGTGTCCACAGTGTCATAAAAAGTCCTTAGCAGTGTCCTGCACACTCCAAAAGACCTCAGTCACCTCAGCAGGTGGAGACAACTTTGGCCCTTCCTGTACAGGACGTCGATGTTTGTGGACCAGTCCAGTTTATTGTTGAGGTGAACACCCAGGTATCCGTACTTCTCCACGACCTCAATGTCCAAACCCTGGATGTTCACTGGAGTAGTCTGGGGTGCTTTCCTATGGAAGTCAATCACTAACTCCTTTGTCTTGCTGGCGTTGATGTTATGTGGTTGACCTCACACCAGCTGACAAAGTCTATGATGACCCCCCTGTACTCCAGATCATTCCCCTCTGACACACATCCAACAATGTCTATATCATCAGAGAACTTCTGGAGGTGGCAGATGTCCGTGTTGCAGCTGAAGTCCGATGTGTACAGGGTGAAGAGGAAGGAGGAGAGGACTGTCCCCTGTTGAGCCCTCGTGCTGCAGACTACCACATCAGACATACAGTCACGAAGCCTCACATACTGTGGTCTGCTGGTGAGGTAGTTGATGGTCCATGCAGCCAGTTGGCCTTCGACTCCAGCTCCTCCGTCATCCACCCCAATACCTGTCTGATAAGTGAACTGCAGGGGGTCCAGATATGTTCTCCCCAGGGGTATGAGGTAGTTCAATATAATCCTCTCCATGGTCTTCATCAGGTGGGAGGTCAGGGCTACAGGTCTGAAGTGGTTGGACTCCCTGGGGTGTGCAGTCTTTGGTACAAGAACTACGCAGGAAGTCTTCCACAAGACAGGAACCTTCTCCAGACTGAGGCTGAGGTTGAAGATTTGCAGAACCACCTGACAGAGCTGAACCGCACCGTCCCTCAGCAGTCTGGAGCTGATGCCATCCAGACCAGTAGCCTTTCTCGCCTTGATCTTCATGAGATTCCTCCTCACCTGGTCAGCTGTTATGGAGAGGCTGTAGTGGGGGGTGGGGGTGACTCCAGCTGAGGAATATGGGGGGAGGGAGATGTGAGGTAGAGGTGGGTTAAAAGGTGAGGGGAGGGTGCAGCTGATGTCCCTGATGTCCTGAGGGAGGGGGAGGAGGTGTGCCAGAGAGGATGAGAGGGCCCTGGGTCTGTGGTGAGTAGGGGAGGGAGAGGGAGCAGAATCAGGTTTTGGGTGCCTGAAAACGCAACGTTTTGAAAATAGGTTCCAGAGTGCAATTTTCTGGGAACGGCACCGTCTCCATTGTCATGTAAACTTGCAATATGCAGTTCCTCTAAAAACAGAGACTTTTCGCACATGTGCATTAAGCTTCCAGTCACTAGGCATGTGCGAGAACGTCAACCATCACAACAACAATGGCTGACAAACTACTGGCCTGGCATGTATACTGCATCATTTTAGATCATTTTTGCAGATCCGTGTGCATGGTGATTGTTATCAAAACATTGTCATCTAAACGTGGAACTTTTTTCAAAACAAAAATGAGGAACGATTCTGTTTTCAGTGGATTGTTTTCGTGTAAACATGGCCTCAAACTTGTTGAAAAACAGGCTCAGTTCATTAGCCCACCCATGGTCGACGGACTCTGGACCCCTCCTGCTGTTGTTGTTGTTGTTGTTGTTGTTGTTGTGGCCTGAAATTGTATTCAGGCCTCTTCACACCTCTCAAATGTTGTTTTGTTGAAGGTACTCCTCCAACTTCCTCCTATAGCTGTCCTTGCCCCACTTCAATTCTCTTTTAAGTTTCTTCTGGACCCTGCTCAGGTATTCTTTGTCCCCCGATCTAAAAATCCTCTTCTCGCTCAGAAGCACTTTCAGATCAGGGGTCACCCACAGCTGGTTGTTGAAAAAGCACCGTACCCTCCTGGTTGGTACAATGTTCTCCATGCAGAATTTTTAATAGTCTGAGATGCAGTTGGTCAAACTGTCTGTGTCCTCCCCATGTGTACTGCACAGCACTCCCCAGTCAGTTGTCCCAAAACAGTCCCTCAGTGCCGTGTTGGTCTCCTCAGACCATTTTCTCACATACCTAACGGTGGGGGGTTATCTGCTCACAGACAGACAGATGGACCAGGTTGTGGTCTGAGTGGCCCAGTGGGGAGAGGGGTCATGACATCCTTGATGTTTGTGTGGCAAGCATAGGAGGTCTACAAATACAATTATCTATAGCCCTTTTTAAATAGGAATTGTGCAAATTTGCAGGAAAGCCTGATCAGTCTTCTTCCAGCATTGGCAGTATAAAAACGAAATCGGGGGTGCAGCAAAATGCTGCCTGCCTACTTTGGTTCATACGGAATGTGCCAAAACATGTAGCTCAGCATGTGATGTACTCCAAGGGAAGCCGCGGCTGGTCAGTCCTTCGGTGATTCTCTCTCCTTCACCGTCTCCATCATTTGACGGTTAATGGCCTTTTCATTTGCGACGACAAGGAGTTGTCCCCAGTTGCTCATCTTTACTGTAGTGTCAGGTTTGCGATTCCCTCTTGCTACTAGCTGCTCATTCCTGCTATCAGCTGTTTCCTGTTTATCCACCACCAGTGGGTCACACATGCGGCATCATCAACAGCTCCTCCCACAAGTCATCAACAGCCCTTCCCGTGGCGGAAGGGCGCCTCGTTCTTTTTAAACCAAAAAGGTTCCGCCAATATGTTTGGGTCCCTCGTATCAACTCACCAATCCGGCTCTGTGCGTCTAAACTCGCAGTTTGCCAGCAAAACTGCTCAACATTCGCCAAAAATCATGTATTAGGGTATGAGGGGCAGTACAAGCCATAATTCATTCTGGCCCTTTCACACACATACATTCTCCTTACACATACATATATTTTCTTTCTTACACACATACATTCTCCTTACACATACATATATTTTCACTCTCACACATATACATTCTCCTTACACATACATATATTTTCTCTCTTACACACATACATTCTCCTGTCACATAGATATATTTTCACTCTTCTTTCACATACATATATTTTCACTCTCACACACATACATTCTCCTTACACATACATATATTTTTTCTCTCTCACACACATACATTCTCCTGTCACAAAGATATATTTTCACTCTTTTTTCACATACATATATTTTCACTCTCACACACATACATTCTCCTTACACATACATGTATTTTCTCTCTCACACACACACATACATTCTCCTTACACATACATATATTTTCTCTCTTACACATATGTTCTCCTCTTACATACATATATTTTTACTCTTCTTTCACATACATATATTTTCACTCTCACACACATACATTCTCCTTTCACATTCATATATTTTCACTATTCTTTTACATACATATATTTTCACTCTCACGTGTATATATATATATACACTTTACTTTTCAACACATAGGCTGCGGTCGGGAGTCTTTTTTGCTTTGGAAGGTTCCTAGCTGAGTGAAATGAGAAATTTAATTATTTAATTATTTGAAGGATAGTCCCTTAAGATGAATCATCTTGTTTTCGAGGGAGTCCTTATCCTCCCAAAATGACTTGGAAGTATTTTAGTGGCCGCCATGATAAGAGCTGTTCAAATTCTCTAAACACTAAGGAAAGGAGGTTAAATGCTTCCTTTCAGATCTCCTTTAGCATAGGATACATCGGAGCTTCCTAAGTGATAGGAAAGGAGATAATTCCATCCCACAAGTCATTGCAGCGGCAATATTTACACACCACTCACAAACTCAAATGATTAGGAAAGAAAAAGATCAACATGACCGAGAAAGGAAAGAGATCACCATTTAAGTTACCTCTTTATGAAGCATTATACATCTCATGCCATAACTTGTTCATATATATTTTTTCAACTTTCAACATTATGTTAAACTTAGATGTGAACTATGAATGTTTTGCTACTATTGGTGTACCCTCCATCCACAGCTTTATTTAACTTGTTTTATAACAGGATAAACAAATATACAATGCATCATTTTTATTTTACGATTTTCGTGTGAATGAGAAAAAACGGAAATCCACGTGCTTTTCCCATTTTCATCTTCAAATGGCTAATTGATATAGAAATTAAATCAAAACCAGAAACCTACTTGTTTTTCACCTTTATTGTTATATCTATATTATCTGCCCCGACTGCATCTCAAAACATTGGCATCGGCTATGCTTATGGCCTAGATAGATAGATAGATAGATAGATTCAAGAGCATTATCTAGACCTGCTCTATGTAAAAGTCTATGATGACTTTTGTTGTGATTTGGCAATTTGTCAAGATGTCGCTGAGACGTCGGCCTTTAATCGAAAATGACCACCACGCGACGTTCAAACGATCAATTAAAGAAGCTGCGCTCAGTGGGCGCTCCTTCATTAATATTCATATGCTTCGTTAACTATGACCTTGATTCATTTAGGTTGAACCTTTCAAACTACAAATATTTCACCATTCAATGTGAGAAATCAATGCTAACATTCAAAAATAGCTGACTGTTTATGGTGTAAGACAACTTTCAAAAAGATGTGTGCATAATTTTAACCATTCGTATTCGTAATGTTAAACATTTGTATGTCAATAAAATTGTTGTACACAAAATTCTGCTGTCATATACGTGAGTCTGTGAAACTGTTTGGGTTAAGATTGTTTTTATGTGAGTATGAATCTAAAAGCTGTGAGTGCAAAGTGTTATAATACAAATCTAATTTCTACAACTATGAAGTCCTCACTGTGAACACCAATTCAAGTTTATGGGTGCGAGTAGAAAAGTGTTGAAACAACGTCACTGAGGTCACAGGCAGGTCGAACCACAATTCCTCCAAACACTGTAGTCCTTGCTCCGGATAACAAGATGCTTGACGCCACTGTTTTTAGTGCCTTTTTCAGGCTTGTTTTGCTTATATTCTTGAAGCAGCAGTATGACAACAACCTTGTTCTGCTAATGCTTCATCTGTTGAGGAGGAGAAGGGAGGTAGAAGGTCAAAGAAGAGAGATAGAAGACTGTGCTGTGGTGAATGGAAACCGGTGAGTGCAACGAGTCTGACTGCTCTATCTCAGCCCGTTGCTATGCAGCCCCTTGCCATGTGCACTATATACATCGCGCCAGAAGAGCAAGGAAACGAGCATGCGCAGACAGACCCGAATGAACTTAAAGAGGAATGAGTGTATACATGCACACAAAATTCTTTCAGTCAGAATGACGAATGGAATAAACCACCCCTTTAATCGGAATTAATTTTTTAATTGGATTGACCACTTTTCAATTGGAATGACTGTTTACATGACCACTTTCAATCGGAATGGCCTTTCATTCCAATTAAAAGTGGAATTAAACTGTCCATGTAAACATACTGAATCACAGGATTAAAATAGGGAATTAAACCCAGACAACAGGTGGTATCTGCAGTTCACTGCGCACCCAAGCTGCCTTTAACCAAAGGAGCAAGGCAGACAAACTACGGCCCGAGCCACAAAGCAGCGCCACCGAGCAGCACACAGTAATACAATGCACAGCCAGAGACAAAACAGGAGAAAGCAGGAGACAAAACAAGAGAAAGCAGAGACCGCACCAGCTCCAATCAGCTGGTGGTGATGTTATATTTTTACCACCGGTGGACTTGGCCAGCTTATGAGTGTTTCCTAAAGCCTAGTTCACATTACATGATTTTCACCGCGAATTTGACGTTGCAGAGGATCTTGAGAGCCACCTTGGGTCGGAGATAAGTCGGCAGATAGTCTGCCATGACAAGTCCTGCCCCCTTGTTTGTGACTGGGACTGGATAAACGTAAACATTGTAAATGGTGTGCCGCAAGGTTCTGTCTTAGGACCCACTCTCTTTACTATCTATATGAATGAGGTGGGCCAAAATATTAATGCATCTGTACATCTTTATGCTGATGACACCGTTGTCGATTGTTGTGAATCTTCTGTTGTCCAGGTGTTCACAGATCTGCAGTCTGCATTTGATGCCATTCAGGCGCAATTGTCTCAACTCAGGCTAGTTCTAAATGCAGGTAAAACTAAGTTTATGTTCTTTTCAAATAAAAAGAAGGTGCCTGCTGTTCTACCCTGTACTACGTCTGCTCAGGGTACCCCCATTGAGTCTGTGGCCACTTACAAATATCTAGGCATCACAGTGGATGATAGCCTCTCTTTTAAATGTCATGTTGACCAGTTACTGAAGAAATTGAAGTTAAAGCTGGGGTTTTTCTTCAGAAATAGAGCCTGTTTCTCTTTTAAAGCCAGAAAATGTATTGTTGTGGCCACTTTCTTGCCACTACTGGATTATGGTGATGTTGTACTGTATATATGAATGCCTCTGCTCAGTCCCTGCAACTGCTGGATGCCGCGTATCACGGGGCCTTGAGATTCATAACTGGCTGTAAACCCCTCACACATCACTGTACATTGTACTCTCTCACAAACTGGTATTCACTTTCCATACGCAGAACCACTCACTGGTATCTACTTATCTATAAATCCATCATTGGACTGCTCCCCTCCTATTTGTCCACATACTTGACTTAGAAACAGTCTGATCGCAGCCTCCGGTCCCTGGACTTCATCTCGTTGGCCATCCCGTCAGTCCGTACTGAACTTGGCAAGAAGGCATTCTCCTACGCTGTGCCTGCAACCTGGAACATGCTCCAGCAGAGGCTGAAGCTGTCCAGCTTTATTCCTTTAGGTGACTTCAAATTGCTTGTAGGAAGACTGACGAGACAGTCTGTGGGGGTCTGCACATGTGGTTAACCAGTCCTATTCTTCTTTGCACCTTGTAGTTTGCACTATACTACTTTAATGTTTGTGTTTTGTGTTGTGTCTCCTGTATGTTCAGTTAGTCTGTAACTTTGTGTTCTGCTGCTGCCTACCTGGAACAGGTCTCTCTTGTAAA
Source organism: Epinephelus cyanopodus (assembly GCA_026686955.1). Lineage (NCBI taxonomy): Eukaryota > Metazoa > Chordata > Actinopteri > Perciformes > Serranidae > Epinephelus > Epinephelus cyanopodus. The sequence continues at coordinate 2,885,490 of CM048932.1, read as the reverse complement.
TGAGACCCTGGGTCTCAATGAGATTTTACCTGTATAAATAAAGGTTAATAAAATAAAATAAAATATCTGGCATACTAGAAAACTGGAGAAGTCTGACACAACTGACAAAGAGCATCAGCCAATGAGAGGCGGGATACGTCCCACATCAGCACGCAGGAGGACAGAAGAAATGTGAGGAGGACAAGCTGCAGAAATTGCCACTTGCCAGGTCTGCTTATTAGCCACGATTTTGGGCTTGTTTGTAAAGTGGAGTTGTTTATTTGGGCTTGCTCTCTAAACGTCACCTTCCTCTATATATATCCGTCTAATAAGCAGTGTTGGGTAAGGGTTACTTTAAAAGTAATCAAAGTACGTTACTGCGTTACTTTTTTCAAAAAGTAACCAGTTACTTCACTGCGTTACTCCTTAAGTAAAGTAACTCAATTACTTTAAAAGTACTTCCAACGTTATTCCCTGAGAAAAGTAACTCAAGCACTTTTAAAGTACTTTTGAGTATTCTACAATTCCTATTAGGCAATGGACCATAGGGCGCTAGACCTACATTTTTTTTTCTCCAAAATGGAAGTTAAGGACCACTTGCCTTTCACTGAGATCCAATTCTCCCATCACAGCCGTCACTTTGACCAGTAGAAACACAGAACGATCTGCTGCCGTAGACAACTGTATAACAACAACACCCCAGCATTTTTAGTATTTCCTCTAGGGATGTTGCCACACAGAGTAAAGAGGGAAATGATGGTGTGAAACAGCAGAGGCACTTTGTCAACCCGCTGAGTTAACGTTACTGTCATTAGCATTCAGCTAGTAAACAATGGTACATCCTCACGGTCGGACATAAAGTAATAACATTAACAAATAGTGGCGGGGCTTTTACTCACCACAACTGCAGAGGCTCCCAGCTTCATTTGAAACAAACTACATTATAGACGGTCCGTTATTTATTGATCGCGTCGTCATTTCAAATTCAACACTTGGTTCAAATTAAAAGCCCCTTATAACCTCGGCTGAGAAAATCCGGTAACACTTTAGATTACAGCGCGCAATTTACACCGTAACTATCGGGTAGTTACGGTGTAATCTGTTGTACTAACGGTGTATCAGTGTAGTACGTACCAATACATATATGTAGGTACAGGGGAACAAGATGTTAAGTTATGGAATAAGGGGCTAACAATTCGTGAATTTACAGAGAATTTATATTATAGGTATTTTTAACTACTGGGTACCTATTCTATTATAACAGGGTATGTGCAACCTGCTGATCAATAATATGGACGTTTGGGGGGAATTCACAGAGAATTTATACAGTAGGTATTTTTAACTACTGGGTACCTATTCTGTTATAACAGGGTACAGTATGACAATAAAACTGAAAAATCGGAGGGAAGATAGAGGGAAGACTTCTGCAGCAAGTAATAAATCAGATGTGATTTTATTTCAAAATGACCTAATTACAAACAAACAAACAAACAGTCAATCTACATTATTCCTTTATATTTTTAGGGGGTAGCCTGTACAACTACAGGGTGCATCTGTGCATTTTCTTCGGAACAAGGGTCCAGGCGACAGTATGTTGTCATGGATACTGTTGGCGTCTGAAGATCGTCTCAGCTGTCGCTCTCCAATCAGTGTATTGTGTTGTTTTGTATATGGAGCCACGTAGAAGAAGATTTTCTGTTACGACAGACAATAAAGTTTTCTGAATCTGAAAACAAACATCTCAGATTGTTTTTTTGTATTTACAGAACAAGTGATATATGCAGTGGTAGTTTTCCTCTTATTACATGTAGTTACAACGTAAGTACAGGGTATGCGGGCTGTATTCTAATGTGCTACTCGTTACCCCATAGTTACATGTAGTTACAACCTAAGTACAGGGTATGCGGGCTGTATTCTAATGTGCTACTCGTTACCCTATAGTTACATGTAGTTACAGCGTAAGTACAGGGTATGCGGGCTGTATTCTAACGTGCTAATAGCGGGCTGTAATATTAAATGTAAATTTTACATTGTACATCATATAAAAAACAAAATATTACATCGTTAATTGAGAGCCTTAAAGCCACAGTGTGTAGGAATTTTCCCATCTAACAGTGAAATCACATATTGCATTGAAACAGATGGCGCACTCTAGCGCCTCACTGTTTCAAACACGTATTGCAACAACTGTAGCCGCTGTGTACCAAAAAGCTATGATAACACTGATGAAACCATGTCATCCGATACCACATGGAGTATTCATTCAGGCTCCTACACAGACACACACAATGCGAGTTGACAAACCCCCTCCTCACCATGCTGGCTGTGTTTACAACGTAGGACTGTTGGGGCGGGTGTAAATTGAAACAGCTGATCGTGGCAGCGGCACTACTGCCGCATAACAAAGTCCCACTCTTTGAGCATAATGCAGGATCATGTATTATGCAGCATCACGGGAGACGGAATCCTTGTCGCCAAGAAAGTGCAAAAGGGAATCAAAAAGGCAGCGTGACCGGCGAATCAAAAAAACAAGGGTCAACACTGGGGTTGCCTTTCCCAGGTGGAGAGAGCTGCTGAGCGAGGATGGTAATACAATCACAGGCCAGCACTAATGGCGGCTAACGGCGGCGCAGTGATGTGAGGAGAGGGATGAGGCTGTTAGCGACTGGCCGCTAACACGGGCTAACAGCCAACAGCAGCGCTGGCCTGTGATTGCATTACCATCCTCGCTCAGCAGCTCTCTCTACCTGGGAAAGGCTACCTGGATGTGGGCCTTCGTTTTTTTAATTCGCCGGTCACGTTACCTTTTCTATTCCCTTTTGCGCTTTCTTGGCGACAAGGATTCCGTCTCCCATGATGCTGCATATGCCTGATCCTGTATTATGCTCAAAGAGTGGGACTTTGTTTCAAATTTGCCAGGATAGTAGCGAAGCGCCTCTTGCTCCTCTCCTTCGGCTCCTCAGTCACACAGTGCTGGCCTGGCTCTCAACGAAAACGCCGAAGGCGGTGCTGTATGTCCCTTGCTGACGGGTGTATTCTCAAGATGGCGAAGCGTAATGGAACCCCCCAGACGACTTACCCGCACAATGTACCAACAAATCCGAAATTCTCCTTTTATGAGAATAAGTCAGATTATTGGTGGAGGTAATAGTACACCAGTGATGACATATTTATGAATGCAGATATCAATTTTTGCCAATAAACAACTGAAAATGTTACACAATGTCCCTTTAACATACTTCTTATTTCAAAATAAGTAAACTGATAGCATTTAATTCATTATTCCTTAGTTTTCCTTGCATTGCTTCATTTTGTCCTTCTTTTTCATCTTCCTTTCCACTCCTGATGAAGATGACAGGGTTGAGGTTGAGACGAGGGGAAAGAAGCTGGTGCACCTTGTCCATATGTTGAACCTATAGAGAAAAACTGTTAATTTCAGTCTCTTGACCATAATTTATAGTCTGAGATATCTGGATTTCTGACAGCCATGATGTCTCCCAGTTGGTGAGAAGCCATCAAACTCTTGGCCACACAGCCACAAAGCCATCATCGCTGGCACTATAAATGTGAAAAAATACAATATTAATGGTCTACGTAAGGCAATACAAGAAATACTATATAGCTAACTAAAATCAGCGCCTAGTTTCTAGTTTGTCAACAGACCATTACAAATATGTAGCACATTAATAATGGAAAAGTTGCAGTTAATTTCCAATTACTGTGTGGAACAAGCTTGCAACAACAGTAGTCATCTAGCAATAAGCCATGAAACCAGAAGCATGAGTGACTTTCCCTTTTATTTTATTTTACTGACAAAACCTAAATGCAGCATAGAACATGTTTGATATGTTGCCAATCGGCAGCAAAGCAATTATAAGACTATATAAGTTCAAAGGAGGATAGTTTAGCCAGTGCAGTAACAACACTAAAGTTAGTTTCTGATTTGTAGCTTCCGATTCCCATTTAAGAGAAAGTTCTGGGAAACATTATTAATGGTTCATTCTCCTGTTTTGCACCACTTACACTTATTAAATAGTGTTACATATCAAAGCAGAAACCTTAAAAAACAGTTTCAGAATCGTGAAACCTTTATTTTGCTTATGAAAAAAGAAAAAGGGCAATTTTACTAATATTTCTCCATCAACCACATTAGACCAGGTTCAGATCAAATAACACTGTATTTACTATGCTTAGACTTGTTTTTACCTTTTGAAATACGATCACACAATATCTTTCGAATACATTGTCAAATCTGTTTATTGTGGTCTGGTTGGGAAAAAAACAGTGAAATCGCCTTTTTTCAGTTTTCCCCAAAAGAATAAAGGTTTCACAAACGTTAAACTGTGTTTTAGTGAGAGTAAGTGTTCTTAGTAATTTAGTCTAGATTTGACAAGTCTAAATATAATGTTAGTGGTTTTTGATTCATAAATATCAGTGAAATCACCCTTTTTTCTTAAGCAAAATAAAGGTTTTAAAATTCTTAAACTGTGTTTAACAGCGTTAAGACCTTTGCTACGATGTATAACACTAACACTTTAATAAGTATAAGTGGTGCAAAAATGGAGAATTTGCCGCTAAATATTATGTTCCCCTTAACTTTTCCTTTCATCCTGAATTGGATGCGACAAGTCTCAAGCTAACTTCAGCACTGTAAGTTAGTGCACGACAGCACAGTATGGTTAGCAGATTAGCTTACTGAAAGTTGCTATGTGACTAAAATCACCTGAACATATTTCTGTGTCTGTAAGACACAAACCCACATGCATTATATTCTATTGCATTGAATGTAATGACACTTTAACTTCTATTAGAGCAATCACAAGTGTCAGGTTGTAAAAGCTGCATGGTAACGTTAACACTTTGCTCTTTAGCTGGACGCACAGCGTTAGCTTGGATGTGAACGTCCGGTAGCTAGTAAATAATTAGCGAGCTAACACTCCAAAAACACCTTTCATTTGTTCAGTTAACGCTACATGAGCCACAAACCAGACTGTTTTGTGCCAGTAAATATATTCAAGTTATTACCCACCGTGTGTTTGCTGTAAAGTAGGTTAACAGCAGTGCCATCTACATCTCTCTGGTTAGCAGGAAACAGGTTAACGTTAGGTAACGTTACATTGTCTCATCACACCAAGCGAATGAAGATGGATCAATGGACAACACTGTCGCCCCCTGCTGTCATTTGATATTAATGGCTCGACGTTTTTGGTGTGAATGCACAGTTACTGTGCATTCACACCAAAAGCGTCATGAGCACCAGCAGTCACTCAGGTCGCTGGCATCACGCTGCCTGGCAGCAGCTCCAGCAGGCACTTGCAGCGGCCAAAGGGGCGGGGCTGGCTGCTGCAGATGTGTCCATCAAGGCTGACATGGCTGTTCACTTTAAAAGGATGAACAAATATCTCATTTATGTCTTCACTTTGTATTATCCATAACTTTCATTGCACAATTAAAATAACGTTAATAAACACAATCAATATAGCCTTTAGCTCGTTAATTGCACTTTCGGAAGCCTCCTTTGTATTGCATTGCCGTATTTGCTGAGGAAACACAGGGCCCGGAGCCGTCGGGTGAATTTCACCGGCTCGCACAGCTCCGGGAGAGCCCAGACCTCCGTACCCGAATCCCGGTCTGCAATTGGCTGCTGCTTCAGCAGTGATGCTGCTCATTTGCATAAAGTTCAGCTTCTCTCAACTTCTACTTGATGAAGACTTGCAGCAGCTCTGAATGTATTGTCGTCAATGAGGAAAATGAACGTGATCACAATTTATGGTCAATTCTTTCGCCCTGTAGTCACCAAAGTAAATATTGGGTTCTCTGTACTTGTTTTATTAGATCTTAGTGCAGCGTTTGACACTATTGACCATGAAATTCTGCAACATAGACTGGAACACTTAATTGGCCTAAAAGTTTCTGCACTAAGCTGGTTTAGATCTTATTTATCTGATCGTTTTCAGTTTGTTGACGTTCATAATGAATCATCCTTACGTACTAAAGTTTGTTTTGGAGTTCCGCAAGGTTCTGTGCTCGGACCAATCCTATTTATTCTATATATGCTTCCTTTAGGCAACATCATTAGAAATCCCTCAATAAATTTCCATTGTTATGCGGATGATACACAGTTGTATTTATCGATGAAGCCAGAAGAAAGTAATCAATTAACTAAACTTCATAACTGCCTTAAAGACATAAAAACCTGGATGAGCACCAATTTCCTGATGTTAAATTCAGCCAAAATTGAAGTTATTGTTCTTGGCCCCAAACAACTCAGAGACTCTTTCTCTGAGTTATCTGATGACATAGTTTCTCTCGATGGCATTGCTTTGGCCTCTACCACTACCCTGAGAAACCTCGGAGTAACATTTGACCAAGATTTGTCTTTTAATTCTCATTTAAAACAAACCTCACGGACTGCATTTTTTCATCTGCGTAATATTGCAAAAATTAGGCCTACCCTGACCCGAAAAGATGCAGAAAAATTGGTCCACGCTTTTGTTACCTCAAGGCTGGATTACTGTAACTCTCTATTATCAGGTAGCTCTAGTAAATCATTAAAAACTCTTCAGCTAATTCAGAATGCAGCAGCACGTGTACTAACAGGAACTAAGAAACGAGACCATATTTCTCCTGTTTTAGCTTCTCTGCACTGGCTCCCTGTAAAATCCAGAATTGAATTTAAAATCCTACTGTTAACTTATAAAGCTCTAAATGGTCAAGCTCCGCCATATCTTAGAGAGCTCATAGTGCCATATTATCCCACCAGAACACTGTGTTCAGAGAATGCAGGGTTACTCATGGTCCCTAAAGTCTCCAAAAGTAGATCAGGAGCCAGAGCCTTCAGCTATCAGGCTCCTCTCCTGTGGAATCATCTTCCTGTTGCGGTCCGGGAGGCAGACACCGTCTCCACATTTAAGACTAGACTTAAGACTTTCCTCTTTGATAAAGCTTATAGTTAGGGCTGGCTCAGGCTTGCCCTGTACCAGCCCCTAGTTAGGCTGACTTAGGCCTAGTCTGCAGGAGGACCCCCTATAATACACCGGGCACCTTCTCTCCCCCTCTCTCTCTCTCTCTCTTTCTCGTATCCTATTACTGCATCTTGTTAACTCTGCCATTCTGGATGTCACTAACTCGGCTTCTTCTCCGGAGCCTTTGTGCTCCACTGTCTCTCAGGATAACTCATATTGCAGCGGTGCCTGGATAGTGTGATGTGTGTGGTTGTGCTGCTGCCATGGTCCTGCCAGATGCCTCCTGCTGCTGCTGCTGCTGCCATCATTAGTCATTAGTTATACTTCTACTGTTATTATACACATATGATTATTATCATAGATGTATACTGCCAGATACTAATATATACTTTCAACATATTGTACCACAGTAGCCAGAACTATAACGACAATATTATTACTTTCATGAATGTTGTTGTAAGCTACTGTCATTACCGAGGATGTCCTGCATCTGTCTCTCTCTCTCTGTCTCTCATTGTGTCATACAGATTACTGTTAATTTATTATGCTGATCTGTTCTGTACGACATCTATTGCACGTCTGTCCGTCCTGGAAGAGGGATCCCTCCTCAGTTGCTCTTCCTGAGGTTTCTACCGTTTTTTTTCCCCAGCAAAGGGTTTTTTTGGGGAGTTTTTCCTTATCCGCTGTGAGGGTCTAAAGGACAGAGGGATGTCGTATGCTGTAAAGCCCTGTGGGGCAAATTGTATTTGTGATATTGGGCTTTATAAATAAAATTGATTGATTGATTGATTGATTGATCCTAAAAGTAACGGAAGTAACTGATGTCTTGTTTGAAAATGTACTTAAGTATTTGATTACTCAAACAGCAAACTAACGCGTAATCAAAGTACTCTAGAGTACTTTGTAACGCGTTATACCCAACTCTGCTAATAAGTTATTTAAATGGATGGTAGTCGCTTCTTTTGGGCTTGTTTCCAAAGCCCTGGTTGCTTGTTTCTCTCCCAAGATCTGGCAACACTGATAAGCCGGCAAGCAACAACAACAATGGCAGCATCCACAGGATCATGGGGAACACATTTTGTGTGGACCCACGCCGTGGAGGCAGATCTTATTCAACACTGGGAAGAATATCCTTAGTCGTTTCTCAATACTCACGTTCGGCAGTTCGGACTTGTGGACTTGGCAAGTTCGGACTTGGCAAGTCCACACGAGAGTCCGGACTTCCCAAGAACGGGAGAACAGGAGGACGGGAGTACAGTCATTTCTGCTTTTGGAACAGCAGCGAACTTGATGATGTTACCACCTCCGCTGGCCTTGGCTGTTGTACTGTGTTGAATACATGCATTTAGAATAAAACAATATAAACACAGCCCAGCCCTGCGTCTTTTCATAGACAAGAAAAATCAATAACGGACATGGATCGGAGAAGGCGTCTTGGCGCAGTTATTGCAGCAGGACTGCCCCACGTGCAGGCTGAGGAGGAGGCTGCCTAGCTGAGGAGGCAGATCCCAGAAAGACAGCGGAGAATGAGGATGAGGATGAGGATGAGGAGATGTGTGATGCTTGCATGTCTGTTCGATATGTTTGTCCAGTTGTGGTCAAAGTACCCAGGAATATCACAACAAAGAACAAAAACTCAGTCACAAGTAAAAGTGTTGCATACCAAATCTGACTTGAGTAAAAGTATCTGGGTATTGTCAGCAAAATGTAGGCCTACTTAAAATTAAAAGTTCAAAGTACTCATTATGCAGAGTGACCCAATTTCAAGTGTTGTGATCATCATATACATGAATATGTATTGAGTATTAATTTATCAACGTCGGCTACATGTAAGCAGCATTTAAATGTTGTCATGGTAGAACTAATTTTAACACCTTTCACTGGTGTACTAGTCTAATCTATAACAACACACAGCAACTTGTAAATATGAAACTTACAACATATAAAACAAACTATCTGAAAAGTAACTATAGCTATCTAATAAATGTAGCTTGAGTAGAATGTACAGTATTTCCCTCTAAGTAAATGGAAATACCCAAAGTACATCAAATTTGTACTTAAGTATAGTAGCTATTAATATACTTAGTTACTGTCCATCACTGCATTTGTCTCATCATTATGCTTTCTGTCTACATTTTTATGGAGACTTGACAGTTTACTTGGTACACCTAGAAAAAAACCCAGCAATTTAATATTGTATTAAGTCTCACGTTTTACTTAAGTGTTGAGCTGTAGATTGTGGTGCTGTTGAACTGCACTGGATTATATTGACAGCAGTTTCTCATTTAGTCTGTCCTCACCAATATAAATGGATCAAACAGGTCAGATGTTAAGAGGAAAAGTTTACTCAGCCACACTTCAGACATCAAGTATAAAATTCATATCAGATAATCAATATTTAAAATGCTGTTGAATAAATACTACAGTACAGACTATTAATCTTTAAATACAATAAATAAATTACAATAAATTCTTAAAATCATTACTGAATGGTAAAAACACATAGACCTAAATAAGCAAAAGAATACAAAGAACAATAACATGTTAAAACATAAGAATATATCTTATACTGAGACTGAATATTGCCCATTAGACATACCCCAAACGAATTACATTTCATATTTAACCTCTATAGAGGTATCAGCCACGAATTTCAAAAGGACTACCTGAGAGAGGCTGCTCTCTGGGGCAGCCTGAGCGCTCATACACACGTTTATTATCTATGAGTGCTGACACCGCTAGATGACAGCAGTGTCAGCGCTCATGTGTTTATGAGCGCTGTCATCTAGCGGACCTCAGTCACATTCAACTGGGCTCTAAAACATCAACCACGGGTCTGACGTTTTAACTACGCATGAAAACACTACATTCTGTGACAAAACAACAGTAACATATCGGTAATTATGGCTTACAATTGTGTGTCTTTCCCTCACTTGTCATTTTCCGATGATTGTCGCGAAATGCAAGCTGGGATACCTGGCTGTCTGAAGTCCACACAAGTCTGCTCCGATGCATCCCCGATGAAATGGGTGTGGCAAGAACACATCCGGGAATTAGGACTGAACATGGCTAGATGTGAACTTTGAATTGGAACAGTACTTGGGCTGTGACTGATGACGTGTTACAAGTCCACAAGAACACAAGTCCGCACAAGAACGCATATTGAGAAACGGCTCATGCCTTTACGATGTGTTGTCTCCAAGTTTGGTGACGTCACCGCGTTATCTGGGGCTCTGTCGGCGAGGACTCAGTGGAGAAATCTTGTGGTGTTGCACACACAGGTTGTAATACAGTTGGCAAGACTCCCGCTGACAGAAACACATGTCGCCAGGTATGAACACTCAATTACGATAGTCGCGATGCAAAATCAGGGTGAAAATTGTGTAATGTGAACTAGGCTTATGATAAACATAAAATTAGCAATGCTAAGCTAAAATTAGGCTTTTGAGAACTACAATAAAAAATACAACATACCTGTTTGTAAAGTCTAATACGCACAAGGAGAGGGAGGGAAGAGGAACCCACTCGGCTACCGGCATTCACCTGCGACCACAGTAGTGTTTAGCCACTTAATATCATGCAGCATGACAAAGAGACCAAATGACTGTGAAGTGAAGCAGCAGCGAGTGGCAATACCTGTTAGGACCACACACCTCTGGACCAGAAAAGTGATGCAGCAGGGGAAGCAGCCACCCCAATGATCAGTCACCAGCTGCGCCCAACTAAATGTGGCCACATGATGCATAGATCACTGCTTTCTATGCTCCAACAGTACATTCGCGTACAGCAAGTCCAGTGTTTTGCAGTCCTTGGTGCAGCTACATACTGTGTGAAAGTGGGGAGGGTGGAGGACAGGGCAGCATGATAGGAGTGAGTTCATACAGCCAGGTCTCCGTGAAGCACATCATGTTACACTTCCAGTACTCTTCTGCAGTCTGGCCAGCTCTTCCATCTTAATAGGGTGAGATCTCACGTTCCCCATAATAACGGACAGTATAGATGGTTTGTACCGTCTTTTCCGCTCCCGACGCTTAGCTCTAGCTCTGCATCCCCACTTCCTTCTCCTTAACTCCTTGGGTATCTCCGGTCTCTCGTTGGGGAGTACACGAGTGTGGCACAGCGGCAACAGCTGATCACAGGTGTAAACAATCAAGCTGTGGCTGAATGGCTCTCCAGAAGTAATTTTAAACAGTCCAGAATTGAGCAAAAAGCATAAAACAAATCTCAGCAGTTGCACATCCATTGTTGAATGCGAACGAGTGAGATTGACGAAGACAAAAATAACAAAAAATTCACTTACAGGGCAGAAAGGGGTCGGAGCTACTGTAAGCAGCTGCCATTATGGCACACTGCCATATGAGCTATTATCGGAGCGTTCTATATTCCACCATAAGGAAATAGGCCTGAACTGCTCACAGACCAGTTATCCCGATACTGCCCAGATAGCACACATACATCTGGCTGATGTCGGCCTAAGGACAACACATCGGCCCTTAATTTATAACGTTTGACAAGCGTCGACCGCATGGATATCTTCAAATTTAATACTCTTTTGTCCCAGCTCAACAAATGTCTCTGTTACATTGGCTTTGGGTCGGCCCATATCATACGGAAGTCGCCACGGAAGGCGGAATTTCATCTCTGCGGTCTTTGTTTGGAAGTGAGCTCACAGGTCGCAGTATCTCATCCCAGTTGGTTTCAGGTAAGCTAATTGGAATAAATTGGCATAAAATAGCTATGTTGTTTATTCTGTGACCGTTAAAAGAGGTTCCTGGTTAGTGGTAAGGCACGACTGGGTGTATATAGCTTAGCACAGGTCCCCACCAGCTAATGTTATCTTTCCTGTTAGTTTAGCTCATGTTAGCTAACACGCTACAACTGTAGTGTTTTCATTTTATTTTCCCTAGTTGACATTATCTGCTTATCTGGTTATTGTGAGCACTCATTTTTGGTTAAAAGTGGCAGTGCCTGGAGCTCCCACCCGTGGTCCCGGCTAGAGACTTGGGATCTACTCATGGTGAAGTTTAAGGATGCCTTTGGTATGTTGTTAACATGATTTTATGGGCAATTTATCAGTCGAGGTCTCCTCCTCTGCAAAACAAACTGACTCGGTGGCTACAGGTAATAGCGCAGTTTTGAAACCACTGTTTTTCCGAGATGAGGGACTGATTGTTGAGCTGCTGTTAACAGTTAACGTCAGCTTAGTTTGTTTCTGATCTTTGAGACCAATATTCATAGTTTTTGTGGATAACTGAATAATCAGCACATTTCTCACATTTCTCACATTCCTCTCCAAAACAAACAGATCCTGTTATTTAACCATTTCAACACTAAATTAAGCAGAGTGACGGACCCAAAGCCTTCAATCTGGCTGAAAGACAGCTAAAATGCTAAGCTTTTAGCTTCTTTTATTGATCATTTGAACGTCATCTGGTAGTCATTTTCAATTAAAGGCAGACATCTCTGCGACGTATTGGCAATCAGCAAACGCTCTCCCTGCTACATCTTAATGATCTAAACTTGATACATCAGCCCAACGTCGGCCCCTCTAGGTGGGAGATCACAGTCCGGTAGGGCCCAATACACATAACCGCAAGAGCCTCATTTGTAGGTCCACAGGAAAACTGAGCAGTCTTGACATTTTTGTGACAAAAGCTGCCTCTACTGCCTCCAGATCAGCTAACAGCAAAATTAAATTGCAAGAGCTGGGTTTCAACCTGTAGAGGGAAGTCACTATGTATATTTACAGCACAATATGTAGTGCTGTAAACACTTTGTAATTTACTACAGTCTGGAAACATAAACAATTATAAAGCAGCAGCCTACAATGTAAGAGCAATAAAAGAGGCAAAAACAGACAGATTACAAGCACCTCCCACCCCTCTCCTTGTCAAGTGCGGATGCATCTTTGGCAGGTTAGCTTAAAATTTCAATGCACACTCTGGCCATCAGTCAACAAGCAAAAGCAGCTGATGCAGAGGTTAATAGATGGGTGGGTGCACCTGTGACACCTGTTTCCCTTTCCGAGCATGATGTCAAGAGGGCTTTCAATTGTGTGAACATGAAAAAAAACAGCAGGATTATACGTATACCAGATGGTATAAGTGAGCGGGTCCTCAAAGTATGCGCTGACCAAGTGGTGTTGGTGTTCACCGTGACATTGAACCAATCGCTGGCTCAGTCTGTCATACCCATGTGCTTCAAGAAGTCTTCCATCATTCCTGTGCCCAAGAAAACAAAACCAACCTGCCTGAATAAAGACCGTCCAGTGGCTCTCACCTCTGTAGGGATGAAATGCTTTAAACGACTGGTTAAGGATTTCATCTGCTCCTCACTAACCAGCGTACTGGACCCACTACAGTTTGCCTACCATCCCAACTGATCTACATAACACACCACAGCACACATCCTTCACACCACCCTATCTCACCTTGAAAAGAAAGGGTGCTATCTGAGATTGCTGTTGATTGACTACAGGTCAGTGTTAAATACCATAGTTCCCTCCAGGCTGGTCACAAAGCTCAAGGAGCTGGGATTAAAAACCTCACTGTGCAAGTGGATCTTGGACTTCCTGACAGGCAGACCCCAGGTGGTGAGAATGGGCGGACACACCTTTTCCACCCTCATTAACACCTGAACACCTCAGGGCTGCGTTTTGATTCCCTTGTTGTACTCCCTGTACACATACAGCTGTTTAGCCACTTCAGACTCCAACATCAAGTTTGCTGATGACACAGCTGTGGTTGGCTTGATCAAAGATAACAGTGAAAAGGCCTTGCCTGAAAAAAGTAGAGGACCTGACCGACTGATGTCAGGACAACAACCTACTCCTGAACATCAGAAAAACCAAGGAGATGATAGTGGACTTTGGCAAAAGCAACAAAGGAGCTACGCCCAGTATTGTAGGTACCTAGTATTGTATTAATACTGCATATGTATTAACAGTCATTTTGCCCAATGGGCCCTAAAGATGATGAAAAATATGGTGAATGTCAATCATAATGTAGAATGAGTAATTTAAGGGCTTATCTGTTTGTAAGCACAGTGTGTGCACATCATGTGAAAATCAGCTTGAAACAGTGCTCTAAACAACTGTCCCAGTGCACAATTCCACCCTGCTTGAAGTCCTCCACAATCCTTCCTCTACCAAAGAAGACCACCATCAGCAGCCCCAATGACTACCGGCCAGTGGCACTTAGGCCTATCATCATGAAGTGTTTAGAGAAACTGATCAGGAGTCACATCACAACAAGCCTGCCATCCACACTTGACCCAAACCAGTTTGCCTACAGGGCAAACCGGACTACAGAGGACACCATAGCTTCAGCTCTCCACACCACACTGACACACATGGAACAGCACGGGAGCTACGCCAGGCTGCTCTTCATAGACTTCAACTCTGCTTTTTATGACCTTTATAACGAGCAGACTGGTAACAAAACTTCAACAAAACTTGGACCAGAGACTTTCTGACAGACATTCCTCAGAGAGTTAGAGTAGGACCCCCATCTCTCCTCAGCACTGAGCCTCAGCACCGGCTCCCCCCAGGGCTGTGTGCTGAGCCCCCTACTCTGCACTCTCTACACCCACGACTGCACCCCCACTCACTCAAGCAATGCCATCATTAAGTGTGCGGATGACACGACCGACGTGGGGCTCATCTCAGGAGGAGATGAGACTGCATACAGGGAGGAGGTCCAGCAGTTGTCAATATGGTGTGCAGAAAACAACCTGATCCTTAAGACCTCAGAGACCAAAGAGTTGATTGTGGATTTCAGGAGAAATAAACTGGACATTGATCCAGTCTGCATAAACGGAGACAGCGTGGAGAGGGTCTCAGACTTCAGGTTCCTGGGCACCCACATCGCGGAGAACCTGACCTGGACTGCAAACACCACTGCACTTCTGAAAAAAGGCTCAGTAGGATCCTGTGGATCCTCAGGAAAAACAACTTGGCAGAGAGACTGTTGGTGTCATTGTTTACTGGTGTCAATGTATACTGTCTTGCACTGTGGGAGACAGCTGCCTCTCCAGTAGCTCTCCAGATTTAGCTTTTTTAACTCTTTTTTCCTCTTTTCTACCTTTCTGCTCTTCTCATGAAGACATTGTGTGTTTTATACATATCCCATGGATATTTTTAACTTTCCAACACTACCAGGAGCCAGTTTTCTCACTTATTCAAGAGAGGAACTACTGGTTTTGAAAACAAAGGGACGAGCCAGGATACGACACCCCATCCCAGCAGAGTTGAGGAGGAGACCCAGGGGCTGCAAGGCCGTGGCTAAGCTAAAGGCTAGGCTAGCGGACAATCGGAGGTGCTACAAACCATTGATTCCCTCCGTGATCATGGGGAATGTGAACTCCTTGCTGAACAAGATCGACAAGCTGTCCACACTGAACAACCTGTCCAAAGGCAGCTGGTAACCACTCGCTCCATCAGGAGGTGGTCCCCTGAAATGGAAGGTGCCCTGAGAGACTGCTACAACACCATGGTCTGGGATAAGCTGATCAACCCGCACAGTGAGGACATAGAGGGGCTGACACACTGTCTGATGGATTACCTTAACTTCTGTGTAGACGTGGTCTCCCCCACCAAGACTGTCTGCTGCTACCCTAATAACAAACCATGGGTAATGCTGGAAGTCAAAGCTGTCCTCAACAGGAAGAAGGCCACCTTCAGGAGCAGAGACAAGGAGGCGATGAAGGCAGCACAGCAGGAGGTGAAACACTGCATGTAACATAACAGTTACAGGAGAAAGGTGGAGCAGAAGCTGAAAGAAAACAACATGAGGGAGGTCTGGGAAGGTGTGAAAACCATCACAGGCCATAACACAAAGACCAGAGTTGTAGGGGGGACAATGGAGAAGGCGAACGAACTTAACGACTTCTCCAACCGGTGCCACCAGCCCATGTCCTAGCCAACCTGTAGCCATTTCTCTCTCTCTCTCCTATCTCTCTCTCTCTCTCCCTCTTTCATATCTGACTGGGCCCGGCCTGGGACTCGGGCTCGGGCAGAGAATCTGAGCTCTAGTGTGGACCAGGTCAGAGGACAGCTGAGGAAGCTTCACCCCAGGAAAGAAGCAGGTCCAGACAAGGTGTGTCCCCAATCACTGAAGACCTGCGTTGCTGAACTGGGAGAACCGCTACAATGCATCTTCAACCTTAGCCTGCAGCTAGGGAGAGTGCCCACCCTCTGGAAGACATCCTGCATCATTCCAGTTCCTAAGAAGAACCAGCCCAGCGAGCTGAATGACTTCCGATCAGTGGCACTCACTTCACACCTGATGAAGACATTGGAGCGGCTCTTCCTCAGCCTCCTCAGACTCCAGGTGCAACATGCCCAGGGCTGTCTGCAGTTTACATACCCGGCAGGTATTGGTGCGGAGGATGCCATCCTCTACCTGCCACACTGAGCCCACATTAACCTGGATAAGGGAAGCAGCATGGTAAGGATTCTCTTCCTGGACTTCTCAAGCGCCTTTAACACCATCCATCCCCTTGTGCATCAGGACAAACTGAACAGGATGTGAGTGGACCCCTGCCTGGTCACTTGGATCTCCAGCTACCTCACCGACAGTCCGCAATACGTCAAGCTGAGGGACATGTGGTGGCAAAAACTCAAGGTCCAGAGCCGCGCCAGGCTCGTGACCTCGCTCTTTTCCTCTCGAATGGACTTTCCTTGTCTTCCATTAGATATCAAAAAACTCAAATACTCAGAGGTCAAAAAAATCACTGGAGACACGTAGAATCAGATGCAACTGAGTTTAATGTGCAATCAGGCATTAAAACACACAAATTTTTTATTTTCTTTTTTCTTTTTTTTTTTTTTTATTTTGCTCAGGAACCCCTTTAAGACTTATGGGGCAGATTTCCCTATTACTGGCATAATTGGTTTTCCCTACCGCCGACGACATAGTACCCTGCGCAAACCAGGTGTTTCGTTGTTCACAATCCTCTATACCCAGGAGGGGCCGAACTCTAGGTAGGCCTAATTTTCTGTGGCAGTCTATGCAAGAGCTGTTAATTACCTGCTTTGCGGAGTCCTCTAACCACTGATAAAACATATTAAATCTCCATGTGGTACTTCTAATTAGTTTGGTGTCTCGTACCGGCGTATTTCTGGTTCTTCTATGGGGGTTTTGGTTTTAGTTTGAGCCATTGCTGAGCCAGTTCCACGGGTACTGTGTGCTAGGTGTCTACTTTGGCACATTTTTCATCATCACACCAGACTCTTGCTGTCACCATCCCTTCTACACTACATTGTGGTCCTATAGACCGGCCATGCAACCTAACATTTCCTGTGCTGATCTACTGGGGGCTGTTCCCTGGGATGTTCCTGCTCTGGGTTCTGAGTCTCCTGGGTCTGCGTCTGACCTTTCTGTGCTTCTGCCTCTGCTCTCTCTCCTCTCTCTGTTCTCTCTGCGCTTGGGCCCTCATCATCAGCCCTGCGGCTACCAGGTGGCAACTCATGAGGTTCATCGTCAGCCGCTGAGGATGGGGTGTTTTCCTCTGAAGTGCTCTCTGTCGACACCCTCTCTGGGTTGTTAGCTCTGCAGCAGTGGTTAAGATGGAACCAAACGTCCTTACCTTCAACTTTCAAGGCAGTTGGTGTAGCTAATATGACTTTGTATGGACCTTCTCTGCGTGGTTGGTCCCACTTCCTTTTGAACACCTTGACGTACACTGACTCTCCAGGAAGTATGCGTTGAAGGTCCTCTGGGATCTGGGACCCTTCTGTCCTCAGTGGTGCCTTTCACCTGCTGGAACACAGCCCTGTGGATACGAGTCAGACTTCGTAAGTATTCAGACATTTTACCTTGCAATTGCTCCAACGAGGGCCCTTCATAGGGACCTCTCAAGTATGGTATTGGCATGAGCTGGTCCGTAAGCATTTCATGCGGTGTTAGATGCGTGACTCTGCTAGCTTGTGAGCGCATTGACATTAGTGCAAGCGGTAAAACATCCACCCAGTTGAGCTTATCTCCACTGTCTGCCACTATCTTGGCTATTTTGGCTTTCAAAATACCATTTACTCTTTCTACTGCTCCCTGTGACTGGGGATGGTAAACGCAGCCAATTTTTTGTTTAATTCCCAATTGTTTTAGTGTCTCTTGTGTGACGTTGGACACAAAATGGCTGCCGTTGTCTGATGATATGGTATCTGGCATCCCAAATCTTGGGAAGACTTCCTGACACAGAAATTCTGCAACTGTTCTGTGATCTGATTTTGCATTGGCTTTTGCCTCCACCCATCTGCTGTATCTACATATGACCACCAAGATATATCTCATTCCTCTTGCTCTTGACTGTGGTCCCATGTCTATATAGTCTAGCATGAGGTGTCTGAAGGGACCGTCTGGAGGTGGTATATGCGCTATTGGAGCTGTAAAAACTTTCCTGATGTTATATCTCGCGCAAGTTTCGCATTCACTTAGTACTCTATCCACTGTGGCTGCCATGAATGGTGACCACCATACTGCTTGCAGTTTCCTCAGTATCTCCCCCCTTGCGCAATGGTCATTACCATGCGCCAAAAGTATTGCATGTCTTAACAGTAAAGTTGGTAGTACAAAATGACCATGACAGTCGCGCCAGAGACCATTTGTTGGGCCTGGTTCTACTGTTCTGATGGCTCCGCGCTTTACCTATAGGCGTTTTTCAGCGTCATCTATACTCTGTTTTGAGCTAAGATAAGAGCACAATCCTGTGTGGTGAGTATGGGTGCCATTATTTTGCCTATGGCAGCCTGTTTGGCAGCCACGTCAGCCAGATTATTACCTGTGGCTATCAACGAATCAGTCATTTGGTGCCCTGGACATCTAATCACTGCTAAGGCTGTGGGAAGAAGCATGGCTCCTAACAGTTCACAGATGGCGTCTCCATGGGTTACAGGAGTGCCATCAGCTCTGCAAAATCCTCTTTGTCTCCATATGTTAGCATGAACATGGCATACACCATAGGCATAGTCTGTGTATACATTTAGCGACTTTCCCTCTACTATTTTACATGCTGCTGTTAAAGCTTTTATCTAGGCGAGTTGGGCTGAGCAGGGCTGAGCAAGTTTACATGACTGTAATGACACAAAGGTTTGGTCATCGCTGTTGAGTTGAACAACCCCGTAACCGGCGTGGGTACCAGTGGCGTCACAGAAACATGACCCATCAACAAACAATGTGAGGTCAGCTTGAATTGGTTGGTTATGCAAATCTTCCCTAGCGCGCATAAGTTTGTCAGTGTACTTGTCAGCAGCGCGTGGAGTTGGTGGGAAGTGTATAACATCACCAGATGTCCCATGGTCAGCGGTGATGCGTTCTGAAATGCAAACACAGCTGCGGCTAACCCCTGATAGCAGGGTGGCAGCCCAGCCTCTATGTTATCCAGTTTAGTGCTATAATAGGCTAAAGGTTGTTTACCTGTGGGTGTGTCTTACATCAGGACGGCACACGCAAACACAGATTTCTCTGCTACGTAGAGATGAAAAGGTTTGGAGTAGTTAGGAGTGTCAAACATTGGAGCGGACTGCATGTCTATTTTTAAGGCTAGGAACGCACCTTCTGCTTCCTCCGTCCAGGACAGCTGTGCTGTGTTGTTTGTCTGTCCTGCTGCTCTTACTAAAGCTCTAAGTGGAGCAGTTTTTATAGCATAATCACAAATCCATGGCTGACTGTATCCTGTCATGCCGAGAAAAGACAGCATTTGGCCCACCGTCTGTGGTTGAGAAGCCTTACTTACTGCCTCTATTTGAGATGGTGATGATGTGCGTCGGGTGGTATGTTTGAAAGCAACGTGTGTGAGTCTGGCACATGTGGCGTCCCTGTTTCCACCACTGCATTAGCTGCTCTTCTGAGGAATTTGGTTTAAAAATGGGCATGTTGCAGGGACTTCTAGATTTGACCAGAACTCAGGCTTTTACCAAGCCTTCAATTGTGGGTTGGATACCGTCAATGGCATGCTGCTGGAGAGGATACTGTTTCTGATATGGTAGGTTAGTGTGTGGTTTTAGCTTTATGTGTACAGGTTGGGCTGACTTTATCAGTCCCACATCCATCTTATGAGCTGTCCATAACTGCGGTGGGACTTGGTTTAGCATTTCTTCTTTATCTGCAGTGACTGCCATCTGTGTGGGCATGCTTCTATCTACCTTTACTGTCCCTGCTATAGCCTCATCTCCTACTTTAACAGAGATCCTGATGAACTGCTTGTCTTTGGAAATGTGAATGTATTTGTTCTTGATGGGTAACCACTCTCGCACCTGCAGCGCATGTCCGACTATTGGACCCAGATGATGAGGCTCATAACCTTCTGCTATCATCAGTGTAACGTGTGGTACAGAATTTGGCACCTGAAACCATCCTGCTAATTCTTATTGAGCACTGTGTCCCAGCATTCTTGATAATCTACATGAATCTGGTCCGTGTCATACATGAGCGTGCAATGCAGTGGCAGAGTGGGAGTATGTGCTGTGTCAAAATGTAACCTGACCCATGGTTCCCACTGAGTCCATGTCTGTTTGAGGTGAGACTCTTCTGATGTCAGTTGGAGCCAGTAGACCAACGCCTGTGATGTCTCTGTGGCGTTCCCGGGCAGCTGTGGCATCATGCTTTGTGGGGGTTCGTCAGAGAAGTCTAAATATAGTCCATCTTGAGTACACATGATCTTAGCTTTGAGAGGGCACAATATATCTCTGCCCAGAAGGTTCACTGGCGTATGAGCTGAGTAGAGTAGGGGTGCAAAGATGACTTTACCTGCAATGAGCATTGGAACAGGCTCTGTCACTGGTATGACTTGTGTTTTCCCAGAGAAGCCTATGGTCTTGATGGATGACTTAGAGAGGGGGAGTGTAGAGTCTTCTTTTCCAATACATGAATATGTAGCCCCTGTGTCCACCATAAAGGGATATGCTCGTTCGTGGATGACAACAGGTATAGTTGGTTCGTCGTGTGGCTGTAATGAAATGACTGACCCCGGATTTCCACTGGATGCGTGTCTGTTGCGGTACGGCAGCGCTGATTATCCGCTGCGTGCTCCGCCGTCCGTCAATACCCACCGGCTGTGTTTGCTGTGCGGAGCGGTGCAGCTCCGCCGGAAGACATCTCGGTGCACTGCCATGATGAATATCTCCTCGTCCACGGTGTCAACGGGGTGAAATGACGTCTAAAAACCTCTGACCTGTTGACTTCAGGCCTGCCTCTGCCCATTATGTAGTTTTCAAAGTGTAGTGCAGGGAAATATGATCCGCCGTGAACACTGTGTATCTTATTTTGAAAATTAACCGGATGTTTTATTGTGTTTCTCTGCATGACTTCCTGCCCCGCACGATCTGCTCTGTGCTGAATTGCTGCGTTGTGCTCCGGCGTCCGGCAAAAATAGAAGTGCTGCGTATCTGTTGCGGAGGCCTCCAGACTGCCGGAGCTGAGACGGAGCCGGAACGCAGCACTGCCGCAGCCGGTGGAAACACACACATTGACTAGAATTGAATCTAATCGGTTCCGCTGCCGTGCCGGAGCAGAGACGCAACCAACACGCATCTGGTGGAAATTGGGGGTCAGACTTCTCCGGGCAGCCCTATAATGGGCACCCTGTCTCGTTTTCGGCCAGTTTTCTGCTGGACCTTCCCATGGGTTGACTGGACAATCCCTACGTTGGTGGCCGGGCTGGTAACAACCCCAGCATAGCTTGTTAGGTGCTGCAGGATTCACTCCTTGAAATCCTGAGTTCATTTCCTGGGAGCCTGATTGCTGATAGGGTGCGGCTCACTGATAGGTTTGCTGTTGCGGTGGCTGGGGTCCTGGAGGAAAGTTCGGTCCCCTTCTCCATCCTCCTCGACCTGCTGGTTCTCCCTAGGTTCGCCTCGACCCCGCCCCCTCGGGGGCCTCTGGCTACCATTGTTTCCACCTGCTCATTGTGGATAACAGTAGTGGTAATGTGAGGCATTGCATTGTCAGTGTTCTGCGTGTGGGGAGCGTCTTCTTTCATCTGCTCTCGGTCTTCGTATCCCTGGCCAAGGTCACTGTGAACCTTCCCTCCACTTGGCCTTCCATTGTTGTTGCTGCTCTTGCCTCCCCTACTGAGCGTAGTGGGTATTGTGCCATCTCTGATGGTGATGTGTCTTGTGGATACGGTGGTGGTGATGCTGGCAGGGGTGGGGCTGTGGGTGTCACATCGGTCGGTGCATGGTGGTCCTGTGTGTCCTTGCTGCGCTCTGCTCGCACCATTTGCTTCAGTGTCTGTGAGTCCTGTGGGTCCTGATGATGCTTACAGTACTCTACTTGCACCATTTGCTACCCACCCCCTGTCTGTCTAAACCACCCTAATACCTCCCTTTCTTTCACCCTTTTGTTCTTTTTCTTATAACTCGCCTTAGTGTCTTTTGCCTCAGTGTGTCTTAGTTCTGTATCCACTTCATCGCAACATGCCAGGTTGAAGGTTCCATCTTTAGGCCAACGATTTTTTTTTTTTTTTTTTTGATGTTCTTTTGTGCCATTTAGTCACACAGCGTTGGATTCGGTTTCTATCTGGGTGTTATGTCATCACTATCGCTATGGGTGTCAGAAACTTTTTTTCCATCTGTCCTTGGTTGGCTCCCATGAAGCCTTGTTTAACTTTACTCACTCCTGGAATTTTGTGGTTGCTCATCTGTTTCTTTTGTATGTATCAGTGCTAGTAATTTCCCTACTGTGAAGGCAGTTTTGTATTATTTTTCTTCAGAGGTTATGTTCTAATTTATGTGACCAATCTCCTCCCAAATTAGGTTTTCTAGGCACGACAACAATCTGCAATCTTGGATTAAATTCCACTCTAAATTCCATCTTGAAATGTTACCTGGTTCAGAGGAAGTGAAGCTACGCGTCCGTTTTTATACTTATCACACAAATATTGCAGCAGTGGATCTAATGAGTGGGGAGCCCACAAATCATTTACTTGTCTCCCACTGTATACCTGAAATTCTTCCTTCACTAGTTTCAATTGGTAAATTTACTAACTATCCGAGTTTTAATCAAATCTCTTGCTTGTCTTGCTACTGCTTCTCACCTTCATTGTCTATGTGGATTCTTTCTAACCCGAAATGTGTTCTTTATGCCTCTAGTATCTACTAAGCCATGAGTCATGCAATGTTCCTCAGCCCAATTTTCATCACCACTGCTGTCACCCTCTTCCACCCAGCTCTTAACAGCCTGATCTCAACTTCTTTTTTCTTTATTTTATTACTTATTTTATTTATTATAAAACTGTACTTATCACTTATAATTTATTTAAAATTTTATCACTTATTCTATTTATTTATGAAACTATACTTTATTTCTCTATAAAATTAAATTAAAATAACAGATATTTCTTTTTTATTCTCCCCTTAACAGCCAACCAGTTTGTATGGAGTTCACCCGAGCAACTGGTTCAATCAGTGAAACATGTGGACTTTTTGTTGGCACCGTGAGGTTTCCAGTCCCCAGACAATTTGTTGACACCGTTAAGTTACCCTTGTCTGGTTTTGTTTCACTGAGACTACCTCATGTAACAAACTTTGAAACAAATCACATAAAACAAACACACGGATACCAGACTATGATAAAACATTCAGGCACCAAAATGTCAAAAGAATTTTCTTTGTAATGACCTTTAACCCAATAGAGATCAGAACCAAAATATCAAATTTTAACAAAGCTTTGTTTTTTGTATAAGCCCACTTCTGTTGGCTGTGTGCACTTTTATCTACTTCTCACGCTCCCCATCCTTGTCCAGTCGTTAGTCTATTACGTCCTCAGTCTGTTTATCTACACACGTCTATTTATACACGTATAATATTTACAGTTTTTACACTTGGATCGATCTTCTGACTGTTTTTTCTCAGCTCTGCCCTCTGGCAGCTGCAACTGCAGTTATGAATGTCTCTTGTTCTCTTGTTTCTTCTTTTAACCCTTTACTGGCTATTTTAACCCTTTACTGGCTATTTTCTTCTTGTTCTCTTGTTTTATTTTCTTAGTCTTTCAGCCCTTTACTGACTTGTTCTCTTGTTTTATTTTCTTAGTAGTCTTTTAGCCCTTTACTGGCTTGTTCTCTTGTTTTATTTTCTTAGTCGTCTTTTAGCCCTTTACTGGCTTGTTCTCTTGTTTTATTTTCTTAGTAGTCTTTTAGCCCTTTACTGGCTTGTTCTCTTAATACTTTAAATAAATACTTTAACTTTACTCTTACTACATTCCTCACTACATTTGTTACCATACATTTAGCACACACACATTCACTTTTTCTTTTGCCTGTTTGGTTACTCTGTCTTTCAAGCTGGTGGGGTAGCAGGCATCAACAACAGGTGTTAGGCCTTGACATTAATGTTGTAATCGTTTAGTGGAACTCCTTGCTTCCATTGTCACTGTACTTTTTCAAAAACATGCAGGTGTAATCATTCAAGGGCACTCCTTGCATCCATTTAAGAGAACTCCTTGTGTCCCTTGTCACAATGTCCTTCAAAACATGCGGGTGTGTAATCATTCATTGCATCTATTTGTCACAATGTTTTGGTTTTTGGCACACCTGTTTTTAAAAGTATGTGAGACCCAGGGATTTTGTATGTGTCCCTGATACAGCTTTAACCTTGGATGTGTGTGTGTGTTTTTAGTCAGTACATCTGTGTGTGTGTGTGTGTGTGTGTGTGTGTGTGTGTGTGTGTGTGTTCTCAGTAATACATTTGTGTGCTCTCAGTACTGGTCAGTACTGGATGTGCTGGGGGGCAGCACATCCAAGAAGGACACATCCAGGCTGGACAAACTGATCAGGCGGGCCGGCTCTGTGGTTGGCATGAAGCTGGACTCCCTGGTGACGGTGGCAGAGAAGAGAACAATGGACAAACACATACACTATGCGCATGCGCGGAGTGTGAGAGCGAGAACACCAAGCTCCTGAGAAGAGTTCCTGAAATGTGGACAAAGAGAGGAGTTTAAAAGCTACGGAAGCGTAAAAAGTAGCGCTGAAACTTAAGATAAGGTGTTATGACTCGGGGGAGGAATAACAAAAGAACAATAAGTTCAGGAAGGAGGCAAACTGTGGAGAAGAAAACTGCGAGTGAAACTTCAGACGAGGAAACGGGAGCGTCTGCGGCTGTAATCATGAAAGGTGTCGCAAATCAACAACTATCTGATCTGATTCGCATGATTATGAGAGAGGAAATCGGAGTGGTGTTAAACAAACTGCAACCACAGTTAGATGGCCTCAAAGAAGATATTTCCGTGTGCAGTCGCAAAGTCGGAAATATTGAAGAAGCGCTGTCCGACCTGGATCGTCGTGTGACAAAGCTGGAGACAGCTAATGAACAGCTGCTTAAAACAAACAGTGAACTGAGAGAGAAGGCAGAGCGCCTGGAGAGCCACAGCAGGAAATATAACCTGCGTATGTTTGGCCTGACAAAGGATGCCGAGAAAGGTAATCCTACAAGCTACATGAACACTCTCTTTAAGGAGCTGTTTAAAGGCAAAATACAAACCGAGCCTGCTGTAGAAGTTGCGCACCGAGTTGGCCCCCAGCTGAAGGATGGGACAAGAGCAATGATCATGAGGATGCAGCGCTACCGGGCAAGAGAGGAGATCCTGAAAGTAGCCAAGAAGGAGCGCATGCTGAAGTATGGAGAAAGGAAACTACAAATCTTCCCTGACCTTACTGCGGACATGGCTAAGCAGAGAGCAACGTTTCGGGAGGTGAAGGAAAACCTGAGGAACGCGGGCGTGAGACATGGAATTATTCACCCGGCTACGTTAATTATAACTGTCGGGACTGGACAATCAAAGAAGTTCAGGGATTACCGGGAAGCAGAGGACTTCTGGGACTCTGTGATCAAACCGGGACTGCGGACCCCCAGCCCTGACTGAACTCTGATAAAAAGAAGTCCGCCAGCAGGTATGAACTAAGGACAAAAAGATGATTGATTTAAACTATATGCCTGCTGTATGACTAATAACTATCGGGAAAAAGAAGAAAGAAGAAGAAGAAAAAGTTATGAGCTGATCATGATGATAGTTATTGTGGAAATAAGGTTATGAGAAACCACATGAAAAAGAGTTAATGTCACAGGAGATGGCGTGTGGATCAAGCCAGTGGGCAGTATTGGAGTGTGTGTGTGTGTGTGTGCGTGGGGGTGCGTGTCTTTGTGTGTGTGTGTGTGTGTATGTGTGTGTGTGTATGTGGTAGCTCTGAATACAAAGTTGATGTTGAAGGATGGAAGAAGTGAATAGAAGTGATGACAAATAAAGACATATTACCAAAGAAGGGATTAAGGATAGCTCATTTAAATATCTGTAGTTTGAAGAATAAGATTAATGACATTAGAGAAATACTTACGGAAAAGAGACTACATATATTAGCTATATCTGAAACACATTTGGATCCAGTAATAGATAGTGCCTTGTTGAACATTGAGGGTTACAGCATATATAGGAAAGATAGAAATGTGTGGGGTGGTGGAGTAGCATTTTACATACAGAATCATATACCGCTTAAAGTGAGGGAGGACTTAGGAGGCAAAGAGATAGAGGTAATCTGGTTACAAGTGCAACTCCCCTATCTGAAGCCAGTATTAGTGGGATGCTGTTATAGACCACCGAATGCTACAGTAATGTATTTAGATCAAATGTGTGAAATGTTAGATAATGTATGTGACTCCAATAATGAAATATACTTCCTTGGTGATCTAAATATTGACTGGAATTCAAAAGAATGTGCTCTCAGACGTAAACTGCTCTCTCTTGCAGATGCATGTAATCTAAGACAAGTCATTACAAAGCCAACTAGAATATGTTACAGAGCAGATGGTTTAAAAACATCTACTTGCATTGATTTAATTTTTACAAATGCTGCTGAGCTATGCTCACAATCGATATCTCTTTCAGTAGGCTGCAGCGACCACAATCTAGTTGCAATTGTGAGGAAAACTAAAGTTCCAAAAACTGGTCAGAAAATAATATTCAAAAGAATGTTTAGGAATTTTAATGAAAATGATTATTATGAGGATGTAAGAAATATTGACTGGTCAACAGTGCTAACTGAGGAAGACCCCAATTTGGCTCTGCATGCTTTTAACGGCTTGTTAGGACCACTTGTAGATAAACATGCACCTGCAAAAAAACAAACTGTGAGAAATGTAGCAGCTCCATGGTTAGACCAGGAACTTAAAGAGCTTATGGACCAAAGAAATAAGGCAAAGGCAGAAGCAATCAGATCAGCTGATGTGTCACAATGGAATGTTTATCGAAAGTTAAGGAATAATGTAACAAAATTGAATAAAAACAAAAAAAAGATGTACTATCAAAATAAAATAATAGATGCGAGAATGGACAGTAAGAAAATATGGAACATCCTGAATGGATTAATGGGAAAAAGCGGTAAATCAACTCCATCGTTTATGGAAGCTTATGGAAATATTTTGACTAAACCAGTAGAAATAGCTAACTATCTATGTTCTTTTTTTAATGATAAAATTCATAAATTGCAGGATAATATGGATACCAGGAAAAAGGAAGATTGCATATCAAGTAAGTTAATAAAAGATAAAATAATGAATGATAAAATGTGTAACTTCCAATTTGAAAAAACTACGGCAGACACAGTGGAAAAACTTCTGCAAGCAGCAAAAGAAACATCTGCAGGTATTGACAACCTGGATGTCAAGTTATTTAGAACTGTAGCAGATCTGGTTGCTTTGCCTGTTTCTTTTATCGTTAATTTAAGTCTAAAAAAAGGTATCTGTCCTTCTGAATGGAAAATTGCCAAGATCATTCCACCACCCAAAGATAGTAGAGAAACATTTTCAGGGAAAAATAGTCGACCGATAAGCTTACTGCCAGCACTGAGTAAAATTATGGAGAGAATAGTATACGAACAGATCCAAATGTACTTTTGTAATAATGACTTAAACACTGTATTTCAACATGCATATAGAAAGGGGCACTCCACAACTACTACATTAACTCAGATGACGGATGATTGGTCAAAAGATATAGATATACAAAAGATAATTGGTGCTGTATTATTAGATTTTAGTGCAGCATTTGATGTTCTGGATCATTCCCTTTTATTGAATAAGTTAAGTTGCTATGGTTTTGATAATTCTGCAAACAAATGGATAAAGAGTTACTTAGTAAATAGGAAGTGTTCTGTTTACTTTAATGGGAGTTACTCTGAATTAAGACCAATGAGTTGTGGAGTGCCACAAGGGAGCTGCCTTGGTCCATTATTATTTTCAATTTTTGTAAATGATTTGCCACTTGTGTTGAATTCTGCAACAATGGTTATGTATGCTGATGATTCCACTGTATATGCCTCGTCAAGTACGGTAGAAGAGTTAGAAGATGTATTAAATAGAGAACTAAAGCAAATTATGGAATGGGTTACAGAAAATAAATTAGTTCTCAATATTGAAAAAACTAAATCCATAGTGTTGGACTCGAAACATAGATTGAAAGCTGCACCGATTTTAAATGTAAGTATAGGAGATAAAAGCATAGAACAGAAGACAGAGGTACAGTTATTAGGTTTAATCATAGATGACAAAATGTCCTGGAATAATTATATTAATCAGAGAGTATTAAAGATGAGAAGAGGCATAGCTGTAGTTAGACATTGTAAGAAATTTATACCAAGTTACCTAATCAAACAACTAACTCAAGCCTTGGTTCTATCGCATTTAGATTACGGTGCAGTCATCTGGTCCAACACAACACAAAACAATCTACACAAGCTACAAGTAACCCAAAATAAAGCTGCTCGCATGATTCTTAACTGTCCATACAGAACCAGTAGTACCGTAATGCATAATCAGCTCATCTGGTTAAACGTTAAAAGCAAGCTACACTACTCGCTTTTATCTTTCATGAAAAATATTATTACAAACAAAATTCCATTAACTCTCTATAACACTTTATCTTTTTTTTCGGATGTAGATCAACACTGTGCGAGGCAGGTATCAGAGGGCCGATTTCGGCTGCCTCTATGTAGAACGAATGCAAGGAAGGGAACAGTTCACTACAGAGCAATGGTGGCATGGAATCGATTACCTAATTTTTTAATCTTACATGATAACAGAAGCTGTTTTAATAAGAACTTGAAAATGTTTTTGTTTACTTATGGGATACCTTGAAAACTTTCAAGAGCTTAGTTGGCTGAAACCCAAATGTAATGAGAGCTTGGTTTTGTCTCTCCACTTCTCTTTTAGTGTTTTGTAAATATTGTTTGAGTGTTCTTCGAAGAGGAGGTAAATGATAGAGCTGCTGTGTGGGAGGAGTGATGGTATGGATGTGATGTTGGTGTCTTGACTGTCTTGTCTTGTATGTAGATGTATGTTAGAAGGACGAAAATGTTGTTTAGAAGTGTAGATGGACCCCAGGAAGAATAGCTGCGGCTTTTTGCTGTAACTAATGGTGGATCCAAATAAACTGAAACTGAAACAAACTGCTGGACATTATGGACAATGCCAGTCACCCTCTGCACACCGTCATCAGCAACCGGAGGAGCCTGTTCAGCCAAAGACTGCCCCTTCCAAAGTGCAGAACTAACGGTAACAAACCCTTTGTCTCTCAGGCCATCAGACTGTACAACTCCTCACTCGGGGGGAAGAGGAGTAACAGGAAGACAGAGGACGGGAAGGAGCAGTAGCCAGTGGCCAGTAGCTAGTAGCCAGTAGCGAGCAGTAACCAGAAGCCAGTAGCCACAACAATAAGGAATATAATAAGGAATTACTTATGTATTCTCTGTATATCTTATATTTATATTTTGCAAATTATTTTTACTTTTTACTTTTTGATACCCTGTCTGCCCTGTGTGCCGCTATCCAATGCTGCTGGAATCTTAATTTCCCTTAGGGAATCTTCCCAAGAGATTAATAAAGTTCTATCTAATCTAATATCTAATTCTACAACTGCTCCATCCAGTCAGTGCTGAGCTACGGCATCACGCTGTGGTATTAGGGCGGGCCATACTCAAAAATTTTTTTAAATCAATTAAGAGGGGTGTTCAAATCATGTATTTTGGTGTAGAAGACAAATCTGAATTTAATTTTTAATTCTGATAACCCTAACCTACATCAATTTGCAGTTGATTATTTTTAAATTTCGGGTTATTTTGCTATTCTTCTGGAATGATTTGAATTGTATTTGTGATACCATCTGGCTCAGAAATAGTAAGAAAATTACTATTTTGAGGAGGTTTATCAAGTGAAACATTAAATTTTATATGATTAGAGGAAATTCTGGAGGGAAAAAGTCTTCTACCTCATAAGAGCCACCTGACAGTTATACAGTTATACTAGAAGTGATGTTCCAGTAAGTGTGTGAGTTTGTGTTAACGCAAAAAAAAGGAGCTAGGGAAACACTTAAATAATTTGATGTTTGCATTCTCACTTATTCAAATTGCTGACTGAGGGACTGAGTGAGAATTGCATTTTAATTTCATATTGTGTTGAGTTGTGCAGTAGTTTAACAAATGGCTCATGTTAAAACAAGGTCGAAATCAAGCTCTCATTTGAGTATTCTTGTTGGCAACGGGCGGGAGCTGTTGGTGTCTGAACTGCCAACTGTGAGGGATATCCTGAGGTATGGCATCTACTTGAGGGAACAAAGTGAAGATGACCGGAGGAACTACCCAGTGGATCAGCTGGTGGGTGACATCTACCCTGCTCTGATTTGTCAGTGGAGTAAAGCTAATGCTCTTTTCAAGCCACCTGTTATCAATGAAAAGGTGACCATCATGTCCAAGCTCAAGGACGTCTGGAATCATCTTTGACGGGCGGATTGACCTGACCAATGTGATGTGATGATGGAGGCTGAGGGCAGTGTCCAGTCTTTTCCTGCAAAGATCAAGGAAGAACACTATAGTGTCGTTAGTGAGCCAGGCAGCAACTATCTGTTCCACTTCACCCCAGAGAAAGCAAGTAAAGAAGAGTCACATGCAGAGAAGATTGCTAAGGTCCTGTTTGCCTGGCTGAAAGAGCGGGGTTTTGATAAGACCTTGTGGGCCATTGGAGGAGACTCAACAAATGTCAACACTGGTGTGAAAGCTGGAGTCATGCGCAAGCTGGAGCTGCACATTGGGAGAAAGCTGGTCTGGTTGGTGTGCAACCTGCACACTGGTGAACTTCCCCTACGCCATCTCATTGTTGCCCTTGATGGCCCTACTCTGTCAGACAATAAATTATCTGGGACAATAGGAAAACTCCTTGATTCTGTTACAGAATTGGATATCAATCCAAACTTCCCCCGGATCTCTGTTGGCCCACCACTGATCAAGCTGTCTGATAAGGTCATTCAAGATCTCTCAACTGATCAACACTATGGGTATAAAATTGTCTGTGCAGTCAGGGATGGAGTGCTTCCTGCAAGGCTAGCTCTTTTGGAGATAGGACCAGTGAACCACAGCCGTTGGCTCACCACAGCGAACAGACTTCTCAGGCTCTGGGTGTCAAAGCACGGACTTAAAGGAAAGAACCTGAAGAATCTGCGATTCATTGTGGAATTTATCATTGGAGTGTACTATCCATGTTGGTTCAAAGTGAAGGTCAAT
This sequence comes from Epinephelus cyanopodus, assembly GCA_026686955.1. Lineage (NCBI taxonomy): Eukaryota > Metazoa > Chordata > Actinopteri > Perciformes > Serranidae > Epinephelus > Epinephelus cyanopodus. Next base: position 2,854,012 of record CM048932.1, on the reverse strand, counting down.
CACTCCTGGATCGAAGGGCCTAGGCACATCCTGTTTCAGCTGGACTGCCTCAAGTCCTAGAGGAAGGAGGTGCTGGACATTGTGATGCCAACTGTGAAAAGATCTGCTTGGTAGGCCTACAGTGAAGCCCTCATCCAGACACTGTTGTGCTCTGAGGATCAGAAGGAGAGGATTGATGGGGTGGAGAGAATCCTGGCTATCAGGGGAGATGGGGACCCAGACACTCAGTTGGGGGACTCCTCTGTCAGGACCAGAAAGACACCTGACATCAACTGTGATGCTTCCACCATTGGGGACTTGATCAGCTGGTCAGAGGGTGTATCAGAGCCACCTCTCACCTGCTCCCTAAGCACTTCAGAGGTGAAGAACTTCATCAACACCCCCATGAAGGTGCCCAACTGGCCTTGCCACACACAGAGCATTGAGAGGGTTGTGAAAATGGTGACTGAGGCTTCTGCCAAATACTTCTCACAGGAAAAGAGGGATGGAGGGATCAGGGCTCAAGAGACCAGCAGGAGACTGATGTCCAAAAATGAATCAAAGCAGGACTTGTGCAACCTGACAATGTTCATGCATTAACCTGTTAATAAATATGGAAATTTGAATTGGATTTGTCCATTAATTTCCCTAACATCTTCTTATATCTTACAAAGGGTTTTGAAAGGGTAGAATTAGTTATTTAAATACAAAATTGATATAGGTTAGAGTTATCCAATTAAAAAAATAAACTCATATTTGAATTCCTCATTAAAAAATACATAATTTAGACACCCCTCATGTTAGGATTTCCTTTAGATTCAAGTTTTCGCATGAGTATGGCCCGCCCTACTGTGGTATGCCAGCTGCACTGCTGCTGAGAGCAAAGTTCTCCAGTACCCCCCAATGTGCAGCACTTTGGTCGACTGCCGTCGTTTTAAATGTGCTCTAGAAATAAATCCTGACTTGACTTGACTTGACTTGACTTGACTCAAGATGGTGATCAACACTGCCCAGAAACTCACTGGATGCCCTCTCCCCTCTCTGGAGGACATTTACAACACCCACTGCCTCAAGAGAGCCCAAAGCATCCTCAAAGACCTTTCCCACCTTGGCCACCGTCTGTTTGAACTGTTACCCTCAGGGAGACGTTACAGGACAATCAAATCAGAAACTAATAGACTGAAAAACAGCTTCTACCCCAGAGCTGTTATTGCACTGAACTATGCACAAACCTGAAATACCTTGAACATTTAGTTCTGGCAACCTCTGCTGGCTGGTGCAATAAATTCTGTTGTGCAATATTTATCATGTGAAATATCTATCGTGTGTGTGTGTGTGTGTGTGTGTGTGTGTGTGTGTGTGAGAGTGTATAGCTTTACATAGTATAGTTGTATACTAAATAGCATAGTTTTTTTTACAGTTTGAAACTTTTTCTTTTGTATTTAAACTTATATTGTGCCTGTTATTTATCGTTTCTTCTCATTTGCAAGAGCTCTACCTCAATTTCATTGTACTTGTGCAATGACAATAAAGATATTCTATTCTATTCTATTCTATTCTATCAACTGTTCTCCTCAGCTGTTCGAGCAGATCGGATGCGAGGTGGCAGAAACAAGTTTGGCCCCATATACAAGTGTGATCGTGCCCTCAAGCTGCAGAGAAAGGCTTTGATTCAAGCTAGTGGATTCAGACTAGACAGTAACCCAGCTCTGGTCTCCTCAACCCACCAGAGGGACTTGACCTTCACTGGTGACCTCCATCCAGCACCCATACTTCACAGCACCCCACTGCCCTCAACACAGAGCAGTCATATGAGCTACCAGCCACCATCACTGTGTTCAGTCCTGCCATCCAGCTCACCTGGTGCCACGCAGTACCAGTGTACCTCCCTCTCAAATTGGACCATCAAGTCAAAGCACATTTACAACTGTGCAAGTTCACCCGGCTGTACTACAGGAATCAACTCAGGCAAGATATACTTGAGACCTTTCCCTCCACAAGACCCCGCGATGCCTCAGCTGGTGATAGAGTTATTGCACTGTGATCCAGATGAGCTACAGCTGCAGACTCAGATCACTGCTCGTCTCCTGCAGGAGCACATGAGCTGGGAGAAACATGGAAACCCTAGCACCTTCAGCATGATGTGCCTCGTGGCTGATCAGATGCTTTTCTCCATTGTGGAGTGGGCTCGCACATCCATCTTCTTCAAACAACTCAAGGTAAGACCCTGGCTGTTGATTATGGTTTTATACATAAAAACTACAAGAAACACAACACTATAATATCAATAACTGTAAAATGTTAAGATTATGTACAGTATTTTGTAGGAGCCATATGACCTGTTTTTTTTCCTGTTCTCTGCCATCTGCTTTCTTAATTAGTAGATCAAGATCTCAGGTAAGATGTAGTTAAAATATCCTTAGCCTGGCATGTTTGAGGAAATGCTACAGCATTGATGCTAATATTACCAGCATTGACCTTAAGTGATGTCATTATGTTATCAACAGCTATGCTGACTAGTTACTAGTCAGCATAGCTACTAGTTATGCTCAGTCTGAAAGTTAACATTTAAGCTGACAACTTGATTTTAACTTAGTATTACAGAGCAGAGTAGCCTCACAAAATGAGTTTGGCAAAAGTTTGAGCAAACCTTTTTTTACAGTCTTGTGGGACAGAGATACACAATCCTACTATGAATGAACAAGATCTATCAATAAAAATGGCCACAATCTATCAAAACGTCTTTGCAAAGGGTGAGGCTTAGAAGGAAATAGGCCATAACTCAAGTTTTCTAAAGGCCCTGACACACCAAGCCGACGTCAAAGAACTAGCACGTCACGTCACCCTGTGTCAGTGCAATTGAACACACTGCACAGACTACATCTGACGGCCAACCAGCACCTAACATTTACATTTCCATACGTGAGAGGAAATAACTCGGGAAACCGGAGGTCCAAGGAATGCATGAAATATAAACAAAGAAGCTAGCGGTTTCCTAGCATTTTCACGCCACCCTCGCTCACCACAGATGGTTTTGTGTAGCTGATAAAATGTCTGATAAGTTGCAAATGGCACTGGCATTGTCAGCCCTTGGTCTTTTGTGTGTGGAAGAAGAAAGGAAGACACGGAGAGGAAAAATAAGGAGAAACCACATGAAATGGGTGAAATCATGGATACTGCAGCGACAGGCTCAGGAGCCTTTCTTACCAGTTCCGAGGGGGAGTATCAACAATTCGGCAATTGGTTCCTGAAACCTGGGCAGCAATCTACCAGGTTTTAAAGGAGAAATACCTGAAGGTATGTGTGATATGAGGTTTATAGTGCTGTCTGTTAAAGTTATCAGGGGTCTGACATATGAAACTAGTCATCACGGATTTTACATCGTATTTTCTTGTTTTTCAGTGCCCAGACACAATTGAAGAGTGGCAGCAAGTAGCCGATGGACACAATAAACTGCACGTCTTCTTTCATGTTTGTTTCATGACAGATGGAGCTTACAGACAGACAGACAGGTGGAGCAAGCAGCATATTGGTATGAAAGCTGGTTCAGGGCATATTTGTCCATTTATGAATAAATATAGAGTGGAAACACTTATGCATGTGCACCAAGATCCCACAGTGTTTTTTTAGCCACACGTTCCCGCCTGCAGCAAAGTCCAAACCGCCCGCTCCCGCAATATTTGCGCTGGGTCCCGCAATGCAGCCCTCTACATTGTGGCAGATGAGGCATTGCCCTTGAAGGAGTACCTCATGAAGCCATATCCGAACCGCAGGCTATCTGTAGAGCAATGCATCTTCATACAGGCTGTCACAAGCTCGGAGGTTGGTAGAAAACGCTTTTGGAATCCTAGCCAATTGTTTTCAGGTCTTTCTAACAACCATTAACATTCAAGACACTGCCAAAGTGGAGGACATTGTTTTGGCTTGATGTGCCCTGCACAACTTCCTGCGGACCGAGAGCTGTGACCAATAGATGGCAGGAATCGTTGATTAGGAAAGCCAAATCATGACATTGTCCCAGGAAGATGGAGACAAGACCCTGACCTACAGCAGGCTTCCCTGCCACACACAACAATTGCTACAACATGAGCCAAGCAGCACAGGGATGAAGTATGCCATTACTTCATGTCTGATATCGGTGCAGTGCCTTTTCAGTGGGGCAAAATATAGGAAATGTGTATGCCTATCCTGTTTCCTGTAATTGATTTTGTAGTGTTTGACTGACAAGAAAACAACTTGGCTGTGTGTTTGAGGTATGTCTGGAGTTCAATCTTTTGAAAGTACACTCTCACAAAGTCATTGAAAGTACACTCTCTCAAAGTCAAAGTGTTTTATTATCAAATGTGCAGGACAATTGAATTCTTATAAATGTAACAGTCAGCATTAAAAGGAACTATTTACATCTGTTACAACTTTGTTGCCACATCCAACATTACAGATTACTAAACTGTCTGTCAGAGGTTTCTGACGCCAGGCTCTGGTCCACTGAATATTTGAAGAGGTAGTTGTCCACATCGTGCTGGAAGTATGGCAGTAAATGTGGGGGAAACGTCCATATTATGTGCTCATTGTTCTTGCAATAGGCATGGATGGCATGAATGTTCTCTTCCTGAGAAGCTAACTTCTCCAGGGTTTGACCAATGGTGCGCATCAAGTTAGATGACTCCTCACTGATGGACTTGTCCAGCATCTTCCTGCTGCGCTTCACCTGAGGCCTCGGAGTTGACTGGCTGGATGTGCTTGGCAGTGGCTCCTCTCTGGTGGGTGTAGGTGTGGACTCTGCTCCACAGATGGTGGATTCCGTTAGGGGAGTGCTGGATCTTTGTTCAGCCTCAAAGAAGCAGGGCTCCTCTGAGGTACTGGTCCAGTCTGAGGGTGACTCAGAATCAGCATCAGCTGAAGGTTCCTTATGAAAACAAAAAATAAATTCACAATTGTGGAAGATAACGGGAGAGTGAAACCAAGTTAATGTACAAAAGGATACATATAAAAAAGAGGGGTACAAACTCGGGCTGCTCGATTATGGCAAAAATCATAATCACGATTATTTTTGGTCAATATTGAGATCACCATAATTTAACACGATTACTTTTTGACTCTTATGTTTGCATCCAGACGGTCCCAGTGTTTCCTCCGAAGGCTCCACTTCACAGCTGTCTGCTGCTTCTTCCCACTTCGACCTCAATAAGAACTGGGGCTCGGTGCTCCGGTTGGATACAAACGGAGAGCTGGGGCTAGCTGGGAAGTTAGCAGAGGCTAACTGGCTGTGCTTCCCTCCGGTCATGCTGCGGCTAACGCCCCACTAGCCTCACAGCTAGCCACGGCTCTCAATGGAGAGAGCCAATGGAGAGAGCCCCGCTAGCCTCAAAGCTAGCCCCGGCGCTCCGTTGAGAGCCGGGGCTAGCTGTGAGGCTAGCGGGGCATTAGCTGTAGCATGACCGGAGGGAAGCACAGCCAGTTAGCCTCCGCTTACCAGCTAGTCCCGGAAGCAGCGAGCCCAGGTTGTTATTTAGGTTACAGTGGGAAGATTCACCCAGCCCGACTGAAGTGGAGCCTGCGGAGGAAGCACCTGTTAGCCCCAATTTCACTACAGGCAGATTCACTCGCTACAGGGACGAGGAAATAAAACCAATGATGAGCAGATGTAAAATGTAAATGACAGAAGAAAGAAACAATGATTTCTTTTTACCCAACAAATAAAAGGGTTCAGTTACCACGATCGTTAGGTTGGAGGAGGTTTCCTTCCTTTTTGTGTAGGGCTCCAAAAACTGCAGCCGGGTCAGTATCCACTGTCGACTGCCAGTCTTTTGTGCTCCAACACTCCCCGAAGGGGGCAAGTTTCTTGTACAGGGTTCACTGGGTTCCCAGAGATTCCCACCTCTTCCTGAGCCCTTTGTCTGACAAACAAAAGAAAGAACTTATTCATTGTGCGTGAGCTAGCAAACAATTCTGAACAGTTCCTGCTAAAGAGCTCAATGGCCAGAAAGAAAATCTTACAACAAGCTTATTTTCAACCTCACGCCAGAGCTCTCTTTTCACCACTCAGTTGGCATAGCATTTTGCTGTGATGCCTCTCCTGAATCATTGTGATCAGCTGGTCGTCAGTGTCTTCGTTCCAGATGGCCATGGCATTGTGAAAATATTCACGAAATTTCAGATGAAATGCAGATCAAAAATTAGCCTTCTGTGTGTGCCCTCTGGACTTTATTGTTTGTTTTCTTTCATCACTTCCGTTTCTCTTGTGCACTGATTCACTAAGCTGAACAGCCAATCAGAGTGATCTCTCACCGCGTGCTCCGCTACTGATTCAACAGCCCTATTGGCTTTGTCGTTTGCTTTCTTTCGTCACTTCCGTTTCTCTTCTTGTGCACTGATTCACTAAACTGAACAGCCAATCAAAGTGATCGCTCTCACCTGAATAGCCAATCAGAGTGATCTCTTTCACCGACTAGTTCCGCCGCCGATTCAACATGCTCAATCAGCCAAAAAGCCGCAGACACAGAAGTGCCGACAGCACGGGACACACCACAAAATTTAGGCCGACAGGGAGGATGAGTGTGTGATTTGTCTCACTTCTTTAGACAGAGGTAAACAAGCTGAAGTGACTTCATGTGACTTTGTTGGCCTTCAGTTCTGAGCTGCATCCTGGTATTGGCTGAAAAAGGGCTTGAAACTGTAATTATGTGACTGTATTTGTGGCTATATTGATGGTTCAAGCACCAAAGGGGCAGAACCACATTGAGTTCATGTAGGTTTTGTCATAGTGTGCACTTCTGACCTGCCATTCATGTCATGGTCTTAAAGGGCCAATGTATAAAATGGGTTGAAAACCGTTGAAAACAGTGACATCAGAGGTCAAATTCTAGATTGCAGGGCTCACTCACTCACCCCTCCCGCCAGGTAAATGACGGTGGCCCCGTAGGGACAAAAAGCCTTGCGCAGACACGAGTTTTTCAGGAGTAGGTCTAACTAGCAACAAGGTGAATGTTTATTTAGAAATCTAAACCATGTTATGATATTGTAATGAATCCCTCACGAGCAGGGGACCAGAGTAGCGTTCGGGAAAAAGGCCAGTTTATTTGAGCACTCCAAAAACTCAGTAACACTCCAGGGGGTAAAAGACTCCGTCCCAAACTCTGACTCTTCTCGCGTAACACACACACTTAATACACACATACTCGTTTACAGTACCTAGCGGGTACCCCCTCCCCTCCCTCCTCCACCAATCTCCAGCCCGCACACTGACTGACAGCGTAGCCTGTAAACAGAGCTCAGCTGTTTATTTAGCCTAGCAATATCTCTGGACTGTAGTAGCTGCAATGGACGACTTTGAATGCGATTTTGAAGAGTTTCTTGTAGCGGACACGGACCCAGAGCCATACCTGTTTGAGCCGGAGTACACAGATGAGGAACTCCATATTTTGGATGCTGAGCGGGCAAGGAGAGAGGCTGAATCCTCCGTTCCCATTTTGCTGCACAGAATGGGATTCGGTGCTACCATTGTTGGGGAAATATATCATCAGGAGGAAAAGCGCCGCAGAGAGTGCATCACAAGGAGTGAAGTCGCGAAAAACTTTTCACTACTCTCTATCAACAAACTACTAACACTCTCTGCTGTTCCCTCCTCCTTCTTCCTTCCTCCCGCTGTCTTTGTTGGTTTATTTATACACGCGAAAACACACACACACACACACACACATATATATATATATATATATATCAGATTTAGATTTTATAATAAACCATGCCAAATATTACACACTGGCCCTTTAACTCACCCAATAAATTGCCACCCATCCCCGCCTCTCAACCACTACCTGCTAGCCTATTACCTGTCCACATCTCATCGAGCCAACTCAGCTCACCTGTGGCTCATTACTCCCTGCCACTATAAAGACTCCTGCTTCACACTCTTGTTACCAGATTGTTCTTTGTCATATACATGCAAGACTTCCCAGCATGTGTTCACAGACTTATCTGTTCAGCTGCCTGTGATTTCCTGTGCATCATCCACATACTCCCATTTTGAAGCATTGAATTTGGCATTTGGGCCACTGCCATCTTTATTGTTGGAGGCAGAAGTGATCATATGAATGAATGAATGAATGAATTTTCATTATTGTGTCATGCAAGCGGTTATGCCCAGCCCACAGGGGCTTACAAGACACCACAGATTCAGAGCAAGCCAGGATGAGAGTCCAGCAAACATAAATTCAGACAGCATTAAAAGGAAAAAGGAACAAAGCAGCAAAAGCATCATATATAATCAGATCATCAGTTTGAAAGATCAAGTTCCTGGATCACTCACAAAGGCATTAATCATGTAAAACTGAGAAAAGAAATCAAATCAAGACTAATTAAACAAACTTTTTTGCCTTCCCTTCCAGGCTTTAACAACAAAATTGGGAAATCTAAACACATCAGAATAACCAACCATTCTAGCTTTTGGTCATTTAAGCACCAGATAATGTCAGGTTTTAGATGAGCCCTTTCACAGAATACAAGCTCTCTTAAGTCATGATAGTTTACACAATATAAAAGAAAACACAAAGAGTCACACTCAGACACACCACCTTCAATCAGACAAACTCAAAGCCACTGGCTCACAGCAAATTTGAATTCCCTCCACCCCATATATAATACACCCACAAAACAGCTCCCCATAGAACAATACATGTCTACCTACCTGTCTACCACATGGTTACATACGGTCTTGCAGGACAAAAATGCATATTTTCACATTTCTATTGTAAATGAGCAAAATGGGTTAAAAAAAAACATGGCCGCCATCAATTACATACCCTCACAAAGGTTCGAGGCTTAGCAGAAAATGGGCCATAAATCGCTTATAAATTCTACCCATCATCATAAGTCTTGGTAGATATTTGCATTATATGTTTGGGCATAGGTCTACCAAAGCATTTTGAGCCCAACACATAGAAGGCATCACATATAGCAAAAGTGTGTACCTCAAAACCAAGTGGACAGCATTTTGCCAACTTTGGTGTGCATGCGCTGGGGGCATGATTCATGAGTCATTGCTCACCACTCTGAACAGACAAAAGTCCAAGGCAACTACCACACGTTACCAAGAGCCTAATTCAAGTATATAAACAGGACAGATCCCCAATTTGTCACAGTCTCAGCTCAGTGAGCTAGACAATGACCGAGATCACACAAGATTAAAGTATTTCAACAATATTTTTATTTGTGTGTTGTTGTGAATGTAAAATAAATAAGAATCCAAAACAAGGTTGATGATGGCAAGACAAAGGGAAACAGAATGTGGAACCTGCCTAAATAACCTAGGCCCTGCATACCCATGTAAATCATGGCTCCATCCATCTAGCTGCAGGCAACCAGCAAAGAGTAAAACACAAGACAGCAAGAGGAGCACTGACAGGGGCCATCCCAACCTGCTCTAAACCCGGGTCCTCATCTGTCATCTGCATTTGATTCCAATCTTGCTACCTGCTCTCCAAATCTTAACTGCCCAGCTATGGACCCAGCAGGTTTGTTTGAATAGGAACTGTATGATCATACTCCCTTATATGTTGGTATGGAGAGTGGAAGGAACCTTGAGCAAAGAAAAAAAAACTGAGAGGCAGATCTAAATGTTACCTGGGTGGCATAAAGACTTTATCAACACCCCTGATTCCCAGCATGCCTACAACCTGTCTCCCAGTTGGCTAACCTCAAGCCTGCTAGCACTAGGTTCTTAAGCCTAGAGTCTGCTAGCCCCAGTTTGCACCGCAGTTGGCTAGCCTCTGTTCCTCTCGGTTCCAGACAGCAGGGGGAGCTGTAACTTCATCTGCCTACTATCATTTTAAAAAAAAAAACATTGCTAGAGTGAGAGGAATAATGTCAAAGTAAGACCTATGGCCATGCCTTTATTTCCAGTAGATTTGATTACTGCAACCGTGAAAGGGGGAGAGAGAGTGAGGGGATGACATGCATAACTTACTTTTTTTAATGGTGATTTTTTTCTCTCCGTGTTCCAGTGGGGTCCCATGGCTATATTCTAGTGGGGACCCATCTCTCACTTCCTGTAGGTCCCATCTCTGAGTTCCTGGGGGGGGGGCATCTTTATGTTCTAATGGGGTCCCCGTGGCCATGTTCCAATGGGGTCCTGTCTCTGAGCTCCTGTGTGGTTCCATCACCAAGCTCCGTTGGGGTCCCATCTCTGTGGTCGTGTGCCAGTGGGGTCCCACCTCTGTGGCCATTCTGTACATTCTCCAGAGTTGCCCCACCTCCTGGTCACCCTCCAGACAAAACACATGGTCTTCCACAAATGCTGGTGTCGGCAGCCCAGCCATCCCAGAGTTCAGTCAGTGGCCCAGCCATCACCCACCCAGCAGCAGCAATCCCATTCCCAAGCAATCCCATTCCCCTTGGCAGTGCTGTAGCTCAGCACTACCAAGGGGAGTGGGATTGCTGAGCTGCTGTTCCTGTTCGTGCTGTACTGCTGCACTCCACAGCTCAACGAAGTTTCTGTTGCTTCCCTGCTGCAGCCGCCCCAAGTAGTCCCAGATCCTGTTGTGCCACAGCAGCCCCAAGTCTCAGCTCCTGTTGGGTTGCAGCAAACCCAAGTCCTCACTCCTGCTGGCCCGCAACAACCCCAAGTGCCAGTTCCTGCTGGGCTGCAACAGCCTCCTGTAACACTCCGGGGGTAGCACGCAAAAGACTCCTTCCTCTGACTCTGTTGTCCTTTAAGGAGAAATTGTTAGAAACGTCCTAATTGTAAGACCTTTAAGTGTGGCGCTGAGTTGTACCGCATGGCTTGCAGATGGTCAGAACATTTCAACAGAAAACATGATGCTTGACCCCATGACCCCAGGAAGAGTAGCTGTTACATTAGTGGCAGCTAATGGGGATCTGAATAAAGGAATGCTTGCTCATGTCACATCCATAGTGTGCTTCAAATTTCATACTACCGTTGCTACACTTCAATATACTATAGACTACTTCTTGCGTGCTGCCATGGCTAGGAGTAAGTTAGCTACTGTATATGGCAAATGCTAATGTTAGCTGGCAAGCTAATGTTAGCACTGACATTATTGTTTTCAGTATAAAATCAATACAGATCCAACAAATATTACTGATGGCTTCTATTCAACAACAGTATTGGTACTTGGTGCAAAAGACATGTATATCTTGCATCTGTATAATGTGACAGTGTTCACTGTAAGCTTCTTGTTGTCCCCAGCCATCATGTGTAAAAGTAGCATGAGCTACATCACAAAGATGGCGACCATTGAGAGTAGTGTCCATCATTCCACTCTCAACTTTTGGACCATTTGGAGTGCACCAGTAGTACACTGCATTTTCAGTAGTCTATGTAGTGTAAACTATGTAGTGTGACCGCACTTAGTGCACTTGAGCACTCAAAAATTAAGTGCTTAGTACAGCAGTATGCTATTTGAGACACCCTGCCAGTTAGGACATGGTGTAACTCAGTAGGGGTGACTACAGAATAAAGCAATCACTTTCAATAATGTGTAGTGAATAAAATGACTAGGTATGGGATTTACAGTCCTTTCTTGTAAACAGAGTGGACATTTTATCTTGTGGCCATCCAATATGATACTGTAGTGATGGGCCACACTTCGCATCCTGCCTGGTACTGGACTAGTTTGTACCTCTAAGCAAGAGTAGTTTAAGTTGGCTGTTTTATTCTAAAATGCAAACTTTATGTTAGTGCTTGTATAGTTGATTATTGCAGTTTATTTTGGTTATGGTCATTTCTGTGCTCATAGACTGCGGAACCGGGGGGGCCAGGGGGGCCATGGCCCGGGTAACTTTTGTACTCTGACATAGAGGGCTGCACTGGGACCTGGCGGGACCCAACGCAAATAGTAATAGTCATTTTGATCCACACTCCACCAGTTGGTGTCAGTAATGGGCCAATTCACTGTTTGCCAACCGCCATTAAACAGTAGAAGAAGAGGAAAAAGCTGTAGCCTAGCGACAGGATGTCAACACAGGAACTTGGTGCAAATGCATGAGCGTTTCCACTCCATATTTATTCATAAATGGACGAATATGTCCTGAACCAGCTTTCATACCAATTTGCGGTTTGCTCCACCTGTCTGTCTGTCAGCTCCATCTGTCATGAGACAAAAATTAAAGAAGACGTGCAGTTTATTGTGTTTCACCGGCGACAAGCTGTCATTACACGCAACTGTTACGCACGGCTGCACGCTCTTTATAACTCACTGTGAACCTATGTTGCATGATAAAGATTTGCCCCCATCAGTAACTTCATCCTGGCGCCGGGCTTGCCTTAACCTCAATCACTGCGTGATTAGTATATAAAGGTAGAAAAATGAATAAATACAGAGGAGGAGAATAGAATACTAAACAGCCTTTATTTCTTTAAAAACTAAATGAAAACAACGAAATAGGAGTGCTATTCCTGACCAGTGCGTCAAAAGACATGCAGACCAGGGAAACGAATCAAACAACCCCATGAATCTGTTTATTAATAGCCTATAAAATGACGTGTTATCTGCTGCAGGACGGGAGAAGACACAAAATCAATCAATCAATCAATCTCTATTATTGTGCGGACATAAATTCTCAGAGTTTTACAGGAGTGGGCAGGAGCAGGATGAAGAAAACAGTCCTGCGCAGGGCTCTACTCTGACAACTATTTTATATGAATAAAAGCCTAAGTTGTAGCCTATCTGTGTTTTTACGAGCCAAGTCACCACACACCTTTACTCACTCTCACCAATTGCTGCTGATAAAAAACTCCCACTGACTGCTCCATTTTGATTTGATATTAGTGTGCCTATCAAGTGCATTGTTTATCAATACGTCATGCGTGAGCGTCCCCAGCAAGCATTTTTTGGTTTAAAAAACATCTAATAGCCGTCTACATGAAGACCTTACGTCTAGGCTAAATCATGACTGAATTTGGGCTGTCAGTGAAAATTTGGTAGACGTCTAACCATAGCCAAAGTGTAGACGTCATCAATTATGCGTCTAATCAACGACTTCATGTATACATCTATTAGATGTCAAAATTATGTCTGGGCTAAATCACGGCTGAATTTGGGCTGTCAGTGAAAATTTGGTAGACGTCTAACCATAGCCCAAATACGATGTCATCAATTATACGTCTAATCAACAACTACATAAATATGTCTAATATGTCAAATTATGTCTAGGCTAAATCAAACCTGAATTTGGGCTACCAGTGAAAATTTAACAACTACATGTATTAGTCTAACAAACTGCAGAAAAATGTCTTAAGGGTTCCTTAGGTTCAGATATTCTGTTAATAATTCAATTGAAACAGATCAAATGTAAAACATTTATTAACATAAAAGTAGTCAAGAAAAATGGCCACTCACAACCTCAATTGTTTGGGAAGCAATGATATGAACAGCAATTGGGTTAAAACCCTCCATTGCCGCTTGCGGCTATTTTATTATTTTAACTGAACTAATAGAAAATTAATATTTTTTGTAAAAAAAAAAAAAAATTCAAAATGACAGGTAAAAATTATTTTTTAAATGATATTTTTGGGTATTTGTGTTTTAATGAGACAGCACAGCACAGAGTAGTCTGGTTGGCATTATGTGGACTGCGGGCATAAGCCTGCTGATTGGCAAGTCGTTCACGCAGCATTCACCTCCCTTCTACTTTTCAAAGTCCACGTTGCTACATGAAACAGTAGCCTCTGAGCTAGAAACATACACGCTGACAATTGTTAGTTTATTTTTAATCATTGAAAATCATATATCATAGTCAACACATTTATCATTGTTTTGTGGCGTTAACTGCTGTAGGGATTTAGCCTGGCATTATTTTGAAAGGCCACCCTCCCTGCATCCTGGCGCCGTTCAAGACAATTGTGATTGTTTTAAAGACATCCATACTAGCCGGAAATTTAGTCCTCTATGCCAAAATTAGAGTGTAGCCAGACCCATCTGTAGCGCAGTGGAGATAGGTCTGGCTGTTGAGACTTTAAGTGCGGACAGTTAGGAGAGGGGAGAGAGGGGGATGACATGCAGCAAAGGACCCATGGTCAGACTCTAGTGAGAACTGTAGACTCCACAAGTGATAAGCGCTCTACCAGTTGATCAACTTGGAGTGCTCCAAAAATGTGTTTTAAAGATTTGCATTGTGACAACATTTAACACTGATTGTGTACAGATAGAGTGCAGACGTTTAACGCAAGAAAGTGAGCAAACTGCACAAATTGCATCAGAGACAACTTGAACTGACTTGGTATCTTGAATATTTTGTGAATGAGAGAAATATGTAAACAATATCCATGTTTACATGGACACAAATAATCGGAATTAATGCTTTATGTATACATGTCATTCTGAAGATTCAGAACGAATACAGCCCATTTGGAAAGAAATTTAATTCCGAACGAGAGGGGTATTTTATGTCGAATGTTATTTTGAAAGGCATGCATGTAAACACTCATTCCTATTGGCTCCTCCTGGTTGAGGCTGTGCGCATGCTCTACCTTGATGCAAATATGTGATGACGTTCCTCCTTTTGGATAAAAATAGTGCCTTATTTCAAGCAAAACTGTTCCACAGGGGGGAGTTTTAGTTTAAATTAAACTGTTGCTTGAATGAAAGGATAAAAATAAAAGGAACTACTGTGCTAAATAGATGAAATATATCTCCAACTACATCTTCATTGTTGATTACGGGATTTATTCATCAATTTGTGCATGTCACACATCTTTTCAGATTAAATGTGTTGGTGCATGTCAACAACATACCATCAGAATTATTTCAATCAGAATGAAAAAAAAGGTGTAACCATAGCTAGTATTTAAGCCCCCATTAACACTATTTTAGAAGAGGCAAATTAAAGCATTTGAGGTCTACCTCTTTGGAAAACTCCATGGATTTTGCACCCAACTGCATAGGATTATTCCTTAGGTTGTATAATTTCATATTAGTATCTAAATTCCAGCTTTACCATTGGGCTGGCTACAGCCTCTTAACAGACGTTATGTCAGCCATGCTCTTCACAGGGCCATCTCATTAAGTATATGGTGCTACAAATGTGTTTTTATAGGCTAATATTTGTGTGATTTTCATTAATGTCCACACATACAGTATGTTTAAATTTTATTTTTTCTTAAACCATAACATATCAAAGTAAAAAAAAAAGTTGTGTTTAGGTTTGTGTAAGGTTAAAAGAATAAAATAAAATTTTAGTGGATTAATAAGGTTTTACCTGTCCAGCATCCTCTTTGTGCCATCCTTGACAGTTTTGCCGCCAATTCTGCATAGCTGGGACACCAGAATAAGAAAACAATGCATCAGGCTGTTGAGCAGTTGTAAGACAGGCATATCCAGTGTTTCTGCTACATTCATTTAGCAGCGGTGACACGCCGCTGCTAAATTATTGTCGCTGCCACTGCTCCTTCAAAACATTTATTTTGCAAATGCACCACCCCCGCTCTGAGACGTCTGTGCACTTGCACAGCGCAGCAGCCAGTGTAGTGAGGAGAGCAGCAGTGACGGGAGGGGGGAGTGGGGAAAGGCTCCTATTTAGGGATGCACCATTCGGCTGAATATTGCAAAAAAACACAAATTCGGTATCCGGTGGAATAAGTGAAAAGCAAGGCCGAATGATATCGGTGTGTTATGATAACGCAATCAAACAGCGTGCTGCAACGGACGGAGTAAAATGTCAGCAGTGTGGTGATATTTTACTCCATCCATCACCGCACTCGCGACTAAAAATAGTTTTGTGCGGGCAAAATAAATCATTCAGTACGCTGTGCGAGTACAGATTTCAACCAGCAGCAGAAACGAAACGGTGAATCCCGCCGGGGTCACAGACACGGACAGGAATCACAATATTAAATCCCCATCCAAAATCTCAAACTTGTCTATATTTACCTTGTGGAGTTCTGCTTGAGGTTCGACGAGGCGCAGTGTCTGTAACAAAATTACATTAACAACTGCAATATTAAATATTTTAAGAATCATAATCAGGGGCGGGACAATAAACAGTAAAATTTTAGAGAATAATTCCAGGGGGGGACACGGAAAAAAAGTTGTAGCATTTCTTTTATACAGCATCTTTTACCGCAATTATTGTCGTTCTTTTATCATTATCAACTATTTTCAATCTGTAGTAATTTTGTTGTTTGTTTTTAATCTGTTTTTAAACTCTGTAGCACTTTGAGATTTTTAAATGTAAAGTGTAAGTGTAAAGTGGGCCACACCTCCAAGAATGTTTTGGTGAAAATTTGCAGGCAATCGGTGGAACAGTGTGCGATACAAACCCAAACACACAAACGGACACACACACACACAAACGGCCAGTCCACGGATTATAGTAGTAGGATAGGATAGGATAGGTCTCGGGCTGAAATTGATAACGCTAACCAAAATATCAAATTTCCATTTGGAATTTTAATATGTTGATATTTCAAAATCGTAACAACTGGCTTGTTCTGTCACTTCTTAATCTTACATAAAATAGTCACAAACAAGTAAACATCATTACCTTTGCGCTTCTTTGCTGGTTGTGGGGTTGGTGGTGACATCAGCAGGGACTCTGGTGAGGTCATGTCTGAAAGAAATTACAATACATCCCCAGCTTTAGAAAATCATACACATCACATAACAAAACAAAATTGAGTTTTATCTCTAATGTTTAAGGTCATTTTAACACAAGAGTCTGATCTAACAATTCAATAATAAAATAATTAGGTTATTACATTCCTGAAAATAATTATTATCATCATCATCATCATCATCATCATTATTATTATTATTATTATTATTATTATTATTATTATTATTATTATTATCAGATAGTCCATCAATCAATCAATACATTAATTCAAACAAATCAATTAATTAACCACATCAGGTCTATTCCATGTCAAATTTCAATAGGTATAGTTACAGGGTATATGCAGGAATGCTGAAGTTAACATCAATACCTTTTTAAGACTTATTGAAAACCTTCACAATATATTTTAAGACCTCATCACCACTTCAAGCAGTAATCAGCAACACAACTTTAACTTATTAAACATTTGTAGATTGCAATCAAATCTATAGAGCACAAAATCAATCAATCAATCAATCAATTTTATTTATAAAGCCCAATATCACAAATACAATTTGCCTCACAGGGCTTTACAGCATACGACATCCCTCTGTCCTTTAGACCCTCACAGCGGATAAGGAAAAACTCCCCAAAAAAACCCCTTTACCAGGGAAAAAAAATGGTAGAAACCTCAGGAAGAGCAACTGAGGAGGGATCCCTCTTCCAGGACGGACAGACGTGCAATAGATGTCGTACAGAACAGATCAGCATAACAAATTAACAGTAATCTGTATGACACAATACAGTAATCTGTATGACATCCTCGGTAATGACAGTAGCTTACAACAACATTCATGAAAGTAATAATATTGTCATTATAGTTCTGGCTACTGTGGTACAATATAAAACCATATAACAGAACTCAGATAAGCTTGGAAGTAGGGCTACTCCATTATGATAGTGCACTCCTGCTACAATACATTTGTCAAAGTAAGTTTATAACATGCAACGTTCCGGAGATATTCTAAAAATAGTGACGATGGAGTAGTTTCATGTCGTATCCGACATTGCCGACGGGCCCGACCCCGGAGGGTTAACAGCTGACGTCCTGAGGTTAGCTCCGCAGCTGCTGTTGCTTGGCTGTGTGTGGTCTGCTTAACGTTACCTCTTCAGCTCTATCCGCGTGTGTCAGAAGTCTGTCACTGTCCGTGTCATTATTTTTATTAAACACATCTCTGCATACTTTTTGCAGTCAAACTCTTTGGACACAGCTTGAATACCAATAAAATTTAATACCTCATAAAATCACAATTAAGACTTTTTAAGGGCCTTAATTTTCCCACAATACAAAAGTACCTGCAGGCAAGATGGCGGACAATGGCTCTGCCATATTTCCAATCCAATCCAATCCAGTCCAATCCATCTAGATTACTCTGCTATCAACCATGATACTTATGCTAAACTAGCGAAAAACAAACCAGCATTTTTTTCATGAGACCTTCATCTCTGCATTACCGAGATGATTACAGCTCGTCTCATTAAGCAACACTAGCTTGCCAACCGAAAAACTGTTTTACCAAAGCCTGTATACCGAATATACACGCTCCCTGCACACTATGCATACGTTGCACACATATCACGTCATATGCATAAGTAATATACACGTGATATAAGATACAAACACAGATACTTACAAAATAAATCTAAATGGGTGTCGGTTCAGCTGGGCGTGCTCATTTTGTGCTGCAGGTGTTCAGCGTCTCCTTAAATCTCGTCGTAGCAAATCTCGCGATGGCAGTTTAAATCATGCTCTCTGATGCTGAAGCCTATCCTCTAGCGGTAAAGAATCATACTTGCATTTGGACTTATAAACCTGAATACACAACTTTGGAGAATAGGCTATGAGCTAGGCCTACATGTGACATCAAAAAATTAATGTTTGTTAATTTACAAAGTTAATAGTCTATTAATTTATGGTTGCAGGCTACACCTAGCCTGTCCAATTAGGCTACTGTAACAGTTAATGTGTGGATAAATACACCACCCTTAATAAAAGAATATAATTTTACTTTATTTTCATTTTACTGTGCATGCGAACATGACATTATGGCGTGGGTGGGCGGGGGACGGGTGGGGTGTGGGGTAGGAGGTGGGGGGGATTAAATTTAACATATTAGACTAACTTTGGTTTACACATAGCCTGTTTAAATCAGGGTTATAGACAATCCGTTGAAATTATAGACACAATTTCACCGGAAGGGTTAAAAGCAGGTTACATGTAGCCATCCAATACAAGGCTAAAAAATGGCTACACATAGAACATATGAAATAAATGATCCTACCACTTTTATTTATTTTTGACATGCCAAACATCACGGAATATTAATCATTTCCTAAGCTGCATATAAAAAAAACAACAATGAAAAACTTTTGTCTAGAAGTGGTCTACAAATAGACGGTCTAATTAGAAACTAAATCACGGCTATGTAGAGACCATGTCCAAAAAATGGAGATAAACATATTTTAATTACTGTTGACTCTCCATACATGATTGAATATCATACCGCACGCCATCTGCAATGGCGAAAATTACATTTAATTAATTTCAAAATTAAATCGGCTAGATTTGGGTTACATGTAGCTAGACTAAATTGGAGCTAAATATAGCCAAGACGTTTAAATGACGACTATTGCTTGCTGGGTCGCAAGCTAATGGTGGGCACCTGCGCTGGTTGCATCTGGGAAAATGAAGAGACAGAAGTTGATATCTGATTTTTTCCAAGTAAACAGAAAAAATAAAATGATCAAATTACTCCAGCTTCCACTGTGGCCTCATCTGTGCATTTATGTATAAATAGGCTTGGCCTGTTGTGTGTGAATTTAGAGTGGGATCAAAGGGGTTAATCTAAGCATGTGTTCGTGTTCATGCGTGTACTGTAGATGTGACTGTGTGGCGTCGGAATAAAAAAAGTGCTCCGCATGTTATTTAATACATCAGTAATATTGTCTTTTTCAATGCATATGCCCCCCACCCCCTCCGCGTGACTTGAAATTAATGGATAAAAAATGGATATTGTGTATGCATCATACAACAAATCTGGTGCAGACATTCATGTGTCCAGAGAATGAATTGTGTTTTGCCATGTGCAAAAATAATAGCATTCCCATGAGCCTCAGTGCTCAGATTAGATGAAAGGGTCTCCTTTAAAATCACAGATATTTGACGAGCTGGATGAAACCAGTACTTGAATGGTTTCTACTTTCTTTCTGCTCTAAGTTGAATGACCAGGTGAAGTTGCTGCACAGCTGCTGGAGTGAACTGTTGCTCCTGGACATCATCTCCAGGCAGGTCCTGTGTGGCAAAGAAGGCAGTCTACTCCCGTTCACTGGGCAGGAGGTAATTAATCTCTGCATTTCTCTATTTTGTCATCTTTATTTATCTTTGTTATAACAATTTTATAACAATATTTTACAAACTCCAAGGAGTTAACAAATAGCCACAAAGTATTTAATGTACTGTCTTTGCACCCATATTATACAATTATATTTCATCCATCCATTCATCCATCCATCTGTCCTCCTTATACCGTGGGGGCAGCAGACTGAGCAATGTATTCCAGTCGTCCTTCTTCCCAGCGATGCTTTCTCGCTGCTTTTGATGAGGTATATATAATCCCTCCAGCATGTTTTAGGACGGCCTCTGCAATATCATTGTTTCGGTCACTACCCAAAGCAGAGTAACTCTCTCCCAACCCTGAGGAGGCAATCAACCATTTTACGGCAGAGAAGTGCTGACTCCCATCCCGACTGCTTCACACTCTTTATGCATGCTGGAGGTCATGGTGTTATGAAGCCAACAGTGTCTTGTTACTCTTATCTATTGTGGAGTAATAGCTGGAGGCTTAACACAGGAATATATGACATACGCCTCAGGACAGTTCAGTTTGTTCTTTATTCTGCTGTCCCCTGTGCAACACAATACAACTCACACAAGCTTCCTACCTCGGCAGGTCACCTAATACTACATCCCCCTTTCTGAGTAAAAGTTCTTCGCAGGGGAAAGCATGCACAAGCAGTGACGTGCAGTCATGTGAGGTCATGGTTGGTGAGGCACTGACTCCTTTAGAGTCAGATTTACAAATATATAAACCAAAAGGGTAGCTTATTCAATTGGCTACTTTTTATTTCATATCTCATCAGCATTCTTCACACACACACGTAAGGTACGTATTAAAGGTACGTAAAGATAAGAAAAAACGTTACAATTACAGCAGTGAGAGAAAGCGGATAGAGGGCATTTGCTCTGCACCCTCCGTGTGTTGGCCGTCGCAGTTCTACAGTTCATACAACACAAATGAGAGTATAGAGTGGTGTACAAAAACACAGATTTCAATTTTGACCTTTAGTGAAATATTCAGTTGTTTTTTAGCTTTTAATTCTGATACTTTAATCAATTTAATACAGATTGCTCAACGAAAAGCATGAAAAGAAAAACAAAGAATATTTTATTTAAGGCCAAAATTTAGTTTTTAAATATTCTATTGTATTTTTCTTAGTCTAATCTCATTTTTTTATAAGATTGAAATGAAAACTGTTTGTGGTCTTACCTTTATTTGTTGATGAAGTCCATGCGCCTATCCTTCGCCACAAAAACCTCTGTTACTTTGTTGTAAAAGTCTTCCTTATTTTCCTTTAGTTTTAAAAGTCTCTCCGCCTCAATGCAGATGATTGCCAGGGAGCAAAGTCATCCTGAATCGGTCCTATTCTGACTGAATGTTTTCAGTCTTTTCAACGCAGAGAATGACCTTTCCACAGACGCTGTTGTAGCTGGTACAGTGAGCACCAGTTGGAGTAATTTTGTCGCCTTAGGAACAGTCTGTAGCAGATCTTTCTGGGCCAAAAAGCTGAGAAGCTGTCCAGGAGATTTGCATTCATTCCTCACCGTTTTTGAGCTGTACAGTCCAATGAGATCAGCCTTTAGTCTAACAAAGTAAAAAAACTTTGCATATTTTGACAGGCTCTGCAGTTTGGTATCATCAAAATGTTGTGACATCTTTTGCAGCACACTAAAAAGTACATCAGTTTCACTGAAAATGCCCTCATATGCCATAATTAAAAAGCATGTTGATGCTTTGACAGCCATCTATCATATCCAGCGGCCATCATTTGAGTGTCATTATCCCAACTGTCAGGATTTTCAATCATCATACGGAATACAGCACGCAGATCAGATTTGTACATGCTTGTTGTCTGTAGCAGCCGAGAATTTGAACTCCATCTTGTGGGTGCTGCTCATGGTGCTGCTCTTGGTAAGCACCGTTTCACGACATCATCCAATAAGTGGGTGCGCTTCGTGGATTTGCTAAAAAATTACCCTAGTCCCTCAAGTGTTTTAAAAAACGTTCTACTCTCAGGCATACATTTTGCTGAATGCAACAGCACAAGGTTCAGTTTGTGTGCATAACAGTGTGTAAACATGGCCTTGGGCACCTTTTCTTTAATTTTGGCCTGCACCCATTAAGCTCTGATGCCATCACAGCAGCTCTGTCATATGTTTGAGCTAATAGCTTTTCAACACAGCTGTATTTCTCCAACACTCCCAAGACATACGTAGCTACAGCAGGGGCTCGTCTATCATCACTCACGTCATCAAATCCCAAAAACGCCTCCTTCACTTCACAGTCCACTTCACTTTTAGCTACATAGCACAAAATAACAGAGATCTGTGCTTTGTTTGTGACATCCGTTGTCTCGTCTACCTCTACAGCAACAAATGGGGCAGCATTAATCTCCCTTTTAATATCATTTCTACTCACATCATCGACTGCTTCAATTAGATCGTTCTGTATTTTATTTGACAAGCCAGAAAACACAGTCGATGTCTCCAAATGTCTAGCTAACCTTTCATCTTTCCCAGCAAAAGCATGTAATAGTTCTGCATAGTTGCCACGATTAGAAGAGCTTGCCCTCTCATCGTTACCACGAAATGCCAACTCTTGTTTAGCTAAGAAGCAGGTTGCATTAATGAGGTCTTTCAAAATCTCTCGGTTTTCCTTTACCTTAGCTTTGTGGATGCCAATATTGAGTCTCTGCTGTTCGTTCAAAGCCAAATCGATCCTTGAGCTTCCAAAAGTTTTTAAAGCAATCTGGCTTTGAATGTGAGTGGTCGATCTCTCATGTTTGCTGAGGCTTCGTGGTAAATTGTACCACTCCGTTTGAAAAGAGCAAGTTATCTTCTGTCCCATAGTTTGAAGCAAACCTTTTAGCTCCGGCGTTGGTCTTCCGTTGTTAATCACTTCCCCTTTTGACTGAAAGTCCAATTTTGAGAAATTTTAAGCTTAGATATATAATCCTCTTCCATTTTGGCAGTCCGACGGAGCAAAACACAAAAATTAACGGCTCGCAGCAGTGCACTTGACTTGCCTGGCACCTCTGCTAGAAGGAAAGCAGCAACAAGCACCCTTTGGCTCACGTACGCAGAGTACTATCTGCCTCACCCTGTGTTTTTTCACTGCGGTTTTATGTCCCATCAGCAAAACTAAATATGTCACTTACAATCATTAAACTTAAATGTTAAAGACATTAGCCAGACTGTGGAAAATCAGGGTATATAAATGTATCTGCAAACATTATATTGGCGACATGCAGAGATACGGCAACAGGCACGCGCCAATTGCTGTATCAACCCAATTTGTGATAAACTGCGCATTCAGAGGTGAGGTGAGGCTCGTTGCTGCCGCACCTCGCGTTTCACCCCTGTATTTGAACAGGAAATATGCAAATTCAGCGATTTTGACTATAAAAATGTTCGAAATTAGTCATACATACAGATCAGTGGACAAATATTAATATTCATTTTATGTTTTCATTATTATTTTTTCTACTTGTCATGATGACCTCACCTGCCTCCCCTGACCACATGTCCCTGTGCACAAGCAACAGAGTGCAATTAGAAACTGTAGCTATAAGTTAAGAGCACAGTCAGGAACAATATCAATACATGTAGCTTTTTAACACTTATTAACATTTATGGCTTCTTCTAACTGATGCCATTTCTCTTAACTGTCAAATGTTTTCTTAAGTGAACAGAATACTTTACTTATGTAAACGACAGCATACTTTTCAGCACTGGCTGATGTAAACAATTTAACTAATTAGACATAAGCGATTGAGTAAACATTAACATTTTTTAGTGATGTTTCTGTCAAAACAATAACACCTCAAAACAACAACAACGCAGTCCTTTCAAAAGAGATTTTTTTTTCCTTTCCGCAATCAATTGTTCTTCTCCTCTTCTCTACGAGAGATGGGGTAGACTACCCAAGCCTCCACCTGAGGCCCCATTGCTCACTCAGTTCCTAAGTCTATGAGCAATCACAGTCTTTCAGGTACACCGGGGGCACCTTGATTCTGGAGGGAAAAGGTCTCTCACACAGTGGAGTCTGCTAACTGCTGTCATGCTGGACCTCAGGTGAGACAGAGGCACTCAATGCATCAGGGGTGGTCTCAGGCAAGTTGGAAAGTGTTTCAAGTGCCCCAGGGGTCTGTGAGAGATGGTATCTGTTTCAGTGCAGTTATGCCCCTGTGTCTCAAAGATGTAGGACCTTGGTGTACCTGCTGAAGACACAACTGTGCCTATCTCAACATCGCACATCTTTGATCCACACCTGATGTCCTGACTGCAGGTGCAGTATGTCATGTGCTCTGTGTCGGCGAATGTAGTTTTGTAGCTGCTTTTCAAAGGAATGTATGACAGGCGCTTCAGGACGGTTCAGTGTGTTCTTTGCTCTCCTCTGTGCGACACAATACAACTCACACAAGGAGCTATCGCTCCGATGGATGGATGGACGCGGTGCGATAGATGCGAAATATTGAACTTTTGAGGCAAATTCGCGTGACGCTGTTCCGCGAAAGCCAATCAGCCAATCAGCGCCTAAACTCACGCGTTACGCATGGCGTGTTACTTGGGTTACGCGCCAGTAATTCGCTTCACTCGCGCCCGGTGTGAACACACAGTTAGGCTACCATTCCACTCTGTAAATAGATTTTAAACTTTCAATATAATTTTAATATTATTTTTGCTTATTTCATTATTGTTATTATTGGTTTACCTTTTAACTCAAACTCAAACTTTATTTATTTATATAGCACTTTTCATACATACAAGTGTAACACAAAGTGCTTTACAAAACAAACAAGATGAAATAAAACAAAACAAAATATGTAGATAAAAATGAAAACCCATCCTTCCCACCCCCATCGAAACAAACACACATACACGCACGCACAAATGCACACACACACGCAAACACGCACACACATACACACACACATATACACACACAAAGATAAAATGGTGATATGGTGATATGGCTCGACACCGAGGGTCCAGGTGAGGACAACGTGAGGGGGCCGTCCGCAACAAGAGGCGCCACAGCTCTCAGCCACAGGGAGGACCGCCCCAGGGACCCCCACCTGGGCCGGGGTGCACACTGAGGGGTCCCCAGGACAGCGCCCCCCCATGGAGAGCAGGCATAACTACCACTGCGGAGGGCCCCCATGAGGAAACACTGGAGCTAAAAACTAAGATATACATCAGTCTAAAAATTGTAAAAAGAGAAGAGAGAAGGTCTAAGAAAATTTAAAGGTAATATAAATAAATAAAAATCATTAGAAACATTGAGGATTAAATATTAATAAAGGAAATAAATAGCTATAATGAAATAAATTAAGTAGGTCAATTAAAAGCTAAACTAAAAAGGTGGGTCTTGAGCCTCCTTTTAAAAATATCAACAGTCTCTGCGGCCCTGAGGTTCTCCGGCAGGCTGTTCCACAAACGGGGGCCGTAATGGCTGAATGCTGCCTCACCGTGGGTTTTGGTTTTTTGGAATGGCCAGTGCCAGAGGACCTCAGGGTCCGCGAGGGCTGATATGGTAAAAGCAGGTCGGACAGATAAGAGGGCCCAAGGCCGTTAACACATTTGAAAACCAGTAAAAGAACCTTAAAATCAATCCTGAAACGGACGGGGAGCCAATGCAGCGATTTTAAAACAGGTGTAATGTGCTCCCGCCTCTGGTCCTCGTCAGCACGCGAGCGGCTGAGTTCTGTAGTAATTGTAGATTATTAATACTCTTTTTGGGAAGACCAGAGAGTAGGGCATTACAGTAATCTTACCGACTAGAGATAAAAGCATGCATCAGCACCTCCGTACTGGCCTGAGAGAGAAACGGGCGGACCCTGGCTATGTTCTTAAGATGGTAAAAACCAATCTTAGTAATGTTCTTTATGTGTTGAATAAAAGTGAGCTCAGGGTCAAAAATAACGCCCAGGTTCTTTACAGATTGTGAAGGTTTAAGATCCTGTAGTTTTGGTAAAAGTTTCTCTCTCTGGCCTTCAGGACCGATAACTAAAACCTCAGTTTTGTCCTGGTTGAGCTGTAGGAAATTTTCTGCCATCCATGACTTAATATCTAGAATACAGTTAAAAAGGGCATCAAGTGGCCCTGAGTCATCAGGAGACGATGTACAGCTGTGTATCATCAGCGTAACTATGGAAACTGATGTCGTGTCTCCTGATGACATCCCCCAGGGGAAGCATGTATAGATTAAAAAGAAGTGGACCTAAAATTGACCCTTGGGGGACCCCACACCTGATTTCATGTATTCTGGAGGACCATGTATCCATACTTACAAAGAAAGATCGATCTGTGAGATAGGAGTTGAACCAGTTAAAAACAGTACCAGAGAGGCCGACCAGGTGCTTCAGCCGATTTAGTAAAATGTGATGGTCTACTGTATCGAAGGCAGCGCTAAGATCCAGCAGAACCAAGACTTTGAGTTTATGATTATCTAAATTGCACCTGATGTCATTTAAAATTTTTACAAGAGCTGTCTCGGTACTGTGGTTCATCCTAAAACCAGATTGAAACTTCTCTAAAATACTGTTTCTCTTTAAAAAATAATTTACTTGGATAAAAAAAACAGTTTTTCTAAAATTTTACTTAAAAACGGTAAGTTGGATACAGGTCTGTAGTTATTAAAAATGCTGTAGTCTAAATTGCTCTTCTTCAGAAGGGCTTCACCACCGCCGTTTTGAAGGCAGTGGGGAAGACACCCGTCTGAAGAGAGCAATTTACTATGTTTAAAATCTGTTCCTCAAAGAAGTCATAAAATGTCTTTAAAAGTGATGTGGGAATTGGGTCTAAAGGCAGGTTGTTGGGTTTACCTGGGAGAAAACTCGACCAAGTGTCCTCGCATCAACCAGGGCAAAACTCTCCAGTGTCTCCTCAGGTAAAACCACTGATCCAGGTGTGTTAAAAACAACATTCTGGTAGGGTAAAAGACTGGATCTGATGTTATCAATCTTACCTCTGAAGTGGTCTGCAAAGTCCTCACGAGGGCTCCAGATGGAGCCATGGAGGACTTATTAAAATCAGTATTGGTTAAAAGATCGAAGGTGGAGAATAGGAACCTGGGTTTGTCTTTATTGTTTATTATGAGGTTTGAAAAATAGGTCTTCTTGCCAGTTTGATTGTGTTATTGTAGTTTTTGAGTATGTCCCAGTATATTTCAAAATGGACTGTCAATTTTGTTTTTCTCCACCTTCTCTCTGCACTCCTGCATTTTCGTTTTAATATTCTTGTATTCTCATTTTTCCATGGACATATTTTCTTTGCTTTTACAGTTTTTGTTAAAAATGGAGCAACTGCATCCAGTGACGACGTAAGTTTGTTATTAAAATCATTTACAATAAAATCACATGGTGCAGGTAAAATCTCAGGAGTGCTTTTTAAAATCCCAATAAAATTTGCAGCCGCTTCAGAGGTAAGACAACGTTTCCTCACTGTTTTCACTGAGGCCTCCTGGTGGCTAAAACTGGAATTAAAACCGGTGAGATTAAAAAACACACAGTAGTGGTCGGACACAGCCAAGTCAACAACAGAGGACACACCAGTGGACAGGCCATAGGTTATGACCAGGTCCAGGGTGTGTCCTCTGTTGTGAGTTGGCTGTGTGTGACGTGCTGCTTAAAATCCATACAATTTAAAATATTTAAAAATTCAGCTGTTGTTGAATCTGAATCCAAGTTATCAACGTGTAAGTTAAAATCACCAGTTATTAAAACCCTGTCATGTGTGGAATGTACCATTGATAAAAGTTCAGAAAATTCACTGATAAAGGAGGAATTGTGTTTGGGTGGTCTGTAAATAGTAATGCATAAAATAGGAGGACTGCTAAAAACAAAGGCATGATGTTCAAATGAGTTGTAATGATTAAAATGAATGTCCTTTGTTTTTATGGAGTTGGATATGATTGCAGCAGTCCCACCACCTCTTCCACCATTCCTGTTAAAAAATGAAAAACTAAAATTGGGTGGGGAAGCCTCAGTGAGAACTGCTGGAGCGTCAGTGCCGAGCCATGTTTCAGTTAAAAACAAACAGTCTAATTTGTTATCTAAAATCAGATCATTAATGATAAAAGACTTATTAGATAAAGAACGAACGTTAAAAAGTGCCATATTCAGGGTTGTCGGTGAGCTGGTTGGATGAGAGTCTCTGCTTAGAATGTTCACATGGACCAGGTTGTCACGGGACAGGCGGTAAGATGTGATGGGGCGATGGATGTGTGGTGGTCTAAATGGTCTGGTGGTGATCATGACCGGTATTGACAGGGCAGGGCTTTCCGTGTACTGACTGCAAGGGGTGCTGCTGAGACTACAGCTGGGCCGTGTTGTGTAGTGTCGTCGGGAGATCGATGGCAGATGGGGCCCATAGGGGGCAGTGGTGGGTGAAACAGGACTTTGACCTGCAACAGGGGGCGGGGAGGAAGAGATCTGGAAGGGGGTGTGTGTTGTAAACAACCGTCAGGCACGTGCAGCATGTGTGGCAGTCTGTACAGCATATTGAAAATTAGCAGCTAACATCCTGCTACCCAGTTGGTTTGGGTGTACTCCGTCCGGCTTGTAAAATGAATAGCGGTTCCAGAACAGATTGAAATTGTCAATATAGCCGAGGTCGAGGTCTCTGCAGATCGAAAACAGCCAGGAATGAAGACTGAGGATTCGGCTGAATCGCTCAGCTCCACGAGCCAGCGTTGGAATTGGGCCTGATATGAACACTGATTTACCTGTGGTGCGCAGGAAGCTGAAAAGGTCTTTAAAATCATCTTTCGTCAACTCGGACTGCTTGCGAGTGGTGTCATTACATCCTACATGGACAATGACTTTATTGACTGTGGAGGGCAGTGAGCCTATAAGTTCTGGAAGTTTATTTAGGATGACAGGCACAGT
The DNA here is from genome assembly GCA_026686955.1 of Epinephelus cyanopodus. Taxonomy (NCBI): domain Eukaryota; kingdom Metazoa; phylum Chordata; class Actinopteri; order Perciformes; family Serranidae; genus Epinephelus; species Epinephelus cyanopodus. The sequence goes on along the minus strand of CM048932.1, from coordinate 2,825,194 downwards.
AGCTCCGGGGAAACAGCGAGTGATTGCGTTGAAGAAGCGGACATGCCTGGTGATGGAGTCCCCCACAATTAAGGTGGTTGGTGGGAAGAGGGGATGATGGGGTGCAGGTTGTGTCTCGCTACGATCAGCTGGAGACCTGGAATTCTCTGGAGGTAGCGGCTTTGACCCCCGCGAATGCCATCGCACCGCATCCCTGAGCAGCTTGCGCCGTGCTGACGAGCCAGCAGGATGGGATGTACTCCGCCCAGGCTCCGAGTGCGCCGAGGCCTCAGGGAGGGAGACGGCTGCGGCGGCAGGGGTGGAGACGTCAGCCTCAGACACTGGAATGGAACCACCAGCCGGGGTGGCTCGACCGGGAACGGCTCTCGGCTCCGGCTCTGCAGTCAGCGGCGGGAACTCGTCCATACTCAGGAGATCATACCTGTTGGACAGCTGGAGTTCACAGGTGGGTTGCGGGCTGGCCTTGCATGCCTTCTTGCCGGATGCCACAGACCAGGACTCATGCTGCGGGGTGGAACTGTGTGCCCTGCGCCTCGGGTTCGGTGTAAAATCCAGTACAGCAGCAGGCACTAGCTTTGGCTTTGCACCCAGCAAGAGCCAGTGGTCATCAGGTTGGGGATGAGACGGCGGGGTCGAAGCGACCAGCCCGGGTGAAGCGACCAGCCCGGGTGAAGCAGGAGCACCTCCGGGGCTGGGGGCAGGCTGAGACGAGGAGGCAGGAGCGACCCTCGCCGGGGCCGGGGGAGCAGCGTCCATAGCCGGGATAGTGGAGTCCAGCTCAGCAGAGTTGACAGGCGGACCTGCTCCCAGTGTGGTTACGGAATCCAGGAGTTTTTCTTCATTCCGGATCCAGTAAAGGTCAGAAATACGGCGCTCCAAGTCGGCGATGGACTGGGATTTTTGGAGACAACCATCGCACTGGTGTGGGGTAAGTGAAACCACAGTAGAGGCAGCCATGGATGTAGCTATTAGCTTCGCAGATTTAGCTAATTAGCTTAGCCGCCGGTTACAAGCAGGGAGGCAAACAGTTCATTAAAACAACTAAAAGTCCACGTCCGATGACTGAAATCCTTTCACCGGTTAAAAGATATAGTTAAGAACAACTAAAACCCAAAGAGTGTGACACAAGAATAAGACTAAAAACTAGATAAAATTGCAGTTTTCGGGCAGTAGATCACAGAGCAGATTCGCACCATACGCACCATACACTAGTAGTATTGTATTCTCTGAGGATGACTCATTTTAGTAACTATCTACAGTAAAAAAGAAAAAAACAAGCAAAGAAACAAACAATAATCATTTTATACACTGGGCCTTCAAAGTGCTCCCTGAAACTAGCTCTTGACCTCAACTATCATGTGAGTGTAGTCAACAACTGGGGGTGCTGTCAGATATGGGTAAAATATGGATAAAATTAATTTTCACCCATTGAGAAATTAGATATTTAAAATCTGATTTTACAAGTGTGTTTACCATCCCCTTAAAGTCCACAGTGTACTCTCAATTCAGTTTTTACAACTTCCAAAGCTAGGAAAAACACTTTTTTCAAAACTACAATTACCTGAGAAGTTTGCAGTTTGATACATATCAGCAGCATAGTTGTAGTTCTTCTGATTTGCAAAGTAGAGTTCTAAATAGGTTTGTAAAAAGATATATCTACCCAATAGTACAGCCGAACTATCATGTTATTATCATAATTATTATCATTATTATTATTATTATTGATGGGAAATTAGAACAGAGGAATATATTTGCCATTTTAATATCAAGAACACTTCCGTGTTTTTGCATTGCTGAATCAGGGAATCCGTGTGGACACTACGACAATGGATCCTAATTGACTTTACATTGGCATTGTTTCCGTGGTACCGGCACATAATTTTAACCCATTATGTGCTGCCACCATGGAATGCGGTGTTAAGAGGTGATGGTCATTTCATGTATTTCTGTGAGATCAGGTTGTTATCCATGTCTCTCTCATGTACACAGCACAGTGGTGCTCCAGCAGCAAAAGCAGTCACTTACTCGACACACCAGCTGCGTTTAGAGACAATTCTTAGTGCAGGGGTGGACTGAACAATTTTGCACCTTCAAGGGGTGAGAGGAGCCTCAGAGTTTCCACTAGTTTAGTCTTTAAACTGATTATTCAGCTAATTTGAATTTAGTTTTGGCACTAAATACTTAAAAATAAAAAAAATTGCAAATAATGCCAATTTTCCATTCCAGGCATTTCAGGCAGTAGGGCTGAATGATATGGACAAAATTTCATATCTCGATATTATGCCAGATATCTCAATACCGATACGATACAATATGACTATGGGTTCAGTGAAAACTAAGCATTTTTTAAAAAAAAAAAAAAAAAAAAAAAGAGGCCGAACCATTTTCTAGAAGCCCTCTTTAGTGACTGAATACACGGGAATCATGTGTAGCAGTATGGTACGTCATGTCTGTAATGTTTGTAATGTCTTTGTGCCTGCTGGACGTTGATTGGTATGGCATTATGCTACTGAATGCATTGGCAATCCGACCTTGCTTGGGCTTGACACAGGAGGCCCCAGATGTCCCCACCGTGTCTTTATTGCAAGGCACTGTTCATACAGTACTCAGTAGTGTTGACGGTACCAAAATTGGGACCCACGGTACAATACCTGAGTAGTATCACGATACCACAGCGAAAATTAGGCAGATGTGCCTTTTGTGATTTATAAAAAGATGAATCACTTTTCTATAATTCATCAATGATATTTCAATGGAATAAATTACTTATTGACTTACTCATACTTCAAAAACAGCATCAATAAGTGATTAACATAGGGGGAATAAAAATAAAATAAATAAATAAATAAAATAAAAACCAACCAGCCACCCTCCTCCCGTCTCAAGAAAAGAACAGTCCCTAAAGTGCGGTGAGGTTTGTGGAAATGTGAACGGCTCGTTTCTCCTCTGCCACGTCACATACCTGGTGTGCCGCCACAGCTCAGCTGTTCAGGTACTGCTGGGCAGTCATGACACCAACTTATTCACCTGGAGCCGGGCTTCTCAGCTGCCGGTAGCCTCCCGTCACCAGGCCCTTCACGTACGGCAAAATGCTGGTAAACCGCGTTATCTTGCAGTGGCCATAGCGCCGTATTCCTGTCTGTGACCCCCGTTCAACCCACAACCAGTAGGATTCGCCTTTTGTTTCTGCTGCTGGTTAAAATCTGTACTCACACAGCGTGTTGAATGATTTATTTTGCTTGAACAAAACTATTTTAGTCGCAAATGTGTTGTGTGTACTAGCAAGCTGCTAACAGCAGCACGTCTCCCTCGCTCAATGGGATGTTTGTGATTGGCTGGCTTTGCTGTCAATCCAAGGCAAGCAGGAAATGAGGTTTGTGATTGGCTGGCCTTAGCTCTATATTTAGAGCAAGCGTAAAAATGATATTTGCGATTGGCTGAGCTGTACATGCAGGTCAAGGTGGGGAAACTCATGAGGAAATTATATCATCAATATCGTTGCCTTTTGGGATATTAATATCTTGCATGTTCATATCTTGGTATAGATACGATAACGATATATCGTTCAGCCCTACTGTAGAGTTATAGAGTTTTGATGAAAAAACTATTCTGTGTAATTGAAACAACAGACTTTGACCAAAACAAAGTCTAGATAATGTGTTTCATGGGGGTAGCTACCTCGCTAACAGTGCAAACAGATATGACAAGCATAAGTGACATGACAGCTGTCAGTGGCAGAATTAGATTCAACATTTTAATTAATTATTAATAACTTTCAGGGCAATGTATTTGGTATTATGTAATGTTTTTTTGTTAGGCCTATGTGCTCCAGAATGCTAATGTGTCGCATGGTCACATCAGCGAAGATTACAGTGTTTATAATGTGTCTGCTCAGAACATGGTGGCTTATATTGGTAATTGTCCTTTTTGTGCTGGTTTATAGTTTCAGCCATTTGTGAAATGGATGTTACATTCCTTAAGACCAACTGTTGGATCCAATTGTTGTATCCAATTGTTTGTTGTTTATATTCGGTAGGAGTAACAATAAAAGTAAGTTTCAAAATACAGTCCATTATTGTTACATGGAGAAACAAACCAACTGATGAATTTAGTAGTCAAGAAAATCACAGATGCAATCATTATGTTCATACAGTCACCCCAAGAAATCGACTGGCAGGTCAGTTCCAGCCCAGGGGCCGTTCATTTGACACCCCTGCTCTAAACATTTCTGATGCACAGACTATTTTTACTGATGAGCCACAAGACATCCACCATTAAATACCGTGGCCATAAAGAGTTCCAGGGATGATGCTTTTCTGTAGGACGATGCAAAAGTTAGCTTTGCAATGATTCCCTCATCAAAAATCCTATGAGATTTTTCTGTTGAATTTTGGATTGCACCACTTCATGATTACTTAAGACTCGATGCAATTGACAGAAGTAAATAGCTAGCGTTATAAACAAACCACACCACACTCACTTAAAGTCGCCACCACAACAAGGCTTCAAAGCCACGTTCAACTTATTCGCACCACCAAGACACATCAGGTCATTGGAGAGTATCCTTGCGCATGTGTGGCGTTTGACAGACCTCTGTCATTTTGGCTCTTAGAAAATACGACCTTTTGACTCATTTTAACTCATTTTCATAGGTTTTTAAAATATTTAAAGCTCAGGCCCTGCTCTGTTATTACTTATTTCATCCACGGACCGGTCACAAGTTTTAAACGGTTCTGCATGACTGTGCCGACACGACAGCGCCGCAACTACCGGATGCCTAGGCATCTCACCAGGCCCACTTTCTGGGCTCTTGCCTGCAAATTTTAAACTCCTGGGTGATCATCATGCCCTGTGAGGACTGTCTTCATACCCACTGGGAGAAAGTGATTACTAATCTTAGGAAAGATGTACAGAGACTGTCGGAGGAACTGCGGAGGAACTGCGGAGGAAGGACATCTTGCTGTCTTGCTGGAGCCTATCCCAGCTGACACTGGGCGAGAGGCAGGGTTCCAACTTACCATTTTTAAGTACAATTTTAGAGAAAATTGTTTGTTGATTTTTTAAATAACAGCATCTTTGATAAATACCAATCTGGATTTAGGAAGAATCACAATACAGAGACAGCCCTGCTGAAGATTGTTAACGATCTTAGGTGTAACTTGGACTCACGCAAGTTATTCTGCTACTGGTGCTACTGGATCTAAGCGCTGCCTTCGACACAGCAGATCACCCTATTCTTTTAAACAGACTCCAACAGCTGGTCGGCATCTCTGGCACTGTTCTTAAGTGGTTCACTTCCTATCTCAGATAGGAAGTGCGCATGCAAAATTCCGAAGTGAATTCTCGGTAAGTATGGATACATGCTCCTCAGAGATCCATGAAATTAAATGTGGTGTACCCCAAGGCTCAATTTTAGGTCCCGTACTTTTTAATTTGTATATGCTGCCTCTTGGTTGTGTCATCAGGACACAGACAACTTCCACAGTTACGCTGATGATATACAACTGTACATCTCCATGTCTCCTGATAACACAGGGCCAACTGATGCCCTTTTTTAACTGTATCTTGGACATCAAATCCTGGATGGCAGAAAACGTTTTACAGCTCAACCAGAACAAAACTGAAGTTTTACTCATCGGTCCTGAGGATCAGAGAGAGAAACTTTTATCCAAACTACAGGCATTGTCCTTAAATCCATCAATTCAAGTTAAAAACCTGGGTGTTATTCCTAGGCCTACAACTTTTACAAAACTCTGCTGCACGTGTGCTGACAAAGACCAGAAGGTGGGCCCACATGACACTGGTTTTAGAATCACTGCATTGGCTCCCCGTGTGTTTCAGGATTGATTTTAAGGTTCTTTTAATGGTTTTTAAATGTCTTAATGGTCTTGGGCCTTCTTATCTTACAGAATTATTTATACACTATGAACCCTCGTGGACCCTGAGGTCCTCCAGCACTGGCCTCTTGATCATTCCCAAAGTTAGAACACGTGCTCAAGGGGAGGCATCTTTCCAGTATTATGGCCCCTGTCTGTGGAATAGGCTGTCGGAGGACCTGAGGGCTGCAGAGAATGTAGATATTTTTAAAAGCAGACTCAAGACCTACTAGGGCTGTCAAAAAAAATTCGAAGTTCGAAATATATTCGAATATATATATTTTTTATAAGTTCAAACCCACATTTGATAATTCGAATATCATTAATAATTCATACTATTATTAATGTCGTATATCACGGCGAATCCCATTCGGGCAGAAATGGCTCGCGCACAAGCCGGGCCAGAGAGGGACGCAGACGGCCAAATTCCACCAAATGTGTGTTGGTTGCGTCTGTGCACGCAGTGGATAACTAGCGCAGCCGTTCCGCAACGGACCAACATCCAGTGGCATTCCTGCGAGAGACGGAGGGAGAGGCACGGACGGAGGACCCACTGCGCCAACAGCACCCACTGCGCTGTCTGCGATGTGTGACCTGTTCAGGGAGACATACAGGGAGAGTGTTGCACCTGCTGCCTCCCTGCCTACCCTTTTTGAAGAAGAGATGAAACGTTACCAGAATGAGACACCACTACGAGCCGAACAGGATCCAATCTTGTGGTGGAAAACTACAGGCGCACTTAAGTATCCAATCATTGCCGTCAGAACGGGTGTTTTCGTCCGAGTGTCATGTTCATATTGCGCTAGCAATAAGCATCTTATTTTTATTTGTGTTGTTTGTTTGTTTTTTTAAATAATAAAAAAAATATATAATTATAATAATAATACTAATAATAAATTAATAAAAAAATGAATAATAAATTCGAATATTATTGGAATTCTAATAAATTAATTCTAAAATATTCAAACTCAATTTCATGGTGCTTTTGACAGCCCTAAGACCTACCTATTTAATCAGGCTTTTAACTAATATTTTCTTAGTTTTCTGATGTTTTACTGTCATTGACACTTTTACTGATATTTTAATGTCATTTTTAGTCTTGTACTGAGGTTTTAATGTCAGTCTTAGTCTTTTATTAATGTTTTATGTTTTTCTTAGTTTTTAACTCTAGTGTTTCCTCAGTGGGGGCCCTCTGCCCTGGGGGCTGTGATTGGCCCTGGCTGCGTTGGTGCTGCCTCCTGGGTTGCTTCAACTGGATTGGGGGGGCTGCACTCTGCCTTCTTGGCAGTGGTGGGGGCCCCTCTATCTGCCCATGTTGAGGTGGACTCCGTGTTGGTGTCCTGGTGGCCACGGGCTGTGATCAGCTCCTGGTGCAGACGACTCCCTGCAGTATTGTTTCCTCACCTGGTTGCTCTGTGCTCTGCCACGTTTTTATGTCTACATCATGACTGTGTTTGTGGGTGGGTGTGGGTGGCTGGGTGGGTGTGTCTGTGGGGGTGTGGGTGGCTGGGGGGGTGGATGGGAGGGGCATTTCTTCTAACCATGTAAAGCACTTTGTGCTACATTTTTGTATGAAAAATACTTCATAAATAAAGATTGATTGATTGATAAAAGCCCCACAATTTATAACAGGGTATTTACTGGCATATTTTATGTCATAGAACAAAATGTGAATTTCTCTGCAGCTTGTGTGAATGAATTCATCCATAAGCAAAAACCTTTGTGTGATTCCTTTATTAACAAATGAGGGCCAAATAGTATTGTTTTAAGGTTTGACCCGATATCTTTGTTCCAGATTTTTAGTGCAAGTATCGCATATCATCATAAAATCGTGCCATGACTTGCCCGACAGACATGACACACTACAAGATGTTCCACACCAATCATCCCCAGTCATCTCTCACAACGGGATGTCAACGGTTTGGTCTTGTCCTATTTTTAGTACTATTAATTTAGTCACTGTGGCTGTTCATGTCCCAGCTGAAATGTTGCCACCAGATGCCAGGAGCTACATTTGAAGTACTATGAAAACATGCAAGTCACTGAATCCTATTTAGAAAAAGAAGGGATTCTCTCAACCGAGGTTATAAGTGGTTTTTAATTTTAAAGAGATAGAGGAAGTGTTGAGTTTGAAATGATGTGATGCATTGACTTTATCAAGGCAAACAGGAGCAGATCAAAAGTAAAGATAAAAATACAGAGGGAATGATAAATAACTGCACGTTTATAATGTCTGTTTCAAATGAAGTGAACTGCAGTTGTGGTAAGTAAAAGCCACTATTTTTATTTTATTTTATTACTTTATGTCCATTTCCATTATGAAGCAGTAACATTGTTTGCTAGCTTGATGCTAATGGCAGTACTCCCCAGGTTGATAAAGTTTACTCTGTTGTGGTAACATCCCTAGAGGAAATGTCAAAAACTCCGGGGTGTTGTTGTCGTACAGTTGACAACAGCAGCAGATCGCTCTGTGTCCCTATTGGTCAAAGTGAAGGCTCAAACATACTAGACTTTCTGTTGGAACGTCGTGAGGTGTCACAGACGTGGCGTCGATTGGCGTCTACTATGACACATTACATGAGGTTAAACGATGGATTATCGTGTACAACACTCATTGTCTCATTGTCACAAAACTTGTAGCAACATAAGTAACTGAATCATACCCTGAAAGTTTGATTTCAAATTGATCGATAGGGGGCGCTAAACATGCTGAAAGTTGATATCTCATAATCAGCCATAGACATTTGTACAAAATTAGGTTTGCATCATCGAGGCTCATTTTTCAGTTGATGCACAAAATTTGAAAATGATTGGTGCTTGGCTTATTGCAATAAATTTAAATTTCAAGACATTTCACATTCCAAACTTCAAAAAAATCATAATAAATTACTAGCATGTCCTACACAACTGAAATGTTTTCAGCAAATCCACTTTGCTGCGCTGCAACCTACAGTCAATTCAGGAGTATGTCACTCTATATTTTTAAGAACATGCAAAATTTATTAACATCTATATCTCCGAAAGTCTTCATCTAAATGCAAGCACCATCAAAGAAACATTCTTTGGATACTAGATGTCATATGTTTCAAATAGTGTTCAGATCAGTTTAACGGTTATCTCACAATGATATTTATCATCTTAATTTCTACTGTATGCACTACATTTTCTATTTCATCTAATTTTTTTACCAAATGTCACATTACATTATTAATGTCATATTACAGTATACCTAAAAAAAATGCAGATGTGAGAGATTTTTTTTTTCTGGAATTTTACCACCAACGCTTTAACTGTTATTGATATCTCATTGCTTTTTGAAGATAATAACTAGTGAACTTTAAAGGGGGCGTGGCTCAGCAAATGACTCCACAATGTTTGGGCCAATCATTACAAACCTTGCAAGGAATGTCTGAAGAGGTACCAGGAACATAACTCAAAAGTGTCATTATGTGACCACTAGGGGGCACCACAAATACAAAAAATTGTGCACGCAATAGCACAAATAGCACATTGATCGTTCAATCATTACAAAACTTGCAGGGTATGTTTTTACTGGTTTTGACTTGTTTTACTGGTTTTAATTATTTTTGATTATTTTATCTCTTTTATCTTTTAGCGGTCCATTTCTGCTCTCAACTATTATTCTATTTTTACTCTTATGTCTTTATCTTTTATAATTTTGTATTGTTATGAAACAATGAGCTATGAAAAAAAATATTTCTTTGTAATTTTTATGTTATTGGGGCACTAATAACAAGAATCAATTATTATTATTTTTACAGACCCCACAATTTTTTAATTATAGACCTCTACCATATGGTTGAGAGGTCGCTTAATGGTAAAAGTACCTAATACATTATTATAAATGTATAATAATAATAATATGATAATTTACTACCTACAAATACAAAAAGAAAACGTCAAATAACTGTAAAACAAGTCAATTTTATTAACAATATAGCGCAGTGCATACACTTCTCAACTGTGCTGTGTAAAATAAAACAATTCTAGTACTTTAAATGAACAGTACTTTCGGGCCTTTATTTATTTCCCCCTCTCAAATGAACAAACAAAGAATGACCCATGGGACCATGTTCAACTTCTCAGCTGTGCTGTGTAAAATATCAACTTATTTTATTGCATAGAACAATTTCGAAACATTTCAGGGCCTTGATTTTTTTTTTCCTCTCAAATGAAATTCACAACAAAAAATGAGCCCGTGGGAAACTTTTCCAGTTTATTTTTGATGGTATGTTATGAAGCATTCCTGCGTTGCCGTTAAGCACAGGAAAATGTTGCATTTTACACATTTCCATCTTGACACACCCTCTGGGCAGAGGCTGCACCGCCCCCGGCTGTCCTTGGGTCCCTTCGGCCTGGCCGGCTGGGGGTTCCTCCCTTCGATGTGGGGGGTCCACCTGTCTGTCGGAGTCGGGGGGCCTGGGTGGCCTGTGGCTCCTCCCAGTGTGGACGGCCCCAAAGGTGGCATTTCCTTGATCCTCAGTGCCATGCCATGTCTCCTTATTGTGTGTGTGTGTGTGTGTGTGTGTGTGTGTGTGTGTGTGTATGTGTGTGTGTCTAGTATGGAGGATGGGAGGGGGGGGCTTTCTTTGTAATTGTTTTTCTTTCTTTAATTGTGTTAATTGCTTTTAATTCTGTAAAGCACTTTGTGTTGCATGTCCGTGCAGGAAAAGCGCTCTACAAATAAAGTTGATTGATAAAGTTGATTGTGACGTGGCCAATGTTCATAGTTGTCATATCTGGTTGTGGTCGTGGGGGTCTTGGGGGGAGGCGCTTCTTCTGAGTGGACATCTGTGGTGGTGGAGAGGTGGAGGATGGTCGGCCTGGTGGTTTATAGGCAGAGGATGGTTGGTCAACTCTGGATGCTGGCTTTTTGGCTTGCTTCAAACAGTGGGCCACTGCCAGGCGGAACCTTTTCAGAGGCATTAGTTTTTCATTCAGTAGTCCACAGTCTCTCTTGTAGACTAGCCAGGAATTGGCGATGGACAGGTCAAGGGCGTAGCCGAACAGGGGGAAGTACCATCGGTGGGACTTGGCAGGGGTCTTGTAAAGGTGGACCAGCATGTCAGAAAGATCAGTACCTCCCATATGCTGATTGTAGGCAGGGATGAGTGATGGGCATGGGATGTCTTCGCTTTTTCGTCTTTGCTCCACTGTTTGACTGTTGAAAGAGACATGATCCCACAGGCATTACACAGAAGGGTGACACATTTGTTGTCATACCATTTCACTGCGATAACCTCTTCAGCAGACCGGTAATCAAAAGCTCCACGTCCTTTCTTCTTCAGCTTTTTGTCTTCCATCAAGGTAGTTTGATCGGACAGTGCCAATGCACTTGACACCCAGATTTTCCTCCAGGCTTTGGACCAAGTCGAAACTTGTAAAGTAGTTGTCACAGAAGACAACTGAAAGCTGTGACTGTGTTATGGATTTGCAGAAGGTTGTCACCACTTTGCTTCCTAGAAGTAGCTCCTGCTTCTCCTCATTTAGGTCACGGTTGAAGAATGTGGATGGCCCTATGGAGAGGTGTTGCAAATTAGCATCAGGCTACAAAAACTTAACAGTGAATCTGGCTCTTGTGGATATGTATGATATAATTCCAATGTTACAGTGATGTCCATGTCAAATAAACTACATTGCATTACCTTGATAGAGCAGTAGGTCATGGATGATGCCAGATGAACTGGCATGGCAGAAGATTTTGAGTCCCCATTTGTCAGGTTTGTTGGCAATGTATTGGCGGAGAGTGCCAGCCCTTGTGCCTTTGTATGACACCATGACTTCATCAACACTGTGCTTGTAAGTGGATGGGATGAGGAGACACTGCTCACGAAGCATCTCAAAAAGGGGCCGGATCTTGTAAAATCGGTTAGTGCTGAGATCACACTGCTGATTATCATTGAAATGAATGAAACGGCGTAAGAGCTTGAATTTCTTCTTCAACATGGTATCAGCTATCACATCAAAATGTGATTTGAGGTCCCAGTAGTCATCGATGGCTGGGAAGTTGAAAACCCCCATGAAGAGTAGTATTGCCAAGAAATCTTGAATCTCTTCAGGGCTATTTTTGATTGGGTCGCCCAGTTCTTGCACAGAGTACAGATTCGTCTGTACAGCAATATGTTGAATCATCTCGTCGGTGAACACTGTTTTGAAATACTGGAAGGGTGTTTTGATTGCGTCAGGGGGTACAAAACTTGAATCAGGAACCTGGAATTGTTCAGTATCAGTATGCTTCCAGATTCTCCTTGTGCCTGTCTTGGATCCTGAGGGGTGATGGGTCAGGGGAGTCATCCAGCTCTGGCATGTTGACTGTTTTTAGTTTGTTTTTCCCTTTTTTCCTCTTCTTACGGGGCAGTGGTGTAGAAGATGTGCTTGTTGAGGGCATCTCCTCCTCATCCAAGGATTCAAAGGAATGATCCCCGACCACTTCTGCATCTGATTGTGGGGGCAGATAGTCTGGATCCTCTACTTTGTCATCTTCGTTGCTCAGATCAGCATCAGAGTCATGAGGATTTTCTGGCACAAGGGCCAGGAAAGTGCGTGGCCTTGATCCATAAAATTTTTTTAGGGTCCATCTGTTATTGTAAAACACAGAAACAGAAAGAAACAAATTCATTCAAATAAACACAAGAAGTTTGTGCTCTAGAAAAGGATCAACACTCAGTGAATACTCTCCTAAACCCTATGATACGCTATTATGGCAAGGCTTAACTATACAGACCAATGAGCAGTGATAACTAACATGTCTTTGGGGTCATCGGGTGGGAACCTCCTTTCACCGGTGTTTCGTCTAGTTGGTCCCACGACACCTCCAGGAGGCTAGACAGTGATCTCTGGCGTCCCAGAGACACTCCCCTAATGCCAGGTCTCACTGCTCTCCACACCAACACAACAATCTCCTTAACCTTACTTACACATGGCTTTTTCAGCCCAAACAGCACTGCCACCTTCAACCAAACCCAGGCTCCGTACATGCACGCTGTAGTCTTGTTGGTATACCAACAAGTCATTTGTTTTTAATTTTCTATATAGCCTACTTATCATATTATTAAATGTGTGATATTAACAACAGTTTATGATCAGAAGTGTTTTTTTCACAGCAAGTATCACATTTTAATTAGATTAGCTAACTTTGCTACCTTTACCATAAAGTGATAACTCAACCGTTTGGTAAAGCATGTTTTTAAAAAATTATTTGACCCTTATAAAACTTATTTTTGTGGTATCAAGTTACATAAATCTGTTTAGTAACATCTTTGATGCTAAACTATGTCAAAAAAACAACAACTTACCTTTGGAAATTTCAGAAGAAATTGTCTTCATGTCAGGAGGGAATTTTTTGTTTTTCACTTCCTGTTTGGAAGCTGACTCCGAAGGCATGCTGCTTAAAGGCACAGTGACATCTAGTGGATTTTTTTAGCTAAACATACCTAAACCGAGTGGTAGAGATGGCTCAATCAGGTTGAGTTAAGTTCAACACATTTATCAATAAAAAATGGTGACTGAAAATGTGCTCTACCAAATGGTGGAGCAGGCCCTTAAAGGGATACTACCACGCCCTCATTTCTCCATACAAGGAAACCGCTTGCCTAGAGTTGATTCATGAATGAAGGAGGTGGTTATGCAAGGAGAGAAGAAGTAAACTTCACAGTTTGTTAGAAGCATGGCGCCGGGTCTTACAGGAATGCCATGGGTCATTGCAAGATTGTGGAGGACACAGCATGCCAGGATGCACACCTTCTCAGGGGTATAAAGTAGTTTGCCACTGGCTGTATCCATCCAAAAACATCCAACGGCCCTTAAGCACGCCAAAAGTGCGCTCTATTACGGCGCGTGTGTGGGCATGTATGTTATTATAGCGCACCTCTTGAGGGGTTTCAGGGTTTGTGTATGGTGTCATCAGCCATGTTTTAAGGCCATATCCCCTGTCACCCAAACACGATAACATTTTAGCATTAACGGAATAGAGACTTACTAAAAATACTAACTAAATACAATTGAAATAAAAAACCAGAACAAAAGATGCTCACCAACAAGCCATCCACTTCTCACAGCCCCTGCCTCAAAACGCATTTCCACTGTACTGTTTTGCAAAGTAAATGAGTCGTGGGTGCCTCCTGGCCAGCGGGCTACAGCGTTAAGGATATATCTGCACGTTGATGGAGTGACAGTTTTTTCCGTTCATGTTGTTGTTAATATTTTAATTGTCACAATGATTAGGGTGAACGTGTGTCAATTTCATGGTAATTAAATTCATTTGGCCAATATATGAGTAAAATAATGATTTTAAAAAATGTTAATCAAATCTCTTTTTAATGAATATGTTTTTATAGACTCTGCATGTACTTAAAAGGTATGTTTTTGCATTTTCTAAGTCAGTTCGGCCTTCCTCATTTGTGTGTACGCATGGTCTGAGGCAGTTCTAAATTTGTTTGCAGAGTAAGAGCAAATTCGGATAAGAAAATATTGATAAATCCTGGATTTGAGCGTCAAACGATCATATGCACAGTTTAAGCACAGATTTGTGCGTACGCTCTGTTTTGAATGAGGCCCATTGTACTTCCACCTGGAATGAAATGTGCTATATAAATAAAGTTTTGCTTGCAATGTTGAATAATAATTATCAGCCATGTCTATTTAATTATTTTTAATTATTAAATTCGGTCAATAGGGAGCATCCCAAGTTACCAACAAGTGCAATGGCCTTTCGCATGATTTGGCCACAATCAATGAGGGTTTGTTCAAACATCACCAAACTTGGTGAACTTTTTTAATAAGCCATTAAAGCATGTCACCAAATTTTTTTGCAGATTTTTTTGCAAATAGTAAGTAAGTAAGCTTTATTTGTACAGCGCCTTTCACAGACCAGGATCACAAAGCGCTTTATAATTACAACAAAACAATACACAGTTAAGAAGTACATACAAATTTAAATTAAAAAAGGCCAAGACAACTCAGTGACAGTCTTAGCAGCCCCAAGACAATTTAACAAAAGCCTGAACAAATAAATAGGTCTAAGTTGCCTTTTGAAGGAGTCAACAGACTCCATCAAACGCAGAGAGAGCGGAAGATCGTTCCAAAGCCTGGGAGCAACAGCCTGGAAGGATCGGTCTCCTCTGGTCCGGAAACGAGTGCGCGGAACCATCAGCAGATTCTGATCCACAGACCTCAGAGCCTGAGCTGGGGTGTAAGGCTGGATCAGATCACTGATGTAAGGTGGAGCCTGACCATGCAAAGCTCTGAAAGTTAAAACCAGAATTTTAAAATTGATCCTAGAGGAAACTGGCAGCCAATGAAGAGCTTTAAGAATAGGGGAGATGTGTGTCCTCCTATTAGAGCGGGTCAGAATTCTCGCTGCAGAGTTTTGCACTAACTGCAGACGAGACAGCTCCTTCTTGTTCAGACATGAAAACAAACTATTCCAGTAGTCTAAACGCGAAGACACAAATGCATGAATGATCAGCTCCAAATCATTTTGTGACACCATATTCCTAAGTTTGGAGATTTTCCTCAGCTGGAAAAACAATTTTTGGTCAGCTATTTGCAATGTTCAATCAATCAATCAATCAATCAATCAATTTTATTTATAAAGCCCAATATCACACATACAATTTGCCTCACAGGGCTTTACAGCATACGACATCCCTCTGTCCTTTAGACCCTCACAGCGGATAAGGAAAAACTCCCCCCAAAAAACCCTTTACCGGGGGAAAAAAAATGGTAGAAACCTCAGGAACAGCAACTGAGGGGGGATCCCTCTTCCAGGACGGACAGACGTGCAATAGATGTCGTACAGAACAGATCAGCATAACAAATTAACAGTAATCCGTATGACACAATACAGTAATCTGTATGACATCCTCGGTAATGACAGTAGCTTACAACAACATTCATGAAAGTAATAATATTGTCGTTATAGTTCTGGCTACTGTGGTACAATATGTTGAAAGTATAGATGTTGCACTAATGACATGTCTTTGTCCAATACAACACCCAGGTTTCTCGGTTTAACAGACTGGCCCAAGTCACCTAGGTACTGGTTAATCCCTGGAATTGAGTCATCAGGGGCAATAACCAGTGTTTCTGTTTTGTCCACATTTAGCTGCAAGGTGTTATCACTTAGCCATTGTTTTATCTCCACCAAGCAATAAACTAAGGAATTTAGTCTCTGGAGCTCAGTCGGCTTGAAAGAGCAGTAAAGCTGGATATCATCAGCAAATATGTGGTACAAAACATCAGAAAATCTATGGATGATTTTTCCCAGGGGGATCAAATACAACAAGAATAATACAGGACCAAAAACAGAACGCTGAGGGACTCCACACAACAGCTGACTATAGACCTTATTTGGTTAGCTGTGACACTAAAGCTACGCCCAGATACGTATGACGAGAACCAATGTAAAACTGACCCTGACAGTCCTACTTCATCCCTCAGTCTACTCAGCAGGATCTGGTGGTCGACGGTGTCAAAAGCTGAGGACAGATCTAAGAGAACTAGAAAAGTGCATTTTCCCGAATCAGCAGACATCGTAATGTCACTGGACACTTTCAGTAAGGCTGTCTCCGTAGAGTGATGTTTGCGGAAATCAGACTGAAACGTCTCATGGATGTTACTTTGATCCAGTTGTTGTTCACAGACCACCTTCTCTAGGATCTTGGACAGGAGTGGAAGCTTTGAAATAGGCCTGAAATTACTGAGGTCAGTCGGGTCTAAGCCTGTCTTTTTAAGTAGAGGCTCCACTATGGCATGCTTAAATGTATTGGGAAACACACCTGTAGAAAGAGAGAGATTAACCATTTTGGTAACCCAGGGGCCAATTACATCAAACACTTTCACAACGAGCCTACACGGAAGGACGTCGGATGAGCAAGAGGAGGGTTTCATCTTGGTCACCAGTGCCGAGATATCAGCAAGAGTCACAGACTTAAATGAGGACCACAAGCTGGAGACAGGCTCAATGACAGCAGGGGTTCCACACAAAAGAGGAGGGATTTTCTCCTTGATCATCCAAATTTTGTCAGTGAAAAATCTCAACAATGCATTGCTGTCAGCTTCACAAAAAACAGGGGTAATTGGAGCAGCAGGACATACAAGAGAATTGATTGTGTCAAACAACACTTTAGGGTTTTTCTTATTTACTGTTACCAGTTGACGAATATAGTCATTTTCCACCATCTCATTGTATGAGGACACAAGATCCCTGAGATAAAGTCTGTGGCACCTCAAGGTTAGTGGATTTCCACAGACGCTCAATCTTTGGACATTTTCTCTTCAGACTCAGGGTATCTTCATTTGTCCAAGGGCACACTTTTTTCTGTATTGACAAGTTCGATTTAACAGGTGCCACCTGATCCAGAATTTTAACACAGTGACTGGTAAAAGAGTGAATGAAATTGTCCACATCGAGGCAATCCATGAACAAAAGAGGGTCAAACATAGCAGAAAAACTGTCTGCAGTATTAGCAGAGATAACACACCTCTGAGACCTAACTTCTAAGGGCTTAGGCTCAGGGCTGAAGTGCAAATCAAACAAAACAAGACAATGATCACTCAGATGGACGTCCTGTACAGACACATTTGAAATGTCTAGGCCAAGCATAAAAACCCAGTCTAAAATGTGGCCTTTTTGGTGTGTGGGCTCAGATGTTGCTCAAAATTAAAAACTTCAGTCAAAGTTAAAAGTTCCTTTGCGGAGCAAGATGAGGTGTCATCATCATGAAGATTAAAGTCTCCAAGGATTAGAACAGAATCCAACTTTATCATGGAGGATAAAAAGTCACTAAAATCCTTCAAAAACACAGCAGCAGGACCAAATATTAAGCGACAGTGCTTCCAAAGAAAAGTGTGGCCCAGTAGAGATTTGGACATAAATGAATGAGCATCTGTCTGATTGTCATAAAACCTACTGTTTATATTCAGTGCAGGTGTCCTAAACTTTCAAAGGTCTTGATTCTACCCAGCTTTCGAGTTTTCAATGTCCATGCTGGCTTGAACCCCGGAATTGCCCTTGCAGCTATATTCTATAGTTTATTTGTGGTGTTATAATTTATGTTAACATATAACTTCATTGTAGGTAGAGTGCTACTGAGTCTTTCACACACAAAAAAAGAAATCATAATGGAGATGGGTTTGCCTTTATGAAGGCATAGCAGCTGGCCCGACTTTGGAGGGCCCACTCTCTCTACAGGCCCCAGCGTCCCATAGGCCCCAGCGCAAAAGCACATGCATTTCTAACAGCCTACGGTCTACTTAATACAATGAACAGTAAATCTCAACTATTCATTTTGGAAATTGTAAAGTTTCAAATGCATCTTGTATGGATTTTCTTTGGTTATTTGGTTACAAGATGCTTCTTATTACTTATTCTCTTATCAGTCCACTATTTGATGAGTTTGGAATGAGAACAAACTGGACATCTGGGCTAAGACTTCCTCTTACGTGTCAGTAATCTCTGAAAATCGATGTCTGTATATAACAGTTGTTAGATGATAGCCGATGGTCTCCGATTGCAGTTTGCAGTTTGGCCGATGCCTTCCACCTCTTTACTGTACATGGACTGGGTTCATGTCGCTTAACTGTGAGTGGTCAGTACTACCTAGAAACCAGAACGTTTCCAAAAAAAAAAATCTTACCTCCTGTCCTGCAGATTCAGAAAGTGTTTATGGAGATTAAAGTTGGTGTGTAAATTTGAGAATAATTTTAGAAAGTTAGAAAGGAGGTAGGAGACATCAATATGAAAGTTGTCCAGTACAAAGGGACACCTGAAACTGTTCCTGATGTTAGTCCATTTGTTGTTTGGTTCAGATGGAGCTGTCTGACATGGCTTCACATGCTGGTCTTACCTTGGCCAGCCTCGTCCAGAGAGGGCAGGAGCTAGTCGAGAAGCTCCACATCCTAAAGGTGGACCACCAAGAGTTTGCCTGCATCAAGTTCCTCATCCTCTTTAACCCAGGTTAGTGACAACTGATGCTTTTTATCCATAATTGGTAAAAAAATAAAAATAAAAAAATAAAAAAAAGAAAGAAAGAAAAGAAAAGTCAAAAGGTCTTGAAGTTCCAAACAGATTTAATGGATTCTCTATGAATTATTCCACAAGTGTATTTAAGCCAAGAGACCTTTCAATATCTAATAATGCAAACAGCAATCAATCAATCAATCAGTCAGTCAATTAAATGATGATGATCAATGAATTAAATCTAGTGAAATGTAATCTGTAAGGTCCTTTAATTTGTGTGTTTAAAACTGTGTAAAAAAAACAAACTATATGTCTATGAAGGGAGGCCTTTATGTCTTTCGCCGAGCCTGTGTTGTCCCACACATCTAACACATACATGCCCATAGCTACAAGGAGCTTCCCACAGGATGCTGATTGGTCTGAAGCTTTGGTGGTTCGGACACAAAGGCATTACTTAATGCCTGATGAGAAGGACTTTCAGGTGATCATGTGATTCTTGTGTGACTGCGTGATATGAGAATCAAGCTGCCGTGTAAAGTAATGTGATTGAGGGCCGAACAAGAACAGTGTACACATACTTCCACATGGAACCACCAAGTTGTGAACCAAAATTGCTTTCTATTAGCTAACAGTTTTTTTATGCCTCTGCATCAGCAATAGCCACAGCCAGAGGCATGTTACTGTATTTCCGCAGTGGTCTATCCATTCCATGCTTGTGAACACAATATCTCAATAACGCCCCAAGGGAATTTCTTCAAATTTGGCATAAATGTTCATGTGATGTTAACGATTAATTGAGTATTTTTTGGTGGTCATAGGTCACTTTGATCTTGTTTGTCTCATTCTCATGAACACAATATCTCAAGAAAACCTTAAGGGAATTTCTCCAAATTTGGTCAGTATGACCTCAAAAAATATGTTTTTGGCCATAACTCAAGAATTCATATGCTAATTATGAAAAAACTTCACACAAATATCATGTAGGATAAAATTATGAAGTGGTGACATTTTATATCCAAAAGGTCAAAGGTCAGCTTCACTGTGACATCATAATGTAATATAATATATAATATACATCATATAATATTTATATAACGTCATATCTCAAGAACAGAAGGGGAGATATTTGGTCAGACACTGAATTGGTGACTTTAATCTTGAGTGTCCACCTTGGAACTGTGCTGATTGTGTAGATCTTCTGTGTTGCTGGGGTGAAGATGTGTTTGAAGCATCCATGTTTTCACAGACATAGATGTAAACTGTAAGAGAAACCTGGCTGGTGTGCGAGGGCATACAACTACGGGGCAGTAATTCTAGTTGTTTTTTGTTGTTGTTGTTGTTGTTGTTGTTGTTGTTGTTGTTGTTTTTCTTTTGTTTTTGCAGTTGCAGTTTGGTAGGTTTTTGAAACAAAACTACCAGTTTAGGTTTAGGAAGAAATCATTATTTAGGTTAGAATAGTCTGTTTCACAACATGAACCCCGTGCTGTGGCAGAGGGTACTAAAGGCTAACTTCCGCCATGTGCATTTTCCTACAACCCTTGTAAGGTGCCACCAGTTGCCATGCTACGGTTTCTGCAAGTTGTCATTCTTAACCTGGCAGACGGTTGTCAGAGGGCACAGTTTGAAGCAGTAGCCAGGTAGCATATGAAATGTAAGCTATTGAGAGTGAGGGTTGGACTACGAATCATTCAGAACACAATGCTTGCATTTTATGTCACTTTCAGGGGGCACACAAAATGTTTCTGAGGGCCTTCATTGGCCCACAGGCTGTACTGTCTCGAACTATGGATCAGAAAAAAAGAGTCTAAAGCCCAGTTGAGACCAAAGATTTGCAACAAGATGAAACTGTTGTAGAACATTGCAGAGAAAAGTTGCAGCGGTGTGAATTGGCCGGTCTGAGCTCGACTCAAGCCGGCTGACGGTGTTACCTGCATCTCAGCTGGTCAAATTACCAGTGACTGGTTTAAGAATGTAAAGCACGTCTCCTGTTTCAACAGCCAGTCAGCTTGTAGTGAAATCAAGTCAAAATGACCGCAGACAGCGTGTTCGCTTGCTGTGTCAGGTGCCACTGAGCCTTTGGTTTCTGCTGCTGTATATGCGTATTCACCAACACATGCACGCACACACACACACACACACACACACACACACATTCTCACTGACTGATTAATTGGTGTGAGTTATATATAATATTGTGGCCTATTTATTATGAATACAGTCCATCTGGAGCTCATTTTGTTGCTGTTTTTCACAGTTTCATCACTACCACAAATGCAACTGTAGCCAGTATCTCACTATCACTGTCCTCATTCATATTCTAAAGAAGCTACAAATTGTATTCAGCCACAAATTAAGCCTGAAAACCTGGAAATCAGAACAAAGTACAGAGAGTTGTTGGATGGAGATGATACACTGTCTCATCTAGTTGCATTAGTGTGAACCAGCAGGTTTTTAGAGCGTTGCAGAAAGGCTCATTGCAAATAGTTGCCTGTTTCAACTCATCTCATCACAAATCTTTGGTCTGAACTAGGCTTTCCTAGATCACCCGCTGCACCCTCTCCCTACCATCTTGTGCTGTCCAAACCAACTAGTGAGGATTTGACGTGGAATTTTAAACTCTTCCAACAGTGAGCCTGCACCGATGCTGACTTACTGACCGTGTTCACTACCGTATTGTGTGCAGCATGGAAGACTCACCATACAAATGAATTTCTGAGACTAACCCTACAAACTTAACCTGTTCAAACCAGATAGACATTTATAGACCTATTTTCATACAGATATTCAACATCTTTAAAGCTACATTGTATAAAGGATAAAGTACATCCTTCTCTAGTCTCTAGAAAACAGTCATGTTCACTTGATTGTAGTGCTGTATATTTACAACTGTTACAAAAGCCAAGCAGCTTTTAAACATCAGAGTAAAAAGCCAAAACATATTTTCAAAAAAAAGATAAAGCTTTTATTTCTCTTTATTTATTTGTTTGTTTAGCATGTTATTTATTTCCCTGTGGTTACAAAAAGCTATATTTCCATTTTTCACTGCAGAGAGTGAAATTTGTCCCAGAGGTTGCAGCTGTATTATACCCTACACCTTAGTGAATGGTGCTTCATTCATCTATGAAGATAAGTACAAACAGACTTACAGTCCATGACAGAGTAGGAGTGGGTAGGGTCTGGTTTTGGAGAGGCTTCTAACGTAGTTCCTCAGCCATAGCTGTCAAATACTATGTCCCTCCTCTTGAAATAGTACTCTCTGACGGCCCAGGAACCATGAAGATGAAACCTGCATTATTTATTATTTATTAAACTTTGTTCACTGATCAAACATAAACAACTGTTTCAACCTATATACAGCTTCAATTATGATGACTAGTGACATCCAGTACTTGAGATACAACAAGTGAAGAGGAACAGTCTTCCCTCCACCATAAGGGAATGTCCAACTTATTCCTCTTTTAAAGGAAAGCTTAAAGACTGGTTAAAGGATAACCAGAGGTGTGTCCATTAATTAATTAACTAGACTGAGATCACTAGATCCTCTTTCATTGGACTGTTTTGTAATGCTTATTTGGTAATGTAATTTGTATTTTGTAATTTGTAATTTTTATGTAATGTGTATTTCCATGTTTTTATATATTAGGCAATTAACATTCTGCCTAGGGACTACAGTTGAAAATTAGCTAATTAGCTATAAACTGGTACATTTACAACAATGTTCATCAATGTACATTGTCCCTAAACAAATAAACTAAACTAAACTAAACTAGACAATTTGTTTTTGTTAACTATTTGTTTCAAAAAAATATTTTTGGTCAAAAAGCAGCTGTCTAGACAACTCAAGCTGTAACTGTTGTGGTTCCAGGAATGTTATTATAGAGCTGTGATGCTAGTTAAAGATGAAAAAGAACAATTTAACAGGAGTGGTAGGCTACTTCTGATATGAAAATGTTTGACAACCTTTGCTCTGTGTAAATTCATTGGTTGTTGCTTTCCCTATGCTCCACCAACCAGATGTGACACCACTCGAAGACCATCAGTTAATAGAGAGTGTGCAGGAGCAGGTTGAAGGAGCCCTGCTGGAGTACACACTGTGCACATCCTCTCACCCTCCTGGACACTTTGCTCATCTGCTGCTTTGTTTGTCTGAGTTACGCTGTCTCAGCTCCTTCGCCGAAGACTACCTGTATTGCAAACACATGAGTGGTGAGGTGCCCTGCAACAACCTGCTCACTGAGATGCTCCATGCCAAACACAGCTGGGCATGAAGACTCAGAGCATCTTCAATTTTCTTCACAGTAGCATACGAAGGCATTAAGCTCTGATCAGTGTCTAATGCAATGAGATTACACTTGATATTTTTTGTGCTTTAAAACTGAATTTTAGTAATAAGTTATACAATAAAACTATATTGGAAATGGAAAAATGAGATTTGTATTCATTGCAACTACAGGCACTGAGGAGCGTTAAGTAGCAGTGTGTCGGGTTTAGTGGAATCTAGCCATGAGGACTGCAGATTGCAGCCAGCTGAAAGGTCTCCCATGTGCCAAGTGTGAAATCCCAGTTAGGACTCCTTCCGTGTTCGCTGTTCAGGAGGTTTTTAACCAGGAGACAAATTATCTGCAGGGGTTTCTCTCTCTCCAAAACAAACAAATCAGGTGATTGAATGTGAAAAAACACCTAATAAAGCAGTTTCATGTAACAAATATGTGTTTCGCCTACACTATTTGGCTCATCACACACAGGTTGCCAGCCAGCACCTGCTAATGTGTGCTCACCATTTTTTGCTGATAATGTACAGTCCCACTGAAATGAGAGTCAAGGCATCTTTATCTTCTGCACTGTAATACATTTCCTGGTGAAATGGAATACTTGATTAATATACAGTTACTGTATTGGACCAATAAAAGTGGGTGGGTTTAGACTTCAGTGGAGCAACAGCTGATTGCTGGCTCCACACACACACCTCCATAAGCATGAGATCAGGAGGAGAACAAAGGGGAAAATTAATTAATCAATCAATCAGATTAATGGATGAACAAATTAGACCTGTGCCACATTGTTTTGGAAATGACAAAGGTTTAATCATTGGGAAGTGGGCGTGTCATAACAGTTAAGTCAGGGCTGACTGGGACAAAGAAATGGCCCTGGTGGCTCACTATGATTGGTGAAATGCCATACGCACATACTATGTAACCAAAATTAAAATAAATCTCAGTAGTACCCTACATGCCCTGGAAGAGAGTACCATGGCTAGAAAATCAATGTGCTCATTCACTTCTAATATACATCCTGGTGGTAGTACATGGAGTACACAATGCCTATACTTTGGTGAAAGCACTTGCCAAAGAAACTCCACAAGATTTATCATTTCAATTTTTAATAAAATGTGTGTAAGTACAAATAAAATACATAAATCAGCAAGACCATACCATCATGTAAAATAAAGACTTCCTCAAAATGGCTCCTTAAACATAAATATATTATTTAAATCAGGAGAGACACGTTTTTAGTTTGGAAAGAAAATGTTTAATTACAACTGCACATGAGAATGAAATGTGAAAATGTGAAAAGTCTTTGGCGATTAGACCCCTTCGAGATGGTGAGCTATAAGGAGGATGATGGATCTGTAGCCAATCACGAAGGTCATGTCATATCACACCAAGCTTAGCATCTTTGCACTGGCTGCCCGTTAATTTTAGAATTCAGTTCAAAATTCTATTGATCACCCATAAGGCAATTCAAGATCTGGCCCCAGAATATATTAAAGAACTTTTAACACAGCACTCAACAGCCAGACCTTTGAGATTAGAGGAGCAAAATTTATTAATGGTTCCTCACTCAAGATTAAAAACAAAGGGTGACCGTGCTTTCTCTGTGATGGCCCCTCGCTTATGGAATAGTCTTCCCCTCAGCATAAAATCAACAGATTCCATTACAACTTTCAAAAGCCTTCTCAAAACCCACTTCTACACTATGGCCTACAGTTAATCACATATTATGTTTTATGGTTTTTATTGTCTTTTGTGTTTGCTTGTTTGTTTGTTTTATTTTGGAAAGCACTTTTTACGTGGCTTGAAAAGTGCTTTATAAATAAAATCATTATTATTATTATTAATTAGGGAACCCCCCCAAAACAGTGTAAAGAGTAAAGAGTGAGAGGGACAACAAACGAGTTGACGTGAGGCAATCCATACCTTACCAGGAGGCAACAGGCTTCTAACGAAACAAGCAATCAAGATTAGGAGGGAATGCATTGCAAAAGAAGACATGAACAAACTGAGATGAGGAGGCAGTCAAATATAAATGAACAGATTTGATGGCATGCATGACTGCTGAATGGGGTAGTTTAACCTTAATGAGAACATATGGTATGGATGAGACTGGGACAACAAATGGGGAGCTGCTATCTAGAAAACAGGGGATGTGAGATAAGCACGGAAAAGTAAAGTGGCAGAGGGAGGCTTGAAGAGGTCTAACCACCGAAATGAAGCCAGGGGTGAAATGGCTGTGGCAGGGGATAAGGTCATATGGCAGAGGGGAGGCTATGGGTGTCTATATGTTGAACAAAATGAAAGGTCAACGAGGACCAACAAAAATGAAAGATTGTAAGACCAAACAGAAATTAAGGTCAGAAGACCATCTTAATAGGGGAGAGTTGCCACAATTGTAATGTTTTTCACTTTTCACTCTATTACTCAGAGATCGTTTTATCTACATACGTAATATTTTCAGGCAAAGCACCAAAACATGTCTGCTATTGTGAACCACTTAAAGTTTTCCAATTGATAAAACAGGTCTTGAGTAATAAAACTGAAAGCACATTCTGTCCGATGTTACAACTGTAACAGCAGGAGTTACAATTGTAACACTGCTAAAAAAGTAGCATTAAACTCATCGTTTTCAGGTCAGATCAATTATATTTCATTCAGGCAACTGTTTAATATTTCTTACATACCAAGAATGTGATAAGAATGTATCAAAAATATTGTGTATTACTAAAACTTACTGGATATACCAGTTGGAGCATTTGTGTGAATTCCTTGATAGGAAAATGCACTGATTATGCCTACAAAGTTAGCAACTTTGACTGATGGAGTTGTAAAAATGTTATACAACCCTAATTTGATTTAGAATATAATTGAATGACAGCTGACTGAACACAGAATATTGGCAAATATGGCATATGAGTTTTGAAAAAGTCCCATTCATACCTGCACTGACCCCTACAGTGTCAAATATATAGCAACACCCCAAATCACTTATTTTTTACGTCTATGTTATAGAGAAACAGTCTATTTGTATTTTAAAGTCTTATTGCAAAAACTCGACTTAAAATGTCAGTTGCATAAAGAAGTGCATTCAAGGTGCGCCCAAAATAGGTTGCAATAACATTTGCCAACAGACAGAACCAAATAGGTTAGGCTATTACATTTCAAGTTAGGACTAGGCTTACATCTCAGTGCAAAAAACATCATAATATGTGCAGTTCAGCATCTAGTGCATTTTTTAAAAGGTAAAACTGCAACAATAGTAGGGATGGGAATTGATAGGATTTTATTATATCAATCCCATTATTGATTCTGCTTATCGATCCGATTCTTTATTGATTCCCTTATCAATTCCTCCTGTGAATTTTCTGTGTAGTAAAAGACCTTACAGGTTTTCTGTGTCAACAGCACCAATTTTTTTGAGTTTCTATTCTAAACAAGAGGTAAGAGCTTGTGTAAGTAAACACATATGCAATTGGTCACTGGATCCTAGATCTCTGGACATATAAATAAATAAAAATAAATTAAAATCTTTGTCCTACATGCCCTTTGCAGCAAGTGTGATTGGAGTTTGCTGGCTAAACGAAGGGGGAGGGGGGCTGGGACGTGGAGCTGGGGCAGCGACACTGCAGGCAGCAGAAATACTCGGTCCACCACTATCATCTAAAATGGAACAAAGAAAAGAATATTTGTCCAGCATTTGTTTACATCTACATCAAATAATGTTACAGAGAATCTGTCATTGAATGCATTGTGCCATTGTTAACATGGGACAGGACAGACGTACCATCACTGGCACTGCTCTGCTTGCTGCAGATGCACTCGTTGACCAGAGACTGTCGAACACATAGCACTCTTGATATTTAATCTGATGCTATGACAAATGCATCAGCATGTTGGTGGTGTTTCCGCCCTTGCATGTAATTGCAGTGCTGCATAAATTGCACGTTGCGCTGTTAGCCATGCCTTTGACCACTTCTGTCTCTCCGCCATTACGTCTTCTTTGTTGTTGAACGTGCTGCTGACTGACGGACATGACATGCGTCATCGATTCAGCGTAATGGAAAGAATCGATAAGAGAATCGTTAAGCATAAAGGCTAATGATATCGATGAATTGAACCAGTTGGAACCGGTTCTAAACAGGAACCCGTTCTCGGTTCCTATCCCTAAACAATAGGCTACCAATTTAAAGGTAAAACTGACCTCGGTGGCGTAAAGAACATGCCACACAGAACAAAGTGCATAAACGCAGCAACCAGAAATATTAAACTTTAAGATAAGATAAGATAAGATAAGATAAGATAAGATAAGATACACCTTTATTGATCCCACAATTGAGAAATTCCAGTGTTACAGCAGTCAAGGGGAAAGAGTCAGATTAAATATTAAAAAGATTAAAGATTAAAAAAATGTGTTCACATTAAAACATTTGCTAAGCTATAAGGCACAGAACAAAGTAAAAATCAGCCTACAACTTACACAACAAAACCAACAAAACAGAACATTTCCCCCATACACATTTTATAGTGTGTGTATAGGCCACTCTTCGCACAGACAGCCCCCCTTGTCTTTAGCACATCAGCTGATATCAAGCCCCTTTTTCTGGTCCTTTGTGGGGACATTCTGTAAAACAAACAAAAAAGCAAACAAAGAGCAGAATTATTCGAGCTGCGCTTGCAAATTTCTGCCATCGTCTAAAATGTAACGTGTTACAACTGGGCCACTCGGCTCACCGTTCATTTGACGTAGCTTACAGAACGGACCTAACAATCATAACGTGTTAAAACAATGCAGACTAGTGACGAACATATACATACAGACACCCAAGCAGATTGTAGCTCTGTAACATTAAATAAAAAGTCTTTAGTCAAAAAATACTGCGGGAGTGTATTTTTACTTACTTTATGTAAAACCAGCTTCTCCACGGATATCTCCCTGCAGCCTGGATGAGAAGACTTGAAACTTCCTGGGCATGTGTATTACGGTACTTGTCACATGCTGACGTGATGACATCTTGACCGCATTGACCAATCAAGAGAAAACGTGCATGTTACAACCTTGACGTGTTACATTCAAGGCGGCTCTCCCCTATAATGCAAACAGAAAGCAAAGGTCCAGCGACCAAACATAAATTAGAGTCAGCAATTTTCAGCATGACAGCAACAGAAATTCAGGGTCTGATGACCAAACTGAGATTAATGTGACTGGTGCAAGGTCCTAGCGACCTGGGCCTATGTGTGCGGGACATAAAAGATAAATAAGACAAAACATAAATTAAAGCTGCAAGCAGCGATGGGCGGGACCTTGGACCCTCGCTGTCGGCCTCCAGCTCACGTAGACGGTGTGAATTAGCCTATTCGTAGGAGTCGAAATGACGATAAAACAAGCAATGTCAATATAACGCAAGGTCATTTTTGGCAATAAACCCATGACTTGGGAATAGAACTTTGATGGCTTCTGAAAACCAAACTACTGATGAGGACATCAATCAATCAATCAATCAATCAATCAATCAATCAAAATCACAATTTGCCTCACAGGGTTTTACAGCATACAACATCCCTCTGTCCTTAGGACCCAATGAGACAGAAGGGGAGACAGAGAGAGATGTAGGACAGACAATAATGACAGTAGCTTACAACTACATTAATAAAAGTAATAATATTATAATTATAATTCTGACTATTGTGGTACAATATGTTGAATTAATGACTGATAGTATACATATGTGACAATAATCATATGTGTATAATAACAGTAGAAGTATGACACACACAGACAGACACAGATACACACACACAGACACAGTCAGAAAGACTGCATGTAGTTAGGTGACAGCCCAGGCACTTCAAGATGAGCTGACTAATGACTAATGATAACAGAATCAGCAGGAAGCATTTGACACCACAGCAGCAACACAACCTCACATGTCATATTATCCAGGCACCGCAATGATAGAAGTTAACCTGCGAGACAGTGGAGCACAAAGGCTATGGAGAACAGTTACTGACATGCAGTACGGCTGAGTTAGTGACATGCAGTAACAGGACACGAGAGAGAGACAGAGGGAGAGGGAGAGAGGGAGGAGGGAGAGAAGCGAGGGAGAGAAGGGAGAGAGAGGAGAGAGGGGGAGGGACGGAGGGGGGGGGGGTCAGGGAGTGGAGTGTGTGTGTGTGTCTGTCTGTCTGTCTGTCTGTGTGTGTCTGTGTCTCTCTGTGTCATACTTCTACTGTTATTATACAACACATATGATTATTGTCACATATGTATACTATCAGATATTAATATATACTTTCAACATGTTGTACTAAAATAGCCAGAATTATAATTAGGGAGCGAGCCTAGAGGCAGAGGACCCCTCACAGAGGCGAGGACCCTATTGTTTTTGGTGCGTTTATTATTATTATTTCTTTCTTTCTGTCTTTCTCCCGCCGCCTCTTTGAACTGGAATTTGACCCCCTAAACATGCTCCAAAACTCACCAAAATTGGCACGTATATCAGAAATCATAAAATGAACCCCTCAAGTGCCAAAATGGGCTCTTTAGAGCCATCTAGGCACACTATAATGGCCACTGCAGCCTGTAGGTGTGTTGTTTTTGTCATGTCATCCTCAAAATTAAGGAACAGGAATCTGATGGGAGAAAATTCACTCATCTAATTTGCATATTGTGATATCACTTCTACATACCTACAGCTACAGAAAGCATTTAAACATCAAAACGTTCAGCTCTGTGAGAATTTTCTGATGTTTGTGGCAATATGTGTGATATTTCTAAATAATTCGCTGGAGGCTGAAACCGGCGCGAGGCGAGGTCCCGCCAAACGCTGCTTGCAGCTTTAATTATAATCTTATTACTGTCATTGATGTCATTGTAACACACACAGACACACACAGACAGACACACACACACACACACACACAGACACACACACACACACACGGAGACGTGTCTGTCAGAGTGAAGCTTTTGTTATGCTAATTAATGACAACTGAATTTGACACAGAGAAACTAGGTGACAACAAAATGGGTTGAAAGTTTCTCGAACTAGTCCTTTCAGTTCCCAAACCGTGGGTCCGATCTTCAATCTGAAGGCATCACTAGATAGATAAACTTGTTCTGAACGCAGAAATATATGCCTCTTATGTGTATGGACTCAAAAATGTGACATTAGTCACAAGTTTAGGATGTGTTGGCCCTCATCTTTTCTTACAGAGATCATCATGAGGATTCGCTTTGGAGCTATTTGGCAAAAATGTGTACATGTGAGAGACTCCATGTCAACATTTCTGTGAGCAGGACAAATTTTCCTACGTTTTGTGATAGAAATTGTGTCTGTACAGTGAAAATTGTGGCCGTATGAGCGAGTTGAAGATAAAAGTTTTAGACAATTTTTAGAGCTCTCTCCACTCTAGCGCGGAACATTCCGTGCAATAGACACCCATTATAAACGGACAATTTCTCCACTTTTGCTCATGGTACTCTGAGAGGCACCGATAAAAAAACGATAAAAGATAGGGAAAAGATGAAAACATGAGTGAACAGATGAGACCTGTGGCAACATTTGAGAGTTGGAATGGAGTCTGTAGGTCAAAGTATGGAGACACTGTAAAGGCTAGAAAAAGCCCAAAGATTGGTCTCTTTCTCCCCCCTGCTGCCATTCATTTCCTATGGGACAGCTTTCGAAGACCGTCAGGACGTTTTTCTGACATCTCACCTTCAGGAGCCCAAGGGGAAGCATGTAAAGATTAAAGAGCAGTGGACCTAAAATTGAGCCTTGGGGAACCCCACATCCAATTTCATGGGTTCCTGAGGAACATGTATCCATACTTACATAAAAGCATCGGTCTGTGAGATAAAAACAAAACCAGTTAAGGACAGTACCAGAGAGGCCAACCAGGTGTCTGAGTCTTTTTAATAAAATGTGATGGTCTACCGTATCAAAAGCGGCGTTTAGATCCAGTAGAACCAACACTGTGAGCTTTTTGTTATCTAAATTCCACCTGATGTCGTTTAAAATCTTTAGAAGGGCTGTCTCGGTACTTTGGTTCCTCCTAAAATCAGACTGATACCTCTCTAAAATTGCATTTCTGTTTAAAAAGTCATTAACTTGGTTAAAAAACATTTTTTCTAAAATTTTACGTAAAAACGGTAAGTTGGATACAGGCCGATAATTATTAAGAATGTTGGGGTCTAAGTTGCTCTTCTTCAGAAGGGGCTTCACCACCGCCGTTTTAAAGGCGGTGGGGAAGACACCCGTCTGAAGAGAGCAATTCATGATGTTTAAAAACTGCTCCTCAAAGAAACCATAAAAAGTCTTTAAAAGTTATGTGGGAATTGGATCTAAAAGGCAGGTTGTTGGGTTTACTTGGGAGAAAACTCGACCAAGTGTCCTTGCATCAACCAGGGCAAAACTCTCCAGTGTTTCCTCAGGCAAGGACAACAGTCCAGGTGTGGTAACAGACAGAACTTTCTTGGATAACAGACTGGATCTGATGTCCTTGATTTTAGTTCTGAAGTGGTCTGCAAAGTCTTCTCAAAGATCATCTGTTGGTGTCTTAAGAACTTTATTAACATCAGTGCCTGTTAAAATGTTAAAAGTGGAGAAGAGGAACTGGGGGTTGTTTTATGGTTGGTGATGAGTTGTGAGAAATGGGAAATTCGGGCCTTTTTGACTGCGTTATTGTAGGTTTTGAGTTGTTGACGTAAAATCTTGTAATGAACGATCAGTTTACTCTTTCTCCATCTTCTCTCAGCACTCCTGCATTGTCTTTTCAATTTATTAATTTCACCGTTTTTTCTCCACGGGGGTGTAGGTTTTCTTTTTATTGTTTTCGTTACAGGTGGAGCTACTGAGTCGAGAGTTGACTTCAGTTTGCTGTTAAAATTATCAACGATAAAATCACAAGGTGCAGGTAAAACTTCAGCAGGAGTGCTCTGTAAAATCTCAATAAAATTTGCAGCCACTTCAGAAGTAAGATAGCGCCTCCTCACTGTTCTCACCAGGGCCTCCTCCTTTTTAAAACCGGTGATGTTAAAAAATACACAGTAGTGGTCGGACACAGCCAGGTCAACAACAGAGGACACACCGATGGACAGGCCATGGGTTATGACCAGGTCCAGGGTGTGTCCTCTGTTGTGAGTTGGCTGTGTGACATGCTGCTTAAAATCAAGACAATTTAAAAGGTTTAAAAACTCTCTGGATACTGGATACGAGGTATCATCAACGTGTAGATTAAAATCTCCAGTTATTAAAATCCTGCTATAAGAGGTGTGAATGATTGATAAAAGTTCAGAGAATTCACTGATAAAAGAACTAGAGTGATGGGGTGGTCTGTAAACAGTGATACAAAGAATCGGAGGGCTGCTAAAAGTAAAGGCATGGTGCTCAAATGACTTGTAACTGTTAAAAGACACTCCATTTGAGGTCGGTGTGTCATTTGTAATGGATGCCGTCCCGCCTCCTCTTCTACCCTCTCTAGTAGAAAACAAAAAATTAAAATTTGGTGGGCAGGCCTCGGTGAGTACAACAGGTGCGTCAGTGGCAAGCCATGTCTCAGTTAAAAGAAGACAGTCTAACTTATTATCTAAAATCACGTCATTCATTAAAAAAGTTCTATTTAAAAGAGAGCGAACATTAAAAAGTGCCACATTGATGGTGACAGGTGGCTTGTTGATCACGGAGGTGGGTTGTGGGTGTTTTGTGAGTGGTCGAAGGTTATGGAGGTTCACAGAGTGAGTATGGCGGTGTCTGATGTGTTGATGTAGTGTAATGATTACCGGAATGGATGAGGTGTTGGTGTGAATATGAGGTCCAAGTCCGGTACTGTGTGTATGGTGGTCAGAGGTGGAACTGAGTGGATAGGAGCATGGACCTGGGGGACATCAATTGGTGTGGGACAGAGCAGCTGGTGCGGGTTTGGGGAAAACTGCATGCTGAACACCGTATGCCAGGTTGGCTGAGAGCATGCAGGCACCTGCCCTGTTAAGATGGAGCCCGTCTGGCCCAAAGAGGTGTCGTCTCTCCCAGAAAACATCAAAGTTGTTGATGAAGCCGACGTGGTGGGAGTTGCAGGCAGAGGAAAGCCATGTATTGAGGCTCAACCTACGGCTGAAGGTGCCAATCCCTCTGCCACAGGTGGAGGTGGGGCCGGAGTCCCTTAGACCAAGCAGCCATTACACAAACGGATGGCGCATCACAGGAGGGCCACTACTACAGGCCAGGACTCAGCAGTCCACCTCCACCTCAAGGAGCAGGGGCACTCCTTTGATGACCACAAGGTGTGCGTTCTAGCCAGAGAGGACAGATGGTTTGAGAGAGGGGTAAAAGAAGCCATTCATGTCAAACTAGAACGGCCATCTTTAAACAGAGGAGGGGGCCTCAGACACCACTTGTCTCCTACCTACAATGCTGTCCTTAGAGCCCTCCCAAGGAAGTGCAGCCATCGTTCCCACCTGCAGTCAGGTGACCCCCAACGACCCTCCTAAGAGGGCGGGGAGGGGTAACGACCGCCCATCAAGGCCAACGACTCACATTAACACCTAACGAGTCTATTGGTTTCGGGTCACATGACCCTTGTTTTGCCACTAGCCTCCTGGTAGATAAATATCTGGTACTCCCCACCAGACTCTTTTAGAACTGAGGAAGCCTCTTCGATGAGAGGCGAAACGTCTTCTACTCACACGAGGTTAGTCCAGTTGCCATATTTTATGCCTGTTTGAGATTTATCATGACCTGGATGACTGAGAATATTCACAGATTTAAAAATTCGAAGCTTCTGCACTTTTTTTCCGCTTTTTTAGGGGAGGCCTTAAACGCAACACTAACTGCGTCAACGAGCCACAAGTGCACTCAGAGCCGCTCTGAGTCTGGTGTCAGAGACACTTCTGATCCTCTGAGTTGCGCATCTGTTTGACTGTGTTGCAGTGTGCGCTGAGAGTTTTAATTATAGGTGCTCACAGACTCGGGCGCACTATAAGCGGAGCGTTGAGTGCACTTCCGCGTTGTAGTTTCCAACAAAAATGTCCGTGAAACACTACATTACCCCCAATTCTTGCACGTTTCTGTCATGGCGATGTGAAAAATACATGTCGAGCAGTCTTTTGAGTGACACTGGTGTGCGGAGTCCACACGGTCGTAAAATCTGAGCTTTGCACGCACAGGGCTTGCGGATGTCCGCTTTTAGTCTGCGTGGACATCCGCGGAGTCACCCCCACCCCCCATCGAATGCTTTGAATTATATTTGTTCTGAGCTCCGAAGCTTTGAATGTCCAAATATGGATTCGGAGGTCAGCCCTAGTAGCAGTACACTGAACAAAAACAGAACACAAATAAAGGACTGTATACCACTGTGTGTCAGGTGGTATGTTTGAAAGCGACGTGTGTGATCTGGCACATGTGGTGTCTCTGTTTCCACCACTGCATTTAACTGATAATCCGGTTTCTTGATTGGAAAAATGGGCGTGTTTCAGAGATTTCTAGTTTTGACCAGAACTCTGGCTTTTCCAAGCTTTCAATTGTGGGTCGGATACCATCAATGGCATGCTGCTGGAGAGGATGCTGCTTCTGGTATGGTGGGCTAGCATGTGTTTTTAGTGTGATGCCAACAGGTTGCGCTGATTTTATCAAGCCTACGTCTGTTTTATGTGTTGTCCATAGCTGTGGTGGAACTTTACTCAGCAACTGTGCATGTTCTTCTATGACTGCCATCTGTGTGTGAGTAGTACCATCTACAAGTACCTTTTCTGCAACTGCTTCATCACCTGTCTTAGTTGAGATTCTGATGTATTGTTTGTCATCTGAAATGTGGATGTATTTGTTCTTGGTGGGTAACCACTCTCACACCTGCAGTGCACGTCTGACCATTGGACCCAGATGATGAGACTCATAACCTTCTGCTATCATCAGTGTAACGTGTGGTGCAGAATTTGGCACCTGAAACCATCCTGCTAATTCTTCCAGGAAGCGGATGGCTGCCGCCACACCTTGAGGTCCTAAATATATGTCTTCCAGGGCTGCACGATATTGGAAAAAACTGACATTGTGATTTTTTGGGGGTTTGCGATATATTGCGATATATATTGCCATATTAAAAATAGAAGAATTTTCACCAGATGACTTGAATAGCTCTGTTTGGGAAGAATTTGGTTGACTCACCATGACACCATTGTATTCATATAATACAGTTTAATCCAGGCGAAGGGGGTTCATCTGTGAATGATGAAGATTGCTGTATATAAAAGGGATCCAGGAGGCCATGTCTCTGTACATAATAGATTTTTTCTATTTATTTAACATTGTATTTCACACTTCAATGGAAACAGCAGCAAAATAGTAAACATATTTTAAACAAAAAAATAAAAGAGCAGGTGCTCCACACAGCCTAGTACACACTAAGACACACTATTATTATTTTATTTTTATTATTATCATTATTTGAGATTAATTAAACAGGAGGAGACATGAGGCGCGCTGGCCGCAGATGCAGCTCCGTGTGGGATTGCTTTGAGCAGGCGGGCAACTTCGTCCGCTGCACGAAATGCGACGCCAGGCTCAAATACTGCAGCGGCGCCACCAGCTCCACGATGAGCCACATGAACCGGCATCACTCGTCCGCCGCCGGTGGACAGAGACGAGAAGCCGCTGGCGGGGGGTCGCCGCGCCGTGCCTGGAGGAGGACGGCGGCGGCGGAGGCGCGGACATCATGCAGGTGGCCATCATGACGCCGCAGTGCCAAAATAAATAAAAGCCTGTTACCAATAGATGCCTGGACTCTTTAAAACGCCCGGGGTCCACATCGATTTTGCAAAAATAAACGCCCAGGCTACTAATTGGTCATTTACTAATTGGTATATGAACTTACCAACTGCAAGATGCAGCCTGTGTCCGAAGCACTGCAGCCTGGTCCACTTGTTCAACGCAGCTGCCCTCACCATGTTTGCAGCATTGTCTGTCGTCATACAAACTAGACGTTCCTCATCCAGGTTCCATGAAGCCACAGCTTCTCTCAGCCCCGCTGCAATGTTCTCACTTGTATGAACATCCGGGAAAAATGCAGTTTGCAAACAGCGACTTTTGAGTTCAAACTTCTCATTAATGAAGTGGATGGTCAGACTGATTTATGGTGCTGTTGTCCGGCTGGACCACAAGTCCGTTGTAACTGCATAATGTACTGCTTGCAACAGCTCATCTTCAACGTGTACCTTCTGTTTATTATACAGCTCTGGGATGGCCATTTCAGAGAAATATGCGTGATGCGTATTGGTGATGGTATTTCATACCGCTTGTCGAGCGTGCGGATCATTATTTTAAACCCCTCTTTAGCGACGGTGTTCACCATGTCTTTCGCCAGGTGAAAAGTTATTGCATCCGTGATTTGTCGATGCTGTTTGGACTTCCTATCATAAGGTGTTATGCTGGCAAAGGCGTCTGTAATTGTTTTTTGAGTAGATGAAGTTTCACCTGGGGTCCTTGGTTTGCACTGGTCATACAGGTGCTTGTGATGGCGTTTCAAATGGTCAAACAGGTTCGACGTATTACCTGGTGTTGAGGCAATCACGGCGAGGCACTGTCGGCAGAGGACGTTTTTTTGTTCCTTATAATCTTTTTTATAGCCGAAATACTTCCAAATTTCGGATGTTGACTTTCTTTTGGGGACAAAATCCTCCGTCGCTTCCTCCTGCATGTCGCCTGTTTTCAGAGTGTAACCTGAGAGCGCCCCCCCCTCCACAGCAGAGTGGAGGGGGGGCGCTCTCAGGGGCCGATGACTGCTTAGCAGGAGGGAGGGAGGGAGAGAGAGAGAGAGGCTGTGTGGAGCATGGAGCAGCTTGCTGCTTTTATGAAGCAAAACAAAAGTTTGCGTGTTCTAAAAAAAAGATAAAAATATCGCACATGTTGCGATGTGACTATCGCGCATGCGCACATCGCGATGGCGATGTTCAAACGATATATCGTGCAGGCCTAATGTATTCACTAGTGATGTGTAGCCCAGATAAAAAAAGAAACAATTGGATGAGACTAGTAATAAATGAAGAGAGGGAGTAGTTATTTTCTTTATTTTATTTGTTTACATCAGCGAAGTGTTAAATGTCCTATTGCAGTTGAATGCACCACTCAGTTCACCCAATGTGGGGTTACCTATCCTCAACAGCCAATCAGAGTCTACGCAGGTCGCGCTCAGCCTGTCAGCTCGGAGGTGAAGAGCAGGCGCGTTGTTCTTCCGTTTTTTTTTTTCTCATCTCAGCCGCGGGAGTGAAGGCAGCTACTGTCAGGACGACAGAGAAATGCAGAGAAAGAAAAAGGAGAAAAAACCCTGAGTTAAGTTGTGGAAAGAGGAAAAGAAGAAGCCAGCGCACTTACCTACCGGAGGTCCGGAGCAGAGTGAGTGAACGAAGGAGAGAAGTAACGTAGGCTAACCACTTACCTTCCATCCGGAGAGCCGCTGTAGCTCCGACATCGGCGTGCTCGGCTTTCACACAGAGCAACGGTGAGAAACGTGCCTCTTTAGCTGCTCTGATGCTATTTTTCTGTGGTTTCTCCATGTGCTAAAGAAAGCAGTGGTGATATTAAAGGTTATGAAAGTGAGGTGAAGCGAATAACGGTGCAGTGTTTCTGAACACGTGGTGTCTGTTATCTTATGCCGATGTATATGTTAAAGGGGAAGTTGTTTCGTTTTCCTATTGCCAACTTAAGGATGAATAATTTGATAAATCACATGATGAGAGTCGAATAATATTTTACTTTGTAAAATGCAAATTGTTGAAGGGATTTAATTCATTTCAACATTGAGTTTGAAGTAAGCTAGAGGGTAATTTTTGGTGCAGTCTCTCTCTCATGAATAGGCCTATAGTGTAAGAGTGGATTAAGCACACTTCTTTGATACCTCTAAAACAAACTCAGTATGTGTATTTACTGCTATTTTATTTGCACATGATTTTGTTATAGCTATTATATGTGATATTTTGAATGTTAATGGTTACTTGTCGAGTTACTGTTCACATGAACAGAGAGATATGTGGGTACTTGAATGTTTAGTTCTCATGTTTGATATACTTGAAAATTGAATGTTGTACAACTGAAAGAAACTGAAGATTTGAGATTTGATGAGATTTATGAGGTTTGATGTAATATTTTGATTTTGACATTTAAACCTTTAAGGATGCATCTGAGAATGGAATATAAATTATATGACCTTGTTTATAGGTCAGGTTTTTTTGAGAGGACGAGAAAACTCGAGGACCAGGACGAGATTCCGGTCGTGACAGATGGCGAGCCAACTACTTTGAGGAAGAATCACCACAAAGGAGATATACACGTACACACTCACACACATACATTCCCAGAGCACTTCCCTGGACCTTTAAAATCAGGTGCACCCCCAACTCTTATTTTGAAGGGCCCCAACGGACATTTTCATTTGATTTAAGTGTGCACACTATTTATTTTTATTTCTGATAACTTGGGTCATTATTTCATATTTTTGTACAAATTGAACAATTCTTTATTCATTGTAACAATACAAGAGTGGCTACTCAATGCTTATTCCTGTGTTTGACTCATTATTGCTGCTCAACACTTGGCTCCTTACGAATTTGGTGTCTTCTGATTCTGGCCAGTGTCTTCTGGTCTTATTAAAGTCCAACCTGTTATTATACTGTAATTCACTTTTATATCACTAAAAATTGGTTACAGATGGCATGGTTTTTTATTGAGCACTGTGTCCCAGCATTCTTGATAATCTACATGAGTCTGGTCCGCGTCATACATGAGCATGCAATGCAGTGGCAGAGTGGGAGTATGTGCTGTGTCAAAATGTAACCTGACCCATGGTTCCCACTGAGTCCATGTCTGTTTGAGGTGAGACTCTTCTGGTGTCAGTTGGAGCCAGTAGACTAATGCCTGTGATGTCTCTGTGGCGTTCACGGGCAGCTGTGGCATTGTGCTTTGTGGGGGGTCTTCAGAGAAGTCTAAATATAGTCCATCTTGAGTACACATGATCTTAGTTTTGAGAGGACACAATATATCTCTGCCTAGAAGGTTCACTGGTGTATGAGCCGAGTAGAGTAGGTGTGCAAATATGACTTTACTGGCGATTAGCATTGGAACGGATTCTGTCATTGGTATGACTTGTGATTTCCCAGAGAAGCCTATGGTCTTGATGGATGACTTCGAGAGGGGGAGTTTGGAGCCTTCTTTCCCAGTGCATGAATATGTGGTCCCTGTGTCCACCATAAAGGGATATGCTTGTTTGTGGATGACAACAGGTATAGTTGGTTCGTCGTGTGGCTGTAATGAAATGACTGGTGACATTACTTCCCCCTCAGGCTTCTCTAGGCAGCCCTACCATGGGCACCCTGTCTCCATGTTCGGCCAATTTTCTGCTGGACCTTCCCATGGGTTGACCGGACACTCCCTACATCAGTGGCCGGGCTGGTTACAACCCCAACATAGATAGTCAGGTGCAGCAGGATTCACTCCTGGATATCCTGTGTTCATTTCCGGGGAGCCTGTTATTGCGGTGGCTGGGGTCCTGGAGAAAAGTTCGATCCCCCTTTCCATCCTCCTCGGCCTGCTGGTCCTCCCCTTGGTCCGCCTCAATCCCGCCCCCTCGGGGCCTCTGGCTACCGTTGTTTCCACCTGCTCATTGTGGATAACAGTAGTGGTAATGGCCCTCATTTATCAAACGAGCGTAGAAACAGGTGCAGATCTGAGCACAGTATTCATCTTATGATAGGGCACACGTGTGATTTATGAAACGTTCGTATCTGACCAGTCCCAGCGTACGAATGATCAGGCCTTGATAAATGCGGCGGCTGAAATCAATCGTCATTAGCATGTCATGCCCTTAAATATTCTTGGTTCAGAGGCCTCGCCCTGTGAGGTCGCAACCAAGCCCCAACCTCCGGGGGAGACGAGTGAGACCAATGCGGACCCCCATGTTAAAATGCCCAACTTTAGAGCAGAAATAAACATGTTTACAGCCTCGTACAAAAAAATTGGTTTTGGTCTCTATAGTTAATTTCCCCTTTCATGACAACTCTGGGGGGGGGGGGTTTCTAAGTCTTACGTTTAAATGTTATTAAGGTTTGAAATTGCGCATAATTAAGGGCGTGGCTTTGAATGACAGGTTGCACCATCACAGGTGGCTAACTAGCATGCTAACTAGCCGCTGGCTCTGCTGTGCGGAGCTGAGCTCAGACTCGGCCGTCTGCTCGGCGTCATCTCAGCCAGTTCATGCCCATGTTCAAGGCATTGAATCTGTCCTCTCTGCCGTGACTGTGCCTTCTGGATATTTTTTCAGGCAAATATTGGAGTAACATATGATTATGATTGTTTTATTGATGTATATGGCCTTGTTGTCCTGTTGTTTGTTGCTGTCTTGTTTTTTATGTGTTTGGCATTAATTGCCGCAGGGACGAAAGATGGAAATTAGCCACTGGCTACAATCTTGCATATTTACTCTTGTGTGTTCATCAATATGTACTGTCCCTGTTTTAAAAATAAAGTCAAAGTCAAAAGTCAAAACATGGCTTGCTGTTCGATTAATTATACCAACAGACTGTCCAAGAAGTCCGTGCTCCAGGTTTTTCGGTAAGTGAAATTCGGAAATTCTAGTATTATTTTAATTATGTTTATATGTTAGCACTAATAAAGGTCCACCACATTAGTTAGCTAACGTGATGCAACGTTAACGTTGTCATATGAGCAGTGTAACGGTAACGTAACATTAAGGCTATACTTGTGTATGTAAATTAAAAAGTGGCGAACTGTGTGAAATTACAATAAGGTGTGTAACGTAATTAAAAAAAGCTAATGTGACATTTGACTGTCACATAAAATATTAATAAGATTAGTGTATGATATAGGCCTGTAGTTACACAACAATAGATAATGCACAGACAGAATATGGGGACTGTGATGGTCACCACCTTTTTGTTTTGCTAAAATAAATTGATTATGATCTGTTGAACATTGAAGTAATTTAAATTGTATTGTTTGCATGTAAAAGTGTCTGCAAAGTAGGTAGCTAACGCATATATTACTTTGAATATCTATTTGTGTAAAGTTTTCCTCTAGGTGACCCAGACAGACTGGATCAGTGGACACTCAACACCAGAAGACAGAACTGGACTCCAAACAAGACTTCCCGTCTGTGTAGTGAACATTTTGAGTCATCAGCACTGACTCCAGGATAAAGACACCTTTTTTCATACAGTACCTCGGAAACCTCGGAGTAACATTTGATCAAGATTTGTCTTTTAATTCTCATTTAAAACAAACCTCACGGACTGCATTTTTTCATCTGCGTAATATTGCAAAAATTAGGCCTATCTTGACCCAAAAAGATGCAGAAAAATTGGTCCACGCTTTTGTTACCTCAAGG
Source organism: Epinephelus cyanopodus (assembly GCA_026686955.1). Taxonomy (NCBI): domain Eukaryota; kingdom Metazoa; phylum Chordata; class Actinopteri; order Perciformes; family Serranidae; genus Epinephelus; species Epinephelus cyanopodus. The sequence goes on along the minus strand of CM048932.1, from coordinate 2,783,681 downwards.
CTGGATTACTGTAACTCTCTATTATCAGGTAGCTCTAGTAAATCATTAAAAACTCTCCAGCTAATTCAGAATGCAGCAGCACGAGTACTAACAGGAACTAAGAAACGAGATCATATTTCTCCTGTTTTAGCTTCTCTGCACTGGCTCCCTGTAAAATCCAGAATTGAATTTAAAATCCTACTGTTAACTTATAAAGCTCTAAATGGTCAAGCCCCGCCATATCTTAGAGAGCTCATAGTGCCATATTATCCCACCAGAACTCTGCTCTCTGAGAACTCAGGGTTACTCGTGGTCCCTAAAATCTCCAAAAGTAGATCAGGAGCCAGAGCCTTCAGCTATCAGGCTCCTCTCCTGTGGAATCATCTTCCTGCTACGGTCCGGGAGGCAGACACCGTCTCCACATTTAAGACTAGACTTAAGACTTTCCTCTTTGATAAAGCTTATAGTTAAGGCTGGCTCAGGCTTGCCTTGTATCAGCCCCTAGTTAGGCTGACTTAGGCCTAGTCTGCCGGAGGACCACCTATAATGCACCGGGCACCTTCTCTCTCTCTCTCTCTCTCTCTCTCTCTCTCTCTCTCTCTCTCTCTCTCTCTCCCTCCCTCCCTCTCCCTCTCTCTCTCTCTCTCTCTCTCCCTCCCTCCCTCTCCCTCTCTCTCTCTCTCTCTCTCTCTCTCTCTCTCTCGTATCCTATTACTGTATCTTGTTTACTCGGCCATTCTGGATGTCACTAACTCGGCTTCTTCTCCAGAGCCTTTGTGTATGGAGTTAGATCAGTCTCAATATTCACAAATGCACACAGAAGGATTCACAAATACATGTTAAGATTTATATATAAATGACTCTCTCCACACAAATATTTTCAATGCACACACATATATTTAGCATTTTATATAAATGTAAAAAAAATCCACAAATAACCAAAAACGTTTCACAAATGTATTTCTGATGCACACAAATATTTATTGTTTTAAATATATGCAATAAAAATCCACAAATATATGTATTTAAAAAGTATTTGCAATTTTCATCAAAACATATGTGGATGTTGATACATTCATTTACAAATGCTTTTATTTTGTGAACCTCCGCGCATTTGTGTGTGAACCTCCGCGCATTTGTGTGTGAATCTTTTTGAGACTCTCCTGACGTCACCCGATCCACAAATGCATTTTTTCTACCAAGGGGATATAGGTAGCCAATCAGATGTCTCCTTCCTCTTCAGCCAATCACATGAGCGTCCCGCCACCACCCACACGTGGGGTATGTTTTAACGTCGTAGCGTCAGAAGGTGGCAGTAATGCACCACTAGATTGTTTGCGACCGCCAAATTAATACGGAAGAGAAGAAGAAGAAGGTCAAGAGCGTATCCTCTTGTTCGAAACCGCATACTACATACTACATACTGCCATACTGCATACTGCCATGCTACTTACTACATACTCAATCAACAGACAGTATGCAGACCGTTTACACTGTAGCGTACTACATGATAACCCACAATGCATTTCGCTCCTGTCCGAGCCGAAATCAGCCGGCCTACAGCTGATTTCCCTGAAGCTCTAAACTCTGTAAATATATAACTTTAGCAACATTTGAAACATTTTTAGGCGAAAAAGTAGTCGTTTAGATCCACAAAGTGTTGAAAATCTGACCAAATACCAGCTATTTACAATTTTGTTCGGGCGATTTCGGAGATTTCGGCGCTGCTCAAGCTAGCTGTAGTGAGCAACGCACTTCCGGTTATTTTCACAAAATAAAACACCCATTGCCCTTTCTTATACAGAAAACCATAACGATAAAAATTTTTGCTTTTACTTTGAAAACAGGAGACGAAACTACCCTTGATGTAGCTAGCTTGAAACTGCCGTTTTGACCGATCTCGTCCCGTTAACGGAATTTGACGGTTCAAAATGCCTCACCGGAGAGTCTTGTCCGCTCTGAGACGAAGATCGGCCCGCCGTCTTCGGTACATCATGCTCGCAATCGACTTGGGATTGTTCTCAGATCTAAATTTCTTTTTTAATCAACTATAAATCTAATCACAATATACAACGCCATATAACATACCTCACAGCCTGAAAACTGGAGGGAAAAATGGACATCATTGAACAACAAAGTCGTTGTGAATTGAATGATTTCATAAAGTTTCAGAAGCTATAATATACAGTAGTAATAAATATAAATAAATAAATAACTTCTTCTTTTGTCCTGTTCGCGGCATGGAAGGGATGATCGATGACGTCACGTTACGTTGCATCTTGGGTAATTTGAGTGTGAGTAGTATGGTCATGATGTCTACTCAACATTTCTGGCGAATCTAGTATGCATCCGGGAACTTCTCGCATACTCAAAATTGCGTACTGTGCAGTGTAAACACACTACATACTCAAAGAGTTAGTATGAGTAGTAGGTAAGTATGCCGTTTCGAACACAGCATGTCTATGGTCAAGAGGTCTAGTTTGCAGCATGGCGGCCGACGATCGTGCACCTGTAAGGAGTAGCATCCAGCTGCAGCCCCGGAGCACAAGCCCCTGACGTGACGGAAGTGATGCTGGATATTATTGTCGCGGTCTTTGTGTGGAACTGAGCTCGCAGGACACAGCATCTCAACGCAGCAGGTTTCAGGTAAGCTAACTGGAATAAATTGGCAGAAAAATAGCTATGTTGTTTATTCTGTGACCGTTAGAAGAGGATCCTGGTGAGTGGCGAGGGCAGGGCTCGAGACTTGGGATCCCTTCACCTATGGTCCCGCCCGGGCCTGACGACCGCAGCCCTCCGGCCTGACCTCCGCGGCCTGGACGGGTGCTCAAGTGTGGGTGAGAGGAGCGGAGAGGAGCGCGGAGGTCATGCCGGCTGGCCGACACCGTGTAGTCCGGCCGTTACAACGCTAAATTAAGCAGAGTGACGGACCCAAAGCCTTCAATCTGGCTATAAGACAGCTGAAATGCGAAACAAAAAAATACAGTGGTGAAGTTGGGATTTGTTTCTTGAAGTTATGTGCTCATTATCTTTTCTGTCTCTTGCAGGCTGCCAGGAGAAGCGGACTGGCCATCAGATATTGTTTGTGGAAATTTGAAAATAAAGTTTTTCAAATTGACTTTTGTCTCTTCATTGTGTTCACTTACACACGAAATAGGGTAACAGTCAGCTATTTTTGAATGTTAGCACTGATTTCTCACATTGAATGGTGAAATATTTGTAGTTTGAAAGGTCCGACCTAAATGAAAACAGGTCGTAGCCTAGTTAAGGAAGCATATGAATATTAATATAGAAGGAGCGCCCACTGAGCGCAGCTTCTTTTTTATTCATGGTTGAACGTGGCGATGTGGTCAAAAACAAACAAAAAACAAAGTTGACTTGTATGATTAAATAAAGGTAAAATAAATGGACAATTCATCAATTCATAGACGCTATGTTATGCAAATTTACTTAAAAAAGTTGTTAGGAAAAAAAAGCCAGAGGCTTGTGTCACGTTAGGGGCTTCTGCTCCGGGGCTGCAGCTGGATACTGTTGCCTGTAAGTGTATCCACTTGTTGTAAATCATGACTCTTTGTTGAATTATTTGTGATTGGTTTTGCTAAAGTGTGTGGCAGCCCAGTTAGTTAGCAAATTATCTGAAACTTGCTTAGTTGGTATAATTGCACCGTGTAACTGACGCTAACGTACACCGTGCAACGCACACCGCCGCCGGCGCGGTGCGTTGTCCGTCAAGTGCCGCCCCCCAACACACATCGGCAGCGGCACCTTCGACACTATTTCCCAGCCCAGCATGCTGCTCCGGGACGGACATAAAAGGCTTTTCTCGCAGTGCCGGCCGCGCTGGAAATAGAGCAGTACTTAAGCTCTCTACGCTCTTGACCTTCTTCTTCTTCTCTTCCGTATTAATTTGGCGGTCGCAAACAACGTAGTGGTGCATTACTGCCACCTTCTGACGCTACGACGTTAAAAACATACCCCACGTGTGGGTGGTGGCGGGACGCTCATGTGATTGGCTGAAGAGGAAGGAGACATCTGATTGGCTACCTATATCCCCTTGGTGGAAAAAATGCATTTGTGGATCGGGTGACGTCAGGAGAGTCTCAAAAAGATTCACACACAAATGCGCGGAGGTTCACACACAAATGCGCGGAGGTTCACACACAAATGCGCGGAGGTTCACAAAATAAAAGCATTTGTAAATGAATGTATCAACATCCACATATGTTTTGATGAAAATTGCAAATACTTTTTAAATACATATATTTGTGGATTTTTATTGCATATATTTAAAACAATAAATATTTGTGTGTGCATCAGAAATACATTTGTGAAACGTTTTTGGTTATTTGTGGATTTTTTTTACATTTATATAAAATGCTAAATATATGTGTGTGCATTGAAAATATTTGTGTGGAGAGAGTCATTTATATATAAATCTTAACATGTATTTGTGAATCCTTCTGTGTGCATTTGTGAATATTGAGACTGATCTAACTCCATATTTGTGCTCCACTGTCTCTCAGGTTAACTCATACTGCAGCGGTGCCTGGATAGTGTGACGTGTGTGGTTGTGCTGCTGCCGTGGTCCTGCCAGATGCCTGCTGCTGCTGCTGCTATCATTAGTCATTAGTCATACTTCTACTGTTATTATACACATATGATATTATCATACATGTATACTGCCTGATACTAATACATACTTTCAACATATTGTACCACAGTAGCCAGAACTATAACGACAATATTATTACTTTCATGAATGTTGTTGTAAGCTACTGTCATTACCGAGGATGTCATACAGATTACTGTATTGTGTCATACAGATTACTGTTAAATTGTTATGCTGATCTGTTCTGTACGACATCTACTGCACATCTGTCCGTCCTGGAAGAGGGATCCCTCCTCAGTTGCTCTTCCTGAGGTTTCTACCATTTTTTTTTTCCCCCGGTAAAAGGTTTTTTTTGGGGAGTTTTTCCTTATCCACTGTGAGGGTCTTAAGGACAGAGGGATGTCGTATGCTGTAAAGCCCTGTGAGGCAAATTGTATTTGTGATATTGGGCTTTATAAATAAAATTGATTGATTGAATTGATTGAGTACCTCACTAAACTTATTAGTTTGAAATGATGAATTATTGTCCATAATACAATTAAATGCATTACATATATTACTAATTGTCATACATTACTAAGTACTCGATTAGGGCACAGATTGCTCTGTACTATTACTGATAAGGTGAAATGACACACTGACACACCAGTGCAGTTTGGTGTTCCCCTGATGCAGAAATGCCAAATGAAGATTTTATCAATCAAGGAGCATGACATGTATTTACCAACTTTAACATTTTAGTGCATTTTATGCAAAGACCCTTTATCAAAGTGAGAATTACTACCTTTTTCCCCATACACAGTCTGTGAAGAACCAATGGAAAAAATATTGTCATAATGAGACAGCCGAACATAGCATGATTCCACAGTGGCAGTGAGCTTTGAGAACAGTTACGTTTCCTTTTGATAGCAACAATTATGTTAATGTGGATGAACTGCATTCTATACATTCATACTCCAGTTGTTTTGATAGTACAGTTAAATTTAAAATCAAATTCAAATATAAAGTGAAATATCTACAGAATTTACTATTTTATGAATGACAGCCACTTACTCAGCGATAAGATCATTGTGGTGGTGAGTGGGCTTTTAACCAAGACAGGCTGTAGTCAATGTTTTCTACCTGTGTTTTTAACTTGTCATCTTTCTCTCTAGTAGGACACTTGAGGAAAGTTACAACACCTCAACCAATGTGATATTTACTCCACAGTAAAGAAGTTGTTTAACAAGAAATTAAGATTTTGCAAATTATGACACTGGGTCCTAATTCATATGTTTTATAATTACTGTTACAAATCTTTTCATTTATTTCATGTGTACTTTTTGTAACCTTCATAGTGATGATTTCATGAATGCAAGCTTTGACTTAATTTTGTTAAACTGTTTGTGTAATGATTAGAATTTTTGTGATATAAAGTGGATCAGACAAAACTGACTTTAGAGTAAAAGCAAATTTTTTTGAAAGCTGTCATTCATCAGTTTCCTGTGATGACTGGAAATGTAGTGGTGATTTAAACCATTAACAAAATATAATCGTTATTAATGGCATCTTAATGTTTTCATTTATGTCTTAACATTTACCCAAGTTTCCATTTATCTTAGCAGAATGTAAAAAAGAAATGAAAAGCTGATGTTATGTGCTGGTTTTATTTGAACATTTCTTTAAGACAAATGAAGAAAATTTGCTAAATAACTATTCTCCTTTTGTGGAAAAACACGGAAATATCTGCACACTGAATAATTTTAAGTCCCATAGGAGGTATTATTTATTTGTGACATTGTGACATATGAGAAAGTTCTGTGGCTATTGCTTGGAATTGAGGCTTATATAGTGAGGCTTAAAAAACAACAACACATAATTGGCTGATTATCTTTCTGTTTGCCTCACTATAAAAACGTCACGATACCTTTTCCTGAGGAAGACCCTCTCAGAGATGGCAACATAGCGAACAAGTGACATGTCCTTGGGGGCTTCAAAACTATTGTGTCCAGCTAATTTTTTGTTTTTCATTTTGAGCCCTTTTATCCAGTCAAGTACAGGGTTAAAATAATCAGGCCCACACAGCAATGGACTGCCTAATTTTTTGTCAGTAACAATGTTAAACATTAATGCTTTATGTTTTATCTGTAGTGTATGATTTGTTTGCCCTTTCAATTGACAGTCAGATTTGATTGTGAAATACAACATTCAGTCAGAAACAAAGACAAAAGGAGTGCAAATATAAATCGAATTTATTGAAATTTTAAACAAGTTATAGATGAATATAAAAACTCAACATTGGCCATGACAGCCTGGGCTATGTTCAGGCCTAACAAAATGTGTCCTAAAGGCCAAATTCAAAAGCAGTGACACTGCCAACTGTAAGCAGTTCACTGCATTTGGAAATGGTCTTTAAGACAATTAACTAATTTACTTAAAAACATATAATTTCTCCTAGGTGTGAGATGAATGTGTCTGATATGAGGGTGCTCAATTATGGCACCATTTAAACTATGAACACATGTAGCCATAACACTGTAAACACATTTCCTGGCCTTATCAATCTTTGCTGGATTGCCACCAGCCTCCCACCTGCACCTTTGGGCCAATGAAGAAAATATTATCTTAATGCCAGGATGCTGGAGGTGAAGCTGGTGCAGGTCCTCCTTCATCATGCTGACCAGCTTGACACTGCTGACCTTCCCCATGTCATTGCCGCCACAGTGGATGATGAGGACATCTGGGGTGCATCCCAAGTCTCTTAAAATTATTGCTAACCACCAAACCTAGCCACCTAACCTAACTGTTTAGTCCCTCCCACTTAGGAAAACATTTAAGGAGTCAGGAGTTAGGAGTGAGGAGCAAGGATTGCTGATAAGAGACATGAGACGGCCTTACTCTGAAGCGTCACGTGAAGCGATGTCCGTTTCTGATGATGGCGGCACAGCTGGATCTGCTGCATAACGGAGCGCTTGGCGTACATCCCTAGTCCCATTATATTCGCTGATCAAAACCGTAACCCCGCCGTCATGACTTTGGTCATACACTTTTGCATGTATTACCATTGTTATTGAGTCATTTGCCGAAGTTTGTGGCAATTAAAGAACGGTCTGTAGCCCTGCCACTGTCACTGGGATGACTATCGGCATCATTATCGTTATTATTATCATCATCATTATTATCACTATTATTAAATCCACTCGCCATCATTCAATAAGTCAGCTGCTTAGTGAATAAGACATATCAGACCTGTCAGTCTACCTAAATCACTATTTGCCTCACAGGGCTTTACAGCATACGACATCCCTCTATCCTTTGGACCCTCACAGCTGATCAGGAAAAACTTCGTAAAAAAAAAAAACCCTTTAACTGGGAAAAAACGGTAGAAACCTCAGGAAGAGCAACTGAGGAGGGATCCCTCTTTCAGGACGGACAGACGTGCAATAGATGTCGTACAGAACAGATCAACATGATAAATTAACAGTAACCTGTATGACACAATGAGACAGACAGAGAGAGAGAGAGAGAGAGAGAGAGAGAGAGAGACAGTAATGACAGTAGCTTATAACAACATTAATGAAAGTAATAATATGAATTAATATTAATTTTAATAATTAATATTACTTACAAGCTATGAAACATTATTCCACTCACATGACACAATTAATGATGGGCAAATGTGTTTGTGTGTGTGTGTGTGTGTGTGTGTGTGTGTGTGTGTGTGTGTGTGTGCATGTGTGTGTGCGGTGTTATATCAACGTGTGGTTCTGGACATGAGCAGCTGCACATTTAACAGCCACACATCACCGACAGTCCGCTGAGCAACGCAACGGGTTGTGAATGAAAAACTTAATTACAACATGACAGTCTTGCAGGAAATATCATTAACGTTACTCTTTGTAGTCACGTAGCCATGTGAATGACAGCGTTTCATTGCAAAGAATGCATGTAACGGGTACACTTGCGCTGTTTCTCCGCCATCTCGTTCAAATGAGCCAGATGTAGGGGGCGGCTATTTATACGTCATGGCCTCAACATGAAAAAGACTTCCTGTTAGGAACCTCTCGTGTTACCTTACTCATCGCACCTAACAGATCCCTCCTAACTCCTAATGCTAACTCCTTGCTGGCAGGAATAAGAGACATGAGACGGCCTTAAAGATGGCGGAGCTTGAACGACTTCCGGTTCAAGTAAGGAGTTAGGAGTTAGCAGTATAAAATAAGAGACTTGGCACGCACCCCTGGTGCTGCTCTTCCTCGCAGGGAGTGGGGAAAGAAGGAGAGAAAGCCTCTCTGCAGTCCACCCCAGCCAAACCAGCAGACACGGACGCCCGGCATGCTTCCCTCTGCACCTCTCTGGGCACCACGCCGGACTTAGCTGTCACCAGTGCTCCACACTGCATATGAAAGTAAAATAAGTGCAATAAATAATTAGCATTATATATTTTTTTATGAAGTTTAAGCATTTTTTTTTTTTTTAAGATAACAGCTGAATCATTGATTCAAGGTTTGTTGTATAACGTTAGTTTAAGCTAAACTCAACTTACTTCAAGTTTCATGAGGGAGCTGCCACAGGGCTAGCCAAAGTAGTGTAGCTTCTTAGCCTCGTAGCTTCTTAGCCTAGCTTGTTAGCCTTAGCAAACTTAGCAGCGCAGAGCGAGGTGGGCGTGTTTAAGCAACCAGGCTTCCTTCGGCCCGCCTCTTTGCCCAATTTTGATTGTCCGGGAGTTGGGCGGAGTCAGGCACTGGCAAGATGGCGACGTCCAGAGCGGAGTTTTGGTTTTTTTTTTCGTTTTTTTTTTTTCTATTAAGTCATCTTTATTGCAAAAAGTGGTTTACAGTTCAGATGTGACTTACAAAGATAGATATATATAACAAAGAATGAACAAATAGAATACAAATAGGAACAAATGAAGCTTTGCCAGGGGAGGCTTATAAGTTATTAAAAGGAGAAAGAGGACCATATGTTGACAGTTTTAACTGCCTTTCTGTTGTTGGAGCCAGAAATCAAATTAATATAATGGACAATTTCATGGTGAAAATATATAAAATTAGGTTTTTACTGGTGAATTTACATTTATGAATGTGGAACTTTGCCAGCAGAATTAATAAATTTATAATGAAGTACATATTTTCTTTACTTTGACTTCTATAAAAGCAAAATACCACATTCTCCCACAATAAGGTAAAGTCTTTATAAATATGGTCAATAACAAATCTGCTGAAGTTTTGCCAAAATGTTCTGGTGTGTAAACAATACCAAAAGAGGTGCAAAACAGTTTCTGGGTGGTCTTCACAAAAAGAACAGTTTGTATTGATGTCTCTTTTAAATTTAACCATGTAATGATTAGCAGGGTAATATCTGTGAATTATTCTGAATGACACTTCTTTCACCTTGTTCACGAAAAGGTATCTGTGAGGAATCATCCAAACTTTTTTCCAGTCAATGTTGTCTACAAATCAGTTCCAGTAAAACATGACATTAGGAATAGATACAATTTCTTTCTGAAACAAGGCAAGAATATTCTTATTATTTCAAGGAAGTTTAGAAAAACAGATTTTTCCAACAGGTGATTCAGCCACAGCCGGGAGGGAGACAGAAGTGGGTGGAGATCTGCCAGTATTTCTAAAAAGCATTATTGAACCTGATGGAATGGCGTCAAATACAATTGCAAATTCTCGTGGTGTAACTGGAATATTATATGTTGATAGAAACTCTCTATAAGAGAAAAGTCGCCCCTCTCCATTGAATAGCTGGCCCACCAGCAGAATCTGATTCTGTACCCAACTCTTAAAAAAAAGTGACTTGTTTTTATATAAAACATCTCTGTTATTCCAAATTAGATACCTATGAGGTGAGAAATTGTGCTTATAAATGAGTGACCATGCTAAAAGGACCTGCTTATGGAAAGTGGACAATTTTACAGGGAGTTTGTCCACATTGTAATTACAGTTCAAAATAAAGCTCAGACCACCAAAATAAGAGAATATATAGTGGGGAATAAAATTCCAAATTGAGACAGGGTTTTTTAGAAAATGCTTAGCCCAATTTATCTTAAAAGTATTGTTTAGTGTATTAAAGTCAAGAAAGTTGAGCCCACCAGATTCATAATTGTTCATAACAACACTTTTTTTGATATAATGTGTACGATTTTTCCAGATGAAGTTAAAAAGCATTCTATCAATATTTTTACAAATTTTACTGTCCAGGTATAAAGAGAGAGCTGCGTATGTAAGCCGAGATATTCCTTCAGCCTTGGTAAGCAACACTCTGCCTTTTCGAGATAAGTCCCTTTGTAGCCACTGGTTCAATTTGTTTTGAGTTTTTTTAATGATTGGAGAAAAATTTAATGAGCATCTCACTTTCTGATCTTTGGAAATAAGAATACCCAAGTATGTGACTTCTTCCTTAATTGGAATGTTGCAAATAGTTTGTACATTACAGTCTTTTAAAGGCAACAGTTCACATTTATTTATATTTAGACACAAACCAGAGGCCTTTGAGAAGTGGTTAATTACATCAATGGTGACAGGTATCTGACTAGAATTTTTAAGAAAGATTGTGGTATCATCAGCAAGTTGACTGATGATGATATCCCTACCCGCAATAGAAATTCCTTGCATAGCACTGTTAACGACATGAGTTGTGAGAATTTGTGAACAAAGTAAAAACAGATAAGGTGAAATCGGGCATCCCTGACGAATGCCCCGTTTCAGATTAAACCAAGGGGAAGTTCCATTTTTCAGTTTAATAGAGCTATTGCTATTAATATATAAGGTTTTAATTGCTTTGCAGAAAAAATCCCCAAAACCAAATTTTTCTAAGGCGATAAAGATAAATTGGTGTTCTATAGTGTCAAAGGCCTTATAGAAGTCTATGAAGAGGGTGAAGCCATCGTCAGATATCAGGTCAGAGTAGTCAAGAATATCTAATACTAGTCTAATATTATTAGAGATGTGCCTATTCCTCATAAAGCCTGGCTGTGTCTCATCTATAATTGTGTCAAGAGTTACTTTAATTCTCCTGGCAAATATTAATGCCATAATTTTATAATCATTATTTAGCAGACAAATGGGTTCCAGTTATCAATAAAAAGCACATCTTTTCTAGGTTTGGGAATCAATGTGACCAGACCTTGAGTGAGGCTAGGAGGAAGGGCATCATTCTCTATACTCTCCATAAAAACCTGTAGTAAGAAAGGGGCTAACTGATCTGAGAACGCTTTATAAAATTCTGCAGTTAAACCGTCTGTGCTGGGAGATTTATTGTTTTTGAGTAGAGCAATCGAATCAGTAACCTCTGCCAATGTAAGAGGGGTGTCACAATAATTTTTATCTGCCATATCAATCTTTCTCACGTTGTTTACTGAGTTTAAAAACTGAGTAGTAACTTCTTCATTATATTTTGAGCTGTATAAATTGCTATAAAAAATTTTTTTTTCGTCATCAGTAATGACCCCATTAATATTTAAATTATGAATGGAGTTTACTTTGGATCGGTATTTTTCAAGACGGGAAAAAGTAGGCAGAATTTTGCTCCCCCTCCTCCAGCCAGCTCTTACTAGACCTTACAAAGGCTCCCTCTGCTTTTTGTCGATATAATTTGTCTAATTTGTTTTGGAGTTCTAATAGAAGTAGCTTATCCTCCTCTGAGACTTCATCGGGGGGGGGGGGCTAAAAGAAGAAATTTTACTTATGACTTTCTCTTCTTTTGCTCTTTTAGTTTTTGGCAATAAATGTTCCATACTGTCTTAAGAATTTTCCTAATTCAAACTTAAATAGCTCCCAGTTAGTATTGTAGGATTTTTCCCTTTTAGCCTTGTTGTAAAAATGTGTAATTAGATTGATAATTTCAGTCTTAACCTTTTCATGCTTTAACAGGGAATTGTTTAGTTTCCAGTAGCAAGATCTACGGATTGTGTTAGATGCACTAAGTTGGATATTTATATGGATTGCTCTATGGTCAGTGAGGGGCGTGGCAAGGATATTTACTGTAATTTTTTCTTTATCAGTGTTATTGGATAGCAGCCAGAAATCAATGCGAGACTGGCTGAATCCTGATCTGCTGCTCCAAGTGAAGGATCTTTCATCAGGGAATTTTTCTCTCCATACATCCACAATGTTAAATCTTCCCATAAGTGTTTTAAGGTTTGTGCTGAGGGAAGAGTGCCGCCCAGGAGGCCACCTGTCAGTAGCATTATCTAGACCAATTAAAAGAAGAGAGTTTGGGTATTTGGTGAGCCAAAATATAATTCTTTCCTCTATAGAGTCAAGTAACTTATCATTCTCAAGTTTGTTGTTATAACCGTAAAGATTAATAGTTATGATATAGATATTATTGATTCTTATTATAAGACATATGTAGTGTCCTAGGGAGTCGCAGTCTGAGTGTAGGACATCACCAGTGAAAGTATTTTTAAGCGTGGTTACTCCAGCAGATCTCTCTGAGCCCTGAGAGAACCAAATATCATTATCCCATTGAGATCTCCAAAAACTGACATCAGCAGATGTGGAATGACTTTCTTGAAAAAAACAAAAATCCGTATGAAGTTGTTTGGCAAATAAAAATAAGGTTTTCCTTTTACAAGTCTGTCTTAGTCCCCTGGCATTTAATGAAACAATAGATAAAGACAAAGTTATTAATGAACACGAATGAGAAGTAGATTAGAAAGTGATCAATAACCAGTTAGGTAAGGGTGTATCAGTGGATCAGGGGACCGAGTGCTGCATTATATACTGAAAATAGCGGTAAAGGGAAAAGAAAATAGTCCTGGCCAACTAGAAAATACAGCACTCTTAATCAGCTGCCTCGGTTATTAAACGGCCTTAAAAAACAAAACACATAATACAAATGGCAGCAATTTTGTAAACTAAAGTAGCTTTACAGAGTCTTAGTTATAGTACAATAGGAGCTATAACATTAGAATGTCAACTCTGAGTGTAGTGCAAGTCAAACCAATAGGTGCCCTTCTGTTATTAGGCAGTAGCCCAGTCTGTTTCTTAGGTGGGGAGGGGGACTTCTGACCTGCTGATAAATCCACGACCTCCTGTGAAGAAGGCTTTGCCCTCCTCTCAAGCTTTTTTTATCACTGGCCACAGTTTGTTTCTTCGTTCTCTGTCTTCCTTAGAAAGATCCTCTGCAAATCTTAGTCCGTTGTCGCGCAGATATGGTGACGTCTTGGCAGCTTTCCATACAGCATCTCTGCAGACACGTGCGATGAACTGGATAATAATGCCTCTGGGTTTGTTGTCATTCTGCTGCTTGGTGCCGAGCCAATGTACGGTGTCGATAGCGTCTGCCAGCCTGCTCCTTTCCTCCGGCAGAACAGCCTGACAGACCTCGATGGCCTTCTTTTGTATGTTTTCCTTTTCTGATTCTTCGACTCCGTAAAGTCTAAATTTCCATCTCCTGGAGTATCTTTCTAACTCCGAGACCCTTTGCTGACGTGTCTACTCGTTTTTCTTCTTTTGCCATTTTTTTCTCGAGTGTACACACTATGCTTTTTACATCCTTAATCTCTGCACACACAAAGTCAATTGTCTTTTTAAGCCCTTCGATTTTAAGTGCATTGGCACTAACCATGCTTTCAACGTTGTCTGACCTCGTGTTTATCAGAGCTGAAAGGCTAGCTATGATATCGTTCGGGTTGGTTTGCTCAGACCCAACTGTGTACATCATTTTCTTCGGTGCTGGCGACTTACTGGGAGTGATAGGCAGCGGTGGGAATTCATCCATGAAGTCTTCTGCAGTGGTGACAGGCAGGGAAGTGGAGGTATAATCATGACAATTGTCAATCAAAACGTTGCCAGCCTTGAGAGTAACGTTACTAGCATCTGGATTTAGCTTCCGTCCGGTGCTCTCTTGGCCTCTTTTCCTCTTGCGTTGGTTTGACATTGATCAATTGTTCGTTTTATGACTGCCGTATTGTTTAAGAGAACAGAATTCGGCGCTTGGAGAGATAATAAGTTGAGTTTTACCGTTTCCAAAACTTTTGTTTGCAGTGCTCTGTAGAAAGCGTCTGCTCACCTGGCCATCTTGGCACGCCTTTCTAGAGCGGAGTAGTTTGAGCTTCAAATTAGCCTCGTGTGACGCAAGGCTAATTCTCCTGAAGAGCCTGTTGACGCGAGGCTAATTTGAAGCTATCTATCTATCTATCTATTCAATCTCTTGATTCTGGTTCCGGTCTAGAGAGCGGATCCGGAATTCACCAAATACCAGACTAAAAGTGTTCAGCATTGTAAAACTTTAAATTCTGGCGCACCATCGATTTAGGGTGATGAGAAAATCGACTAACTTAATGGCTTGGGACTTTTCTTGTAAATTATATTCTTTAAATTAAAAGTTTCACCGCATTTTTATTAGCTTGGTGCTTTTTACGAAAAGGTGCGTCTATCGAATTCCGGATCCTGTCTCTCTCGCCCTGGTTCCATTTCCTTACCAAAACAGCCACGGAAAGTTCCCAGACTAGCTTCAAATCCACTCTTCAGAAACGGACGTGTGACGTCATGGTGACTACGTCCATTATTTTATACAGTCTATGGTCGCAACATGGAGAGGAGAAATATTGCAAAGAAGAGAAACTTTTCCTGGCTGGAAATCGGCACCCTCACGTCTGAGGTGGAGGTAAATAAATACGTGCTTTTTGGAAGTTTAAAAACTGGCATTAAAGGAGCTCATAAAAACGTTGTCTGGAAGAAGATCATGGAGGCAGTCAACAGCATCACCATTGACAAATGGAATCCGGCTGAGGCTTGAATAAAATTCTCAATAAGTAGCCTATAATCTAATGATGATAATTTAAAAAAATAATCTTTTATTCATCCATAGCTTAATAGCCAATGCCTGGTAGTTAATCAAGTCACAATTCTTTACGTTTAGGTGAAGAAAAAGCTGCCAACAAAAAGCCAACCCGCAGACTGAAGGATGCCAACCAGACCCCAGCCTGACCCTGATGGGGACCGAGGACAGAATCTCCTCACTAATCGGGTCAGAATCTATCTCTGGCATAAGTGGTGGTGGTGGAGACACACACGCACTTGTGCCGGAGCAGAACGGTAACTAACAGCCCTCCTTTTGCTTGTATTAGTTAATTTAACCTGGCATCACACTATTGTCCAAACAAATAGGCTTATACATGCTAAAATAAATTAAATAGAATCTAAAGAAAATAAAACTGAATAAAATGTTTAAATGACTAAACGTTGTCCATTGTCTGTATTGAATATCCCTATAACGTTACCTAATAGGCTATATTTGCATTACATTACTGATTAAATAGGCCTACTGTAGAGCACTTACACAACTTTCAGGTATACTTTACATTTTAGAAGCGATGAATGAGGTCCTGTCTCCTCCGTATAGCCCCCAGTGGAGGCTGTGCTGGCCACGGTTCCCTGGGCATTAGTTCATCTGGCTGCGCCGGCACATCAAACAGCACTCCATTGTCTAAAGCAATATTGTGCAAAACTGCACAGGCCAAAATGATGTCGCACACCTTTTCTGGGGTATACAGCAGTGTTCCCCCCGCTGGTCCAAGACAGAGCCACCTGCCCTTGAATAACCTGAAGCAGCGCTCCACCGTGACCCGTTTGCATGTGTGCGCACTGTTAAATCTGCGCTCCTGCTCTGTGGCAGGGTTTGCCAGCGGGGTTAGAAGAACAATACCAAAATGTTATCATTTAATAGCCTACTTTATTTAGATTTATTTAAGGCAGTTTACTTATCGAGGAGATGACTCCGGCTCTGCAGTGCGCCGTCCCGTAGCCATGCGCCCATGCTACTGTTAAGGAATAAAAATGAGTCGTGCGGACACTTGGCTACCACGTTTAGTGATAGCCTGGCATCACAAATTACCTGTTTTGCGATTGATTAATGTGCAATCATTCATGGCTATTTTATTTCATTTTGTTTTATTCTTTTTGGGAATCCTTTTTTAATATGTAGCCTACTGAATATGTGGCTGCTTATGCTTAGATGACAAGTTTCAGGGTTGTTTAATAATTATTTTCAGACTCAGCCAGATCTTGCTGTGCTGCACCGCAAATCCACACTGACTCAAACTTGTGTACACAAGCTGAGACCTGACGTGAGATTTAATCGTACCCTACACTCACGTCCAAATTGATAAATGCCAAAGTTGGCGAGGAAATGAAAGTACACCCACTATTCTGGCATATGTTCATTTGATAAATGAGGGCCAATGTGAGGCATTGCATTGTCAATGTTCTGCATGTGGGGAGCATCTTTTTTCATCTGCACTTGGCCTTAGTGTCCCTGGCCAAGGTCACTGTGAACCTTCCCTCCTCTTGGCCTTCCATTGTTGTTGCTGCTCTTGCCTCCCCTACCGAGCGCAGGGGGTGTTGTCCCGTCTCTGATTGTGATGTGTCTTGTAGGTATGGTGGTGGTGATGCTGGGGCTGTGGGTATCAAATCCGTCGGTGCCTGTGGGTCCTTGCTGAGCTCTGCTTGCACCATTTCCTTCGATGCCTGGGGGTCCTGAGGGACCTTGCTGAGCCCTGCTTGCACCATTTTGAAGGTTCCATCTTTAGGCCAACAATTTTTCCCTGATGTTCTTTTGTGCCATTTAGTCACACAGCACTGGATTCAGTTTCTCTGATCTGGATGTTGTGTCATCACTATCTCTATGGGTGTCAGAACCCCTTTTTCCATCTTTCCTTGGTTGGCTCCCATGAAGCCTTGTTTAACTTTACTCACTCTTGGAATTTGTGGTTGCTTGTCTGTTTCTTTTGTGCGTATATCAGTGCTAGTAATTTCCCAACTGTGAAGGCAGTTTTGTATTATTTTTCTTCAGAGGTTATATTCTAATTTATGTGACCCGTCTCTTCCCAAATCAACTTTTCTAGGCACGACAACAATCTGCAATCTTGGATTAAATTCCACTCCGTTCTCTAAATCTTGAAATCTCTTACCTGGTTCAGAGGAAGTGAAGCTACAGGTCCATTTTTATAATTATTTCTTTATAACCCGAAATGTGTTCTTTATGCCTCTAGTATCTACTGAGTCATCAGTCATGCAATGTTCCTCAGCCCAATTTTCGTCACTACTGCTGTCACCCTCTTCCACCCAGCTCTTAACAGCCTGATCTCAACTTCTTTTTTCTTTATTTTATTACTTATTTTATTTATTATAAAACTATACTTATCACTTATCACTTATAATTTATTATTGTATTACTTGTTCCATTTAGTTATAAAGCTAAGTTAAAATGACAAATATTTCTTTTTTTATTCTTCCCTTAACAGCCAACCAGTTTGTATGGAGTTCACCCAAGAAACTGGTTCGATCAGTGAAACATGTGGACTTTTTGTTGGCACCGTGAGGTTACCAGTCCCCAGACAACTTGTTGACACCATTAGGTTACCCTTGTCTGGTTTTGTTTCACTGAGACACTGTTAATAACTACCACATTTAACAAAACTTTAAAACAAATCACATAAACAACCACACAGATACCAGATTATGATGAAAACATTCAGGCACTAAAATGTCAAAACAATTTTCTTTGTAATGACCTTTAACCCAATAGAGATCAGAACCGCAGTATTAAATTTTAACAAAGCTTTGTTTTTTTTTGTATAAGCCCACTTCTGTTGGATGTGTGCACTTTTATCTACCTCTCACGCTCCCCATCCTTGTCCAGTCGTTTGTCTATTATGTCCTCAGTCTTTTATCTACACACGTATCTACCTCATACGCTCCCCGTCTTCATTCAGTCGTTAGTCTATTATGTCCCCAGTCTTTTATCTACACACGTCTATTTATACACGTATAATATTTACAATTTTTACACTTTGATCAATCTTTATCGCAGTCCTTGTCGAGGCTCCTAGTGATTTATTTCTCCTTACCTACCGCCGTCCTCTTCAAGGCTCCTAGCGATATTTATACCGCAGTCCTTGTCGAGGCTCTTAGCGATATTTATCTCTTATTTATCCCTTCTTTACCGCAGTCCTTGTCAAGGCTCCTAGCGATTTATTTCTCTTTACCTACTGCCATCCTCTTCAAGGGTCCTTAGCGATATTTATCTCTTATCTCTTCTTTAGCATTCCAATCATGCAGACCTGCCATCTGACATAACACTCCTGCCTCTACAGGCTTAAAAGAGTGTAGGTGAGATAGGCAGCAGTATCCACAGATTGCTTTTATCTATATTTATCTCTCTTTTTTTGTCTTTTTCTTCACATGATGTATTTTCTCTTTACTGTCTCTACACTCTAAAAACTAACTCAGGGGACCTTTAGTCATTACTTAAATATATATATTGTTGTGAAATAAAAAATCAAGTTCAGAAATACTGTTAGACTTTTTACTTGTAATTGTTATTTTATTGAGCTCGGGTGACACACAAATTATGCCTATTGATTCAATATACAATCATGACTTGTCTGAGTTTAAAATTATTGGTTAATCAAAAAATAATTTAATTTTAAGTTCTGTTTATGCAAAATACAACTTGATGACGTGTAAACAGCCCACAGTTTCCCTCTCAAGCTCAAGCAGACCAGTCTAGCGCGAGCGAGCGTGTTCAAGGCTCATCGAAGCGTTGTGGTGAATGGTAAGTAATTTTATGCTTAATTACACATATTTGCATTCGAGAGAGAGAGAGAGAGAGATGCCTGGCCAAGACTCCGTCCAGCATGGACTAAAACACAGCACAGACAGTTCAGAAACAATCCAGAATGAGTTAAAAAGGACTTTTTACAGACAAAGAAGTTTTCAAGACTGCATATTGCTAGCGGATCTATTTTCTGACCCAGAGTGCGGCCGTGACTGGTTCTGAATGAGGGCTTTATAGCAGGCAGCCGCTCTCCCATCTTCCTGGTACTGCGTACCGCCACTGAATCTTTTAGTGGTATACAGCATACCACAATGCAATGCGGTCGTGTTTTGTGAGAGGAGAAGAACTAAGGAGGAGCGCGGGACCCCAGGTTTGGTTTATAAATGTAAGTAACGTTAAAGTACCAACATTTACTTTAGTGGCGTTGTTATATATACCCTTTAACAAATACGCATTATCAAAATGTGATATTTCTTTGTAGAGGGAAGCCTGTTTATCGTTCATAACTGTTAGCTAACGCTAACGCTAGATGCTGCCTTCCGCTTCTCAGCGTACGTCAACAGTGCCGCCATCTTGGTAACGTTACGGGGTGAAGTTCAACCGCGGTCTGAGACATGAAAGATGCCAGACTTTTGTGCAGCCTATGGTAGGGTGACCAGACGTCCCCGATTTCCGGGGACAGTCCCTGTTTTGGATGACCTGTCCCAGCTAAAGCTGTTCCCGAAAATGTCCCCGATTTTAGCAGTTTATGAATGAGAAATGTTGCACGCACCACATGCACACACACATCACCCGGCAGTGACAGTTCATTTAAATGCTTTGAAAGGGAAATATATTAAAAGATGAATGTTATATGTACAGTCATGGAAAAAATTATTAGACCACCCTTGTTTTCTTCAATTTCTTGTTAATTTTAATGCCTGGCTCAACTAAAGGTACATTTGTTTGGACAATTATAATGATAACAACAAAAATAGCTCATGAGAGTTTAATTTAAGAACTAAGAACTATTCATTTTCCATGGTTTTCTTGATAATAACCAAAATTACTTAAATTCTTACATCAATAGCTATGGCATTGTACCGCCAAAAACACTACTTTTAAGCATTCCATGTTTTCTTTTCTGTTTGCTTTAAACACATGATACACACAAGAGTTAATACTTGATTGCATAACCATTGTTTTTGATGACTGCAGCCATGCGTCTTGGCATGCTCTCCACCAGCTTCTGACATTGTTCTGCTGTCACAGCAGCCCATTCCTGTTGGACAAATTCAAACAAATTTTCTTTGTTTTTGGGCTTGTGGTTCTCCATTTTGAGTTTGATGATTTTCCACAGGTTTTCAATTGGATTAAGATCTGGTGATTGAGCAGGCCAAGGCATGGTGCGAATGTTGTGGTTCTCCATCCAGGCTTTAACTGACCTTGCCGTGTGGCAAGGGGCATTGTCTTGTTGGAAAATCCAGTCATTCGAGGCAGGAAAGAGTTTTCCAGCTGATGAAAGAAGACTGTTTTCAAGGGTAGTCCTGTACATGACCTGGTTCATTCGGCCTTCACACAATTGCATTTGCCCTGTTCCACTCAGACTGAAACAACCCCAGATCATGACTGATCCACCCCCATGTTTTACTGTAGGGGCAAGACAGTCTGGGTTGTAAGCTTCTCCAGGCTTCCTCCTAACCAGTAAGTTGGCTGGAGTGGGCATCAATTCAAAATTGGATTCATCACTGAAGAGAACCTTAGCCCAATCATCAACAGTCCAATCCTTGTGGTCTCGAGCAAAGAGTAACCGGGCCTTCCTCTGCCTTTCATTGATGAAGGGCTTCTTGCGTGCTCTGTTTGACTTCAAACCAGCTTCAACAAGTCGGTTTCGAACTGTCCTTGCCGAACAAGTCACATTTCTCGACAGTGCCCACTCATTTTTAAGGTCCCTGGAGGTCTGACGACGATTCCTGACACAGGAACGGATGAGTGCACGGTCATCTCGTGGGGTAGAAAGACGTTTCCTGCCACGGCCAGGTAGCAATTTGGTAGTGCCATGTTCAGCTTGTTTTTTTTTGTTGTAATGAACGGCTGTCTTGGAGATCTTCAGTTTTTTCGCTACCTGTCTCTCACTCATGCCAATTTCCAGCAGTGCCAAGATGGCTGCCTTTGTGGCTTCACATAATTCTTTTGTTTTAGGCATTATGTGAGAGCTGACAACTTCTGAGTTGTGCTACGGCTTGAATGTAAGCAGGAAACCACTCTAGGCCTTTGCATGTGCAGTGCTGCTTGTGACATGAAATGGCCTCTTATATACCCTGGGAATCAATTAAGCTTAAGAATGTCAAATAGGACATAAAGTATTATGTGACCAGCTGCATTTTTTGTTGTGTTCATTGTATTATACGTTTAGTGGTACCAGATATTAGAATGAACAAGAAATTGAAGACAACAAGGGTGGTCTAATAATTTTTTCCATGACTGTATATATATATATATATATATAGTATATAGTAAGATATCTGAGCATAAACACAGGTTTCCCATGGTTTTCCCAGAGCAATGTCTCTTCCCAAAACACCATTTCCTGGAACATTATCCAGAACTGATCAGGGCTTATAGTCCTCTGGTGTCACTGTGGACAATGCGGTTTGAGGCAAAGCACAGCTTTTTCAAGCGTGTTGTCAGACATACTCGTAGTTTTAGAAATATTCTGCTGTCACTCGCCATGAAGCATCAGTTGTTGCTTGCTTATAACCAACATGATTTCAGAGTTGTCAGACCTTTACTGCAGGCTACAACACTGTCTACAGTGGATGTTAGTGTGCTGAGAGAGGATATCCAAGAAGCACTGCAGGCTAAGTTTCCTGGTGAGACATGTGTACAGATAGCCAAAAGTGTGTGTTACAGGGGCACCAAGTTAAAAAGTACACTAGTGGAATGATCTTGGCTAATGGTTCCACTGGTGGTCTACCAGATTTTGGGGAGTTGATCCAGATTGTGGTTGTGAAGGGCAGCGTTGGATTCGTTGTGAAAGGTATGACTGCTTGGTCAGTTGAGCATCTGAGGAGCTATGTGCTTGAGAAAAACGATCCTGTGAAAGTCATAGAGCCAGCTGAGCTATCAGACATGTTCCCCTTAATATCTTACATCTTTGGTGGAACAAGCATTATGCACAGCATTTATGTTCCATAGATGGTGCCCATACTTGGTGGAGATTTCCAGATGAAATGATACAAACTTGCATATCACAGACTCCCTACTGTTTTCAGACTTGGCATATAGTAAATGTGTTCCTGATTTCCATACCTAGAGGTCAAATATTATATGCTCTTAACATTATTCACAATTTAGCTGTTACTAAAAATCACTGAAACATGTCAAACAATTTGTCTACAGGTTGCATAATGTCACAACTGGCTCAGCTCCAAGTGATCCTTGCGGATCATGATGTCCGTAAAGTTGTACTACCATCTGGAATCCCTGAGACGGTGGATGACCTTCACTCAGTCATTCGTGATACATTTTCCATTGCTAGAGACTTCCGTCTTCACTATAAAGATGTTGATTTTGGTGATGAGTTTTTCACCCTTTTTTCTACAACTGACCTCAAGGATAAGGACACAATCAAGGTTGTGTTTCTCCAGGACCAGGAGCCTACAATAACTTTAACCTTAACTGATGTGACCGACACTGATGTGACCAACATGACTGATCAGCCTTGTGAGGAGCACTATGTTGACAACACCTCATCTGTGTCAACCAATGACACACTGATTCTTTCATCATCTAAAGATAGTCCAGGCCACCGTTCCCAGCGCTGACCTGCTCAGTTTTCAATTCCCAGCTTTTCTGGCCTCACAGAGATCCAAATTCAGTCAGCCAATGAGCGCTTCAAAAAATATGGGACTCTTCTCCCTACAAAAGATTTCATTCCACTACTCCTAGACATCCTTGGAAAACTAGCGGAGGCTATTTATGAGTACACTGCCTATTCATCAAGTCTGCAGATCAGTGAGGTTGCAGACACCCTGACTCAAAAGCATCCCTGCCTCAAAGAACCAGGGTCCTTTAATGGGTCCTATGGATGGGTGCAGCGCCTAAAATATAAGATGAACAATTTCATAAGCAAACTTCGAGGTCTCGGCTGCCCTGAAGTTGAAGTGAACTCACTCAAGAGGAAAACAACACATGACCAGTATCCGGCAATGAATGTGAAAAAAACAAAGAAGGCTGAGGTGAACTACTGCAAGTTTGGAAAAAGAGAAAGTCGAGCTCCTAAGTGAAGTGATGCAAAACACTCCAAGGTGGTAGCTCAGAAAATGGCCAAGACGTTCAGCCTTCGTCGGGAGGAAATAGTGAAAGAGGCCCCTGCCATCAGTGACTTCATGAAGCGCTGGCCTGCACTTTTTAGTGAGGCACAGGTGAGATTATAAAATGTTTATTAAATGTGGCGAGCGGGACGGGGTCTGATGCAATATATGAGTTTTTAGTCAGATTATACACTAACTATATGGTTGCCAACAACGCCACCTGGGGAATTTCGCCCCAGGAAGTAGTTTCACACCAAGTTCACCTTTGAGGCACACAAGTTCGTTTTACTCAAAAGGCGAGAAGACACGTTTCCATTCAAACAAACAGATTCTTTATTTTAACAATCAATTTAAAACACCGAAACAACACCACTCACACAGGAACAAATTAACGGGGGAAACTAAATTAAGACTGAGGCTTACCGGGGTGCGTGGGCTACTGACTGATGCGGAGAATCCCCAACCAAAAATATAAACACCCAGGCACACGTGACAGTCACACACCGCACACACTCAGTGAGGACACCCAAAACCCAGGGAAGCACAGCACACGAAAGGGGGGGGAACCCCGCCACCAGGTCACCACCACCACCGGACCTCAGCAACTAAAGAGGGAAACAAAAGGAAATTAGTGGGGTCGCAACAAAATTCAATGAACAGAAATATCCAAAACTTGTATACAAATCAGAAACTAAATACAAATTACCAACCACAAATGAAAGAAATAAAGACAAATACTGAAAGAATAACCCTCTGCCCGAACAAAATATCAAAACCAGAGAAATTAGAAAACAAATTAAGCAAACAGGCAGAGGAACTGAATAAAGTAACTGATGAGAACAAAAAGAGATAAACAAATGTGGAGAGGATCTAACCCCACGATGCAATCACTACATTAAAATAAGTGCATTAAATGCCAATTAAAACCTTAGTGCAGAAGCAAAAGCAGGAAAAGCAGAGCTGCAAACAAAGCAGCGGACAAAGCAGAAGAAACCGGAAACAAAGCAGCAGCGGTCCCCCGTAGCTGGTGGCTATGTGTCGCTTTAAACCTGCTGCACCTGAGCAGCTGATGCCGACGTCACTCACACACTACTGGGCAGCTGACGTCGCTCACACACTGTTAGGCAGCTGGGATCTGAGGACCCGACAAATTTATTATTACCTATACAATTGCGCATGCATACAATTAGGAGTCAGAAGAGGCTACATACCGGTTAGCCGGGTCGGCTGGGTATGACACACACACCAGAGTAGAGGGAGAGAATCGCACAGCTACCGGCATTCACCTACAATCACGCAATTGTTAGCCGCGGTCATGATTAGCTGTTTACAGAGAGGGAGAGAAACTCACCGCAGCAGGCCATCTAGGTGACACACACACACAGGAGTCTCTGAAAGCCCCAAGTCAGCCGCTCTGCAGGACACACAAACATTAGCTCCCTGCCCCATGAGCCGAACACCGCGGGTGAGCAGACAAACCGCGTTACCTGTCCAAGCACAAAGGTCCGACCCGGAAGTGACGTCACCGTCAGGAGCAGCAAGAGAGAACCGGCACGGAGGGATCGACCCCTTTTATAGGAGGGTGCGCCTCTGGTGGTTGGCTGTGGTGTTGTTAATTAAGCAGGCTCACCCACAGGTCTAGACTGCCACATTCACCAGTATTTTTGTACTGTGGATTGATACATTGTGGATACATGTCCACAAATTGAAGTAAAATAAATAAAGAATGTAGAAATAAATACATTAAGACCCAAAACATTTAAATGTGTACAAATACACATTTAAATATTTATTTCTGCATTTATTTATTTATTTAGACTTATGTCACTTGTGGTCCTTCATACTGGTGTGCCCTGCAGATAAGTGAAGAATTCAAGAGGATAACAACAGTTAGCCTTGAATCGACCTTTCTGGCCAAGCTTGACCAATGCACCCCGAAACTGATGGCCTTGACCCAATCAAAAGGAGGAGCTGCAGGCCTTAAGATAAGGCACATTAAGGACATGCTTCTTGGGGTATAATGACTATCTTTATTATGAATAGACCTTTATTTTTAATCTGCCTCACTGTTTTCATGTCAAATGTCAAAATGGCTGCTATGAACAAGGTCTATTATATACTAACACTCTTTTTTTTCAAATTGTCATTATTTGGGTTACACTTGAATCTGATTTTTATTGAACACCTGATCTATTTTTTCCATGAATCAGGACAAAACAGTTGAAAAGCGCAGAGAAATTGCCATTCACTGCCTCATAGTCTATCTTGGAGAGAAGGAGGAGGACCTTTTCAAACAGTACCACGGAAGTAATTGAGCACACTAATTTTTAATTTTGTTTGAACTGCATGTCTCTGTAGCCTTCCCATGTGGAGATATGGCCGTTTCAATCCCGTGCACCAGCCTCCTGTGGGCTAGGCGTTGAAGTACATGGTCACCCTGCATTCCCTTATGCACATCACCCTGAAGAGCTTGAGCTATGTATTTTATACATCCTAACACCTTTTAATTTCTTCTACAAGGATGTGGAGGGAACCATGATCCTGCAGGGGATCGATGTCGCCAGATCCTGTGCTTTGCTGGTGGTATCCCAAGCGCTTGAAATTTACCTTTGAGGTATTCCAGAAGCTATGCCTTGAGCTCGATGGACAAAAAGCCAGCTCTAAAGTAATGAATCTCAAGTATGGTATTTTCTAGAGCAGACTTGATCGACCTTGCGTGAGGGAGAGGCTCACATCACACACACACACACAACTTGCTTGTTCTTTTTTTCTGAGATAGTATGAATACCTACTGAGTGAAAACCAAATCAATGTAATCAGAATTGAAAAGGATGGCCTCTGTTCTCTGAGGGTGTTGGTGTATTTTGAACTTTACATGCAGTGCCTCTTATATTTTTGCTGGAGTTAATCAGGAGGATGAGTAGTCTGATATTGATGAGATAAGAGATGATGTGAGTACTGCCAAAGTTGATTGAAAGAAGCTAATTTGATGTTGAAATTTGTGCCTTTAATGTACAGCCATCTGTCATCTTTTGTTTTGAATCACTTTCATGTGTACAAGTCAAAAAATAGTGATTCATGCACTGGGTTTTTTCTCATTTTATAACACAGTTCCTCTTCATAAGCTTCTGAGTGCATGTTGTTTTTTGTCTCAGGAGAATGTAGCCTACAAATGCTGCTGTTTGCACTTTTAAGAAAAAACTTCACCATACTCAAAACATTGCTTTGAATTAATGTAATTCTGCCAGCAGTTGGCTTAACTTAAAAATTCTAGTGGAAAACGTTAACATATTTTTTTTTTGTTGACCCAATGTCTTATTTATTAGAGTGTAACACACACACAATCTTTTGCCTGCGCACACACACACACACACATTTTCTCTTTTCTTTCCCTAGCTTTCCCATCCCCATATTCTCTCTGCCCGCTTATCGCTCTCGCTTATGCACACATACACACACACACACTCCACACCAAGGTCACACTGTGTTGCACTAGATTCAGTTGTCTCCAGCAATATATCAGCTATGTCCTAATGTTATACTATTAGTTAATCAGATGCAACTGAGTTTAATGTGCCCGCAGACAACAAACACATCACAACACAATGAGTCGAGCTCCGGAGCAGGACTGGAATTTCTTTGTTTGCACTTGCTTTTTATCGTGAAAATTTCTGCTGAGTCGTCTCTTTTCCTTAACTTTTCCCACTTGGCGCTGATCATAAAGGTGTCACATTTCTGCTGAAATTACACTTTTTCTGCTGAGTTTACATTTTTTTAGTCCTTCCAACCATATCGGTGTCACATCAGGACAAACTGCAATTCCCCTAACTTTCCACTAGTGTTTTCTGAGCCCATCCTCATGGTATTTTTAGAAATGATTCACACTGAGTCCTAGGTACTTCTCCACCACAATGCTTAAGTGCTCAATGAGTGTGTGTGTGTGTGTGTGTGTGTGTGTGTGTGTGTGTCATAAGAATACATGAAATATTAAACCAGTGTGTGATTTGTCAGTTGCACAGAGTACACATATCTTTAAAGGTGAGCTTAAAGGTACAGTATAAACACTACAGTAAATATTACACTACATAAAGCTACTGAAAGTTGCCAGTTACTGGCCTTTATCATTTGATTATAATGGTGGTTGTTCCCAATTTCAAAAAAGGGGACCAGAGGATGTGCTCCAGTTATCGAGGTATCACACTGCTCAGTCTCCCTCGGAAAGTTTACTCCAGGATGCTGGAAAGTATACTTTCACCAACTGTTGAACCTCAGATTCAGGAGGAGCAATGCAGATTCTGTCCTAGTTGTGGAACAGTGGACCAGCTCTTTACCCTTAAGGGGCTACTGGCGGGATCATCGGAGTTTGCCCATCCAGTCTACATGTGTTTTGTGGGCCTGGAGAAAGCTTATGACCACGGGGAATCTTGGGGTACTGTAGGATTACGGGGTACTGGGCATGTTGATACAAGCCATCCGGTCCCTGTATGATCAGAGTGAGAGCTTTGTCCACATACCCGGCATAAAGTCAAACACATTCTCAGTGGGTGTTGACCTCTGCCACGGCTGTCCCTTGTCTCTGACCCTGTTTGTGATATTCATTGACAGGATCTCAAGGCACAGCCAGGGGGAGGAAGGAGTCCCGTTTGGGGACCTCAGTATTGTATCATCTGGCAAGGCAAGGCAAGTTTATTTGTAGAGCACAATTCGTACACAAAGTAATTCAAAGTGCTTTACAGAACAAGAAAATGCATTAAAATCACAATACAAAATAAAAACATAAATAATCATTATAAAATGAACTGTAGAAGAGAAGAGAGAGATAAGATCCTTTCAGTCATATGCACAGTGAAATAGAGCTGTTTTGAGCCTAGATTTGAACATTGTCAGAGTATCTGCTTCTGCTGGCTTCATCACACTGTGACATCCATATCTGAGGTCATGGTTCTCTGCTGGAAAATGGTGGACTGCTCCCTCCAGGTTAGGACAGATATACTGCCCCAAGTGAAGGAGTTTAAGTATCTCTGGGTCTTGTTCACGAATCAGGGTAGAATGGAGCATGAGATGTATAGGTGGTTTGGTCCCCCAGGAGGAGCTGGAAAGCGTTGCTGAGGAGAGGGGCATCTGGGGTACTCTGCACGGCCTGCTGCCCCCATAACCTGACCCCAGATAAGTGGATGAAAATTGATGGATATAATGGTTCCAGCTGTAATTTAATTACATCTTGAGCCATAAGCGTTGCTCTAAAAGTCCACCTTTAAAGGGATAGTGCACCCAAAAATGAAAATTCTGCCATTATCTACTCACCCATATGCCGAGGGAGGCAGTTTTAGAGTCCTCACATCATCTGTGGAGATCCGAGGGGAGAGTGGGTAGCAGCACAACTGCACACCTAATGGCTGAGAGCGTCCCAGATTAAAATGTCCAAGAACACATAATTGAAACCACAAAATATCTCTATACTGCTCGTTGTTTGGAAAAACATCATTTGAACTCTCTGTGAACTGCGCTCATGTGTGCACGCTTGCGCGCGGAACCAGCAAAAGCGCGTGAACACACATAATAATAATAATAATAATAATAATAAATCAATTTTATATAGCACCTTTCAAGAAACCCAAGGTCGCTTCACAATTGCAAACAACCACAAAATCACACAGACAACCACAAAGTCACATGGCATAAACAACTAGCTGGCAAAAGCCAGCAGGAAAAGGTGCCTCTTTAGATGTGATTTAAAAGAGTCCAGAGTTGGTGCCTGGCGAATCTTCAACGGAAGCGAGTTGCAGAGGGTGGGAGCTGCCACACTGAAGGCCCTGCTCCCAAAAGTTTGCCTTCTAGTGCGGGGAATTGAAAGGAGGCCCAAGTCCGCAGATCACAGGTTCCGGGCCGGGTGGTGAACATGAAGGAGGACTGTTAAATACTGAGGGGCAAGGGTGTGCAGAGCTTTGTAGGTGAGCAGGAGAAGTTTGAAGGTGATCCGGAATTTAACAGGAAGCCAGTGCAGTTGTTTGAGAGTGGGGGTGATGTGCTGCCAAGGTTTAGTGCGAGTGAGAACCCTGGCACCTGAGTTGAACGTGTTGGAGTCTGCCAAGAGTTTTATTGGTGACCCCATACAGAACGGCATTACAATAATCCAGACGTGAGGAGACATGAAGGCGGTGTCCATGTCTCACACTCTCGCGCAAGCGCACACACATCAGCGGCATATGGGTGAGTAGATAATGGCTGAATTTTCATTTTTGGGTGCACTATTCCTTTAACCAACATCTCTTCAGCAGCCAAACACAGATGAGCCATAAACACAACAGTGACTTTGTCACTTTGACATTGTCATCAAATCATACATTTGCCTCAGGGGTCTTTACAATTTGTCAACCCTCATTTCAGGTAAGGAAGAACACAACACTCATATGATCCAGTGCTAATATTAAGATATTTATTAGAACTGTGCCATTATATGTGAAGTATAAAGTGCCTTTTGTGATATGATGTTTATATTGATTGAAATTTTAAAACTCAAGACATGTATTTTATTAGGACACCATTATATTACATGACATTACATATCCATTGTATAATTTTCCCTAAAATTCAGCCTGTGTGTCGTATTACTGAAAACTTTGGGCTATAGATTATATTTCAGACAAAGATCTGTGGGTTTATGCAATGTCTGGCTACAAAACATGACTTCTGCAGGGATGAAGAGGTTAATCCTGCTCAGATTGATAGACACAGCACAAACTTCAGTTTTTGGAAAAAACTTCAGTCAACATTACACATCATAATACATCTCTTACGAATATAGGCTACAAGCTGTGATACATAAAGCCATATTTAATCTAAGATAATATTCTGGAACAGGACGAGAAAACCGACACACGTTCTACTGGGTGAAGTCAGAGCACATTAAACATTTGTTTTCAGGCACTGAGATCCCACTGATTACTCCTTCAACCACCTGCTTTGCTCTCTCTGCTTTACTAAAAGCCTTAATCAACATAATGCACTTATCTTGTTGTGAAGGCGCACTATCTGATCTTGTCCACCTCGCTGGAGCTCATTTCCTACCCGTCCTTGAAATCACCTGGCACCAGGTTGGCATCAGTCCTGTTCAGGGACAAAACAAAGTAGTATGATTAAATCCACAATGTTACCACCCAGAACAGGCATTCTGTTGGGACTGAGCACAATTTGATTTAACTTCTTACAAACATAAAAAAATTGTGCACTCAAGTGCAGCTCTATGCCTGGCAGCTGTGTTCCAGCTGCCCAAGCTAAAATGTTTTTTTCAAAAGGTCATTGTTCATGGACACATAATGAACAATAAAAAAGATGTCTCTCTGGTTAATGACATTGTTATGCTTGGAAAGTTTTATTTACACAAATCCAAAAAGCCTATATTAAGGTGAAACCTACCTTGGTTTAATGTGTTTTATAATGAGTTTCTTGCCTATTCACACACACACACACACACACACACACACACACACACACACTATATATATATATATATATATATATATATATATATATATATACCATTTAAGGCTTCAGTCTCTCATCTGTTTTGATTATATGTTCTGTTTTCTGTTTTGCGATCTAATACAAAGATCAGCCATGTTGTTTGTACATTAAACAAGAACAAACAGTACGTTTCCTGTGGTCAGGCAACATCATGTCTGGGCCAATCAGAAGCAGAGTAGGGTGGAAAACAAGTATTTCCCAGAAACACAAACTCGCAGAGATTTGACAGTATGTACAACTGGGGAGTTCAATTCAAGGTAATTCTTAAATTTAAGGTGGGAAATGAGATAACATCGGTTAATCAAATTACTCTAACAAAAGGTTTAAGGAAGGCAGTTGGAGATATACAAATGGCAAAGGTACTGCATGACAGAAGTATGTTGATAACATGCAGAAGTGCCAGTCAAAGGAATGAAGTGATGAAAATGTACACTGTGTGTAAAAACGAAATTACAGAAAGAAGGATGGTGAGAAGAGAGGAGCTAGGGGAGTCATAAGAGGCATCCCACTGGAGAAAACATGAACAAACAGAAAAATGTTGAAAGAAGGGAAAGTAACAGGAATCAAATGGCTAAAAGCCTTCAGAAATTGAGAAAAAGTTGACGGTGAATCTGTGCTGTTGCAGTTCAGTGAAGAATAACTTACTGTAGAAGTGATGGTTGGGTATGTGAGCTTCAATGCAAGAGCTTATGTTCCTCCACCGTTAAGATTTTATAACTGTCAAAGATATGGCCATACTGCTAATGTATGCAGAGAAAGAAGAGATGTGGAAGATGTGAAGGTGAGCATGATGTGATTAAACGTTGTAATTGCAAAGGAAACCACACAGCAGCTTATGGGGGGTGCACAGTCAGGAAGCAGGCAGGAGAGATTCAGCAACTGAAATCAGAGCAGAAAATAACATATGCAGAAGCAGTCAATTTCTACAACAGTGACAGAAGAGAAAATGGAGTCAACCAGACCAAGCCCAATACAACAGCAGGATCAGGACAAGCTCAGAACAAAAACACAGGATATCATTATAGAGATGAATGCTATTTTTAGCTTATCAACTGCTCAGAACAAGCAAAAACCAAGTTTACCAAATGACCATGAGATTGTAGCAGGTTTTCGGCCATGGAGAGATGGCGGCAGATTAAAACAATGGCACCTTCTTTACTCCCAACTTTTGATCACTGCAACTGAATAAGTACTGAATAGCACTGCGTAAGTACTACAAACTGGATGAAATGTTCATCAAGATAGCTATGGAATGAATCTCCAATCCGGTGCAGTAAAAAAGGATTTTGTTAAAGCATAACACAAGGTATGTGGAAAGAAGACCAAACAAGTAACCCACGCCACATCCGAAATGGCAGAGGGAAAGGACATAAAGCAGCTGATCAAGTTAAAAGACACTATCACGACGGAGATTAAAGACTTCCGATCGGAGTTTAAAGCTTATTGTGTGGAGACTGAGAGAGACATCAAGAAAATAATAGAACAAACTACAGAGAACAGAGTCAGAGAAATGCAAGACCAACAAATATCCTGACAGAAAACAGAGTACTTCACAACTAGGATAAAAGAAATGGAGACACAGATGGACTACTTTGAAAGTAAGTTCAGACAAAATAATATCTGCATGTACAAAAATACTACAGTACAAGCAGCATGGGCAAAGAAAGTGACCCTGGAGTAAATGCAGATTTTCTTCGACAATGACTTTACAACAAAAGTGAAACAACAGAGAGCCATGTATAGACCGATGAGACCCCAGCTGAGGAAGAAAAATATTAAATCACATATCATTGCCCCAGCAAAGCTGAAAATCTTCAATGACAATGGATCTTCAACAACATATAGTGAAAACCTCTGCAGAAGCATTTCATTTTTACTTCTGCCTATAAGATCAGAAGGATAGTTGATTAATTTTAGTTTAGAAGAAAGGAGAAATTTTAAAAAAGGGAGGAAAGGAAGTTGCCCCTTATATCGGTACATATATTTTCTTTCAAGACTAGTGTTCAAGAAGAACACAGACTACCCATGCGATGAGATACGCATGGAGAAAAAACAGCTACTGTCTAGTCTCTAGTCCTAGTCTCTAAGGTAGCATATCAGGAAGCCAACTGCACTGCTGATGCAATGTCTATGATAATATTGCACACGTGGGATTGTTGTTTTATCTCTTTTTGTTGCAGTATGTTTTGTTCAAACTCTTCAGGGCTGAATAATTACATAGAGGGTCTGTGATCCTGCCCAAACTCTAGTAAAGATGAACATTTAATTCTGCTTTGTGTACACATCTCCTGAAAATCATGGAGGACCGAAGATAAATAGTGTAATGGATAAGAAATGAAGGTTTGTTTTAGTAATGGGCAGGATAGAAAACATAACACTTATAAATATTTACTATCCACCAGATGAAGGCATTGAATTTATGAACCAAACTCTAGATTTAATAGTAACTCATGGAAAAGGAACAATTATTATTGGAGGTGATTTGACTCTTGTCTTAAACCCTAGCTTAGATTCAACGGCAGGACATAAACATAAAGCAGACAAAAATGCAAGTATCTTAAGGAAAGCATGTAGAGAGTTAGGAATGATAGATGTATGGAGAACACTGCATTCAAGAACAAATGATTATACATACTACTCTAATACACACTCAGCATATAATAGATTGGACTACTTCTTTATGTTTAATAAAGACATAGCAATTATTAAAAAATGTACTATTGGAACAACAACAGACTAACAGATAACAGAGATATGCTCAACAGATTTGTGTTTCTTTACCTGGATGACATTTTGATTTTTTCCATAGACTTGGATGAACATGTGCAACATGTGAGATTGGTGTTGAAAAGACTGTTAGAGAACAGACTCTTTTTGAAGGCCGAGAAATGTGAGTTTCATGTCACCTCAGTCAGTTTCTTACGTTTTGTGGTGAAGAAGGGACAGTTGAAGGCGGATCCTGCCATGGTCCAGGCCGTGGCTGAGTGGCCCATCCCTTTCACCAGGAAGCAACCCCAGAGGTTTTTGGGTTTTGCAAACTTCTATAGGAGATTCATTCTCAACTACAGTCAAGTAGCATTGCCACTTACTCAGTTAACCTCCTCTAAGCTTCCTTTCATGTGGTCTCAGGCAGCTGACGCTGCATTTAAACGGTTAAAGTGTCGTTTACCTCTGCACCTGTGCTTTCACACCCAGATTCTTCTCTTCAGTTTCTGGTGGAAGTTGATGCCTC
Organism: Epinephelus cyanopodus; assembly: GCA_026686955.1. Lineage (NCBI taxonomy): Eukaryota > Metazoa > Chordata > Actinopteri > Perciformes > Serranidae > Epinephelus > Epinephelus cyanopodus. The sequence goes on along the minus strand of CM048932.1, from coordinate 2,749,486 downwards.
TGACACCAGCGTTGGTGCTGTGCTCTCCCAACGCTCACCTAAAGACCACAGAATTCATCCATTTCTCTCGTCGACTCACACCAGCAGGGAGAAACTATGACGTTGGCAACAGGGAGCTGGCTGTTGTCCTCACCCTACAGGAGTGGAGACATTGGCTGGAAGGCTCCACGCACCCCTTTGTGGTATGGACTGACCACAAGAACCTCTCTTACCTGCAGTCAGCTCGCCATTTGAACTCACGCCAGGCTCGGTGGGCTTTGTTCCTGGGTCAATTCCTCCCTGGGTCGTTAAGCCCGACGCCTTATCCCGTCAGTTCACTCCTCCTGTGTGGTTGGTGCTGCCAGGTGGGACATCGAGCAGGTAGTTCAAGAGGCCCAACGTGATCAACGACCCCTGAGAACTGTCCCCCCAACCGGTTGTTCGTCCTGCCTTCTGCCAGGTCACCTGTGCTCCAGTGGGGACATGCATTAAAGGTCATCCTGGTTTCTGTGGTAAGTAAATGTGAATCTATATGTATAGGTAAACAACCTACAGATGACTCGAAAGGAAAGCTTAAATTTAAGTGGAACCAAACAATTCATACAGACCTAAACAAAATCCATGAAGTTTATTAACAGAATAACAAAAGAAAAAGGATTAAACTCAAAACACTAGTAAAGCCTAAAGAATGTGGTGGATTAGCACTCCCTGAATAGTTTTATGTGACACAAGTAAGTAACATAATGAAATGGACTAATTATGGCACAAAAGCTAAATGGTTTATGATAGAAAATGAGTTGGCCCCACTTTCAATAAAGTCTTTACCCTTTATAGATAAAAAAAGCTATGGCACACCTGAAAGGACAAAATAGATAGATTAATAACACGCTACATAACTGGAAACAAATCTGTTAAAAAAAAAAAAAAAAAGATTCATAATGCCCTGTTTTACCTCAGAGAAATGGCATGGGACCCTCAATTTAAACCAAACAAAATAGATAATACATTAAAACCCTGGTCATCAAAGGGTTTACAAATATACTCACAATTACTACTTTCTATATTTTCTACAACTAAACACAGACAAAACTGAGGGTTGTTTTTGGCCCCAAAGAACAAAGATCAATAGTCAGTGCTCACCTTGACGCCTTGACACTAAAACCCAAATCAAGCCAGAAATCTTGGTGTAGTTCTGGACTCAGACCTGAATTTCAATAGTCACATTAAGACAATTACTAAATCAGCCTGCTACCACCTTAAAAACATAGCAAGAATAAAAGAATTTCTGTCTAAACAAGATCCAGAAAAACTTGTTCATGCTTTCATTTTCAGCAGGCTGGACTATTGTAACGGTGTCTTCACAGGCCTGAGTAAAAAAAAATCAATCAGACAACTGCAGCTCATCCAGAATGCTGCTGCCAGAGTCCTCACCAACACCAAGAGAGTGGAGCACATTACACCAGTGCTTAAGTCACTGCACTGGCTTCCTGTGTGTCAAAGGATAGACTTTAAAATCTTGTTACTTGTCTGTAAAGCACTAAACGGTCTCGGGCCTAAATACATCTCTGATTTACTTGTACGTTATGAAGCATCCAGACCCCTCAGATCATCTGGAACAGGTTTACTCAGTGTTCCCAGGATCAAAACCAAACACGGTGAAGCAGCCTTTAGTTTCTATGCTCCCCACCTGTGGAACAAACTTCCAGAATATCTGAGGTCAGCAGAAACGGTTAATTCATTTAAAACAGGGCTTAAAACATTACAATTTACTGCAGCTTACCAGTGAACTAGATATGTAACTTATTGTTAGGATAATCTGTAGCTATTGTTTTTATATTTGTCTGCTGTTGCTTTTGCTTTACTAATTAATAATGTTGTCAATACTTATGAAACTATATCAAGTCGATTCAATTTAGCTCAGTCCAACTTCTATAAATATTTACAACTTAGACACTATATTAGTAATTTTCAGAGAAAAGAGGGTAACCAGGAGTAGCACCCCTTAATAACATTTATGATTAAAAAGAAACACCTATAACAAGGAGACTAAGAACACCCTTTCCAAAATATATAAAATAATAAATGAAAATACTGATAGACAAGATATAATCAAGATTAAGTGGAACTTAGAACTATCAAGATTAAGTGGAACTTAGAACTAGATGGACAGGTAAAAGAGAAAGAATGGGAAAATGCATATGCAGCAATACATAAAACAACAAATTCTAGGTATTGGAGGGAGTACACATGGAAAATAAATACAAGATTCTTTATCAAACCAATAACCGGTCAACATTTACAATATCCGCTAAACCAGACTGTTGGAGAGGCTGCAGCAAAAAGAACGCAAATCACTTACATATTTTCTTTTTTTGTCCAGTACTGAAAGCATTTTGTCAATTAATCATCACTTCTTTTATGAAAATATTCCAAAATCGACGGACATTTGAAACATGATGCATTATTTTAGGTGTATCACCATCCGAACTCATATTAGAAATAGACAGATACTTATCCCATAGTCCAAAGACATGCAGATTGGGGACTAGGTTAATTGATAACTCTAAATTGTCCATAGGTGTGAATGTGAGTGTGTATGAGTGTGAGTGTGTATGGTTGTTTGTCCCTATGTGTCAGCCCTGCGATAGTCTGGCGACCTGTCCAGGGTGTACCCTGCCTCTCGCCCAATGTCAGCTGGGATAGGCTCCAGCCCCCCTGCGACCCTCTAGAGGATGAAGCGGTTAGAAGATGAATGAATGAATGAAAAAAGGGGAAGAAAAAAGGGGGAGAAAAGGGAAAGGAAAAAAGGGAGAAAAGGGAAGAAAAGAAAACAAAAGGACAAGGAAAAGGGAAGGGGAAGGAAGAAAAGAAAAAAGAGAGAAAGGAAAGAAAAGAAAGGGAAAGGGGAAGAAGGGAAAGGGAAAAGAAAAGAGAAGAAAGGGAAAAAAATTAAATATAATATAAAGACTCAGTCCTGAGATTTTTTTTTTCTTCCTCTGGTACTGTTTTGTATGTCTTACTTTGGGTACATGGGAGTAGATGTATGCAGACAAGCATGTATGTACGTGTGTGTGTGTGTGTGTGTGTGTGTGTGTGTGTGTGTGTGTGTGTGTGTGTGTGTGTGTGTGTGCGCGCGCGCACGCATATGTACATGCACATACTGTGGTACATATGGTTCTGCAGTATCATTGTTTTCAAAACGCACATACAAAAAAAATTATAAAATATTGTAAGAATATGAACATCATGTGAGTAAATGTAAAACTATGGCACTCTTACAATAAAGTTTAAAAAAAAAAATATTTTTAAAAAAAAAAAGCAAAAACCAAAATACAAAAAAACAAAATCATAGTCAAAGCAGCAGCCAAATTATTAAATATGAAAGACCTATCATAGGAAAAGATACATGCAGATCTTATAATACCATAATGTTAGTGCTTCAATGGAACACTAGGAGTGTAATAGCAAACGGTCAGGGGCCATATTAACACACATTCTGAGAACACTCTTAGAGAGCTCCTAACTTAGCCCAGTTTTTTTTACTAAGGAGTCCTATCTTTTTTTTATTATTAAAGTTTTTATTTCTTTAAAACATAATATATATAAACAGACAGTATTACTTTTAGTTACAAGACATCCAAAGGCCCGTGATAAATACTTATAGTATACAGAACAACCAAAATAGACAGTCAACAATTATACTAGTAATACTAATAATACTAATTATATCAGTGCAGCCAGTTAGATCATCACAGTGTCACAGCAGTGTTACAAGCAAGAAAGCAGTCCCATGACCTCTTAAAGTTCTCAGTATCATCATTGATCTTAGCCAACATGTGCTCATATGATGCGACCTCTAACACTGATTCCATCCATTTTTTAATATCTGGAGAGGATGTACTTTTCCACAATCTGAGAATCATTCGGGCAGCTGTGACCACCCCTACCTTTATCACTGCAAGGTCGTATTTTGACATACTGGGTAGCTCTGTTTGGTCCCCCAGTAGGCATAATCTTGGCGATATGGGTATTGTTGAACCCTCCCAGGAGACAGAAACTTTGACCTTATTGAGGAGTTGTTGTTTTTTTTTTGAAGTCATCTTTATTGCAAAAAGTGGTTTACAGTTCAGATGTGACTTACAGAGATAGATATATGTAATAGTGAACGAACATATAAAGTACAGATAAGGACAAATGAAGCTTTGCCAGGGGAGGCTTATAAGTTATTAAAAGGAGAATGAGGACCATATGTTGACAGTTTTAACTGCCTTTCTGTTGTTGGAGCCAGAAATTAAATTAATATAATGTACAACTTCATGAAGAAAAGATATAAAATTAAGTTTTTCACTGTTGAATTTACATTTATGAATGTGGAACTTTGCCAACAGAATTAATAAATTTATAATGAAGTACATATTTTCTTTACTTTGACTTCTATAAAAGCAAAATACCACATTCTCCCACAATAAGGCGAAGTCTTTATAAATATGGTCAATGACAAATCTGCTGAAGTTTTGCCAAAATGTTCTGGTGTGTAAGCAATACCAAAAGAGGTGCAAAAGTTTCTGGGTGGTCTTCACAAAAAGAACAGTTTGTATTGATGTCTCTTTTAAATTTAACCATGTAATGATTAGCAGGGTAATATTTGTGAATTATTCTGAACGATACTTCTTTCACCTTGTTTACTATCAGGTATCTGTGAGGAATCATCCAAACTTTTTTCCAGTCAATGTTGTTTACAAATCGGTTCCAGTAAAACATGGCATTTGGAATAGATACAATTTCTTTCTGAAACAAGGCACGAATGTTCTTATTATTTCAAGGAAGTTTAGAAAAACAGATTTTTCCAACAGGTGATTCAGCCACAGCCAGGAGGGAGACAGAAGTGGGTGGAGGTCTGCCAGTATTTCTAAAAAGCATTATTGAGCCTGATGGAATGGTGTCAAATACAATTGCAAATTCTCGTGGCGAAACTGGAATATTATACGTTGATAGAAACTCTCTATAAGAGAAAAGTCGCTCCTCTCCGCTGAAAAGCTGGCCCACCAGCAGAATCCGATTCTGTCCCCAACTCTCAAAAAAGAGTGACTTGTTTTTGTATAAAATATATCTGTCATTCCAAATTAGATACCTGTAAGGTAACCTTAGTGAGGAGGTGTGCTTGACCCTGTTGCTAGGTATGAGGCTTGCTTTTAACAGATGTGATTGGTTGTCAGAGACACGCCCTTTAGTGAACCTGTAAGGTGTGGACACCCAGTGGAAATGTAATGAACTGCTGACTTGGAAAGTGTTGTCATCTTAGTTTTGTTACAAGAGTGAGCCACCAGGCGGCAGTCACGCACCCCCTTGCATGCAGCAGTGCTAGACATGTAAGTGCTGTGTTGTTTACTGGCCTGCAATAAAGTCGTGCTTGATCATATAGCTGGACTAGATATGAATCATTACATAAATATGGTTTCAAAAGTACGTAAGGATCTCAACGATGCGACAGGATATGGATTAACAAGTCAGTAAAAAGGCTGGACACTATTTCACCGAAGGCTCCAGAGGTAACCTGCTAAGCTAAAGTGCTGCTAGCTGACAAACCATGGCTTTCTCGATTCCTGTACCGGACACGATGGACATGAAAAGCAACGTTTATAACAACTGGACATTCTTTAGAGCACAATGGGAAAACTACGAGATTGCAACAGGACTGGACAAATGGGAGGCAAAGAGTGGCCACTTTGCTGACTGTGATGGGTAAGGAATGCCACATGACACAAAGACATCTTCATCTTCACATGCTGGATGAGGACAGAGCCGACCCAAAGAAAATTCTGGATGCACTAGAAAAACACTTTGAACCTTCCAGGAATGTCATATATGAGCATTATGTATTTAACACCACACAGCAGAGTCAACATGAAACAACAGAGCAATATGTTGCAAACCTGAGAAAGCGAGCAGATAAATGTGAATTTGGTCCCCTGCGAGATGAATTAATCCGGGACAGACTGGTGCTTGGGACTAAAGATGCAAGTACACGGGCACGTATGTTACGTGAATCAGAGCTCACACTGAATAAAGCTATAGACGTGTAGAGTCAGTGAACAACCACAAATTCAAAACAAGCTGATAGCTGGTGTGGAACAGGAGACTGTACATATGCTCATGACAGGCGCTCAGAGATGCGTTCCTCTGCACCACAACATAATCAGGAGGAGCACACGGGACATGCAAACAAAAATAAACGGCCAAATAATCTCTGCTGTTATTGTGGAGCGATACATGACAGCATTTGGCATAATTTGCAAAGCCTGTGGAAAGAAAAACCACTTCGCGAAAGTATGCAAGCAAGCTCAGCGGAGGCCACAGGTAAATTTTCTTGGTAAAGATGCAGAGCAGGATGAAGAAGAGACTGATGAATTGTTCTTCCTATCAAATATCAATGCTGTGGAACAGGGAAATGAAAAGTGGCTTGTCAACCTCATATTAACCCCATACATCATTGAACCAGTGACGTATGACCCTAGCCACACAATCACGTCAGTTAGACACAGGGGCAACAACTGACGTCATCAGCTTCAGAGACCTGCAGCTCATCACACAAGATGGCAACCCAGATCTACTAGCCAGCAAAGCCACTATCAAGCTGTATGATGGCTCACCAGTGAAACCAACAGGGATGTGTCATCTCAAAGCCGACCATGATGGACAAACGTATGACCTGAAATTCCAAGTCATGCACTCATCACAAATGCCTCTGCTTTCTGCAAAAACATACAAAAGACTCAAGTTGCTGACAATGAATGAGAAACATGTCTTACATTATATAGATATGGCATCCACAGCAAGCTCACACACCACAGAAGGGGGACCACCACAGAAAAGATCATATCAGAATATGAGGATGTGTTTCAGGGCCTTGGCTGTCTCCCGGTTGAACTAAACCGTGAGGTGGACCCCGACATTAAGCCCATGCAACAACTACCACAACGGATTCCTATTCCACTCAAACACAAGGTCACTGAAGCCATACAGTCTATGGAAAAGAATGGCATCATTAAGAGAGTTACAGAGCCTACACAGTGGATCAGTAAAATGGTCGTGCTAGAGAAGCCGGGGAAGCTGCGCACCTGCATTGATCCCAGTGAGCTCAATAAAGCTCTTCAACGGTCACACTACCAGATGCCAACAGTAGAGGAGATACTACCAGACATTGCCAAAGCCAAGGTATTCTCCATGCTTGATGCCAAAGATGGATGTTGGCAAGTCAAACTTTACAAAGGGAGCAGTTACCTGACCAGCTTTTGGACTCCGCTTGGCAGATTCAGATGGCTGAGGATGCCTTTTGGCATAAAACCAGCAGCAGAAGAATATCAATGCAGACAGCATGAAGCGCTGCAAGGCTTGACAGGTGTGAGTGTCATAGCGGATGATATTTTCCTCTATGGCTGTGGAGGTACTACTTAGGAGGCACTAGCCGACCACGACATAAACCTTGCTGCCTTGTTGCGGAGGGCCAGAGAGGTTAATCTGAAGCTCAACAAAAAAAAAAGCTAAAGCTGAAACTGCAAGTGTGCCATATATGGGACATCTCCTTACCACAGGGGGCCTACGGCCACACCCAGAAAAGGTGGCAGCAATTCAGTACATGCAAACACCCACTGATGTTAAATCTCTAGAGAGAATCTTGGGGTTTGTGGATTATCTTGCCAAATTTCTTCCGCATCACTCAGATGTGTGTGAGCCCCTCCGACACCTGACGGACAAGGATGTGGAGTGCGCATGGCTGCCACTACATGACTCTGCCCTAGACACTGTGAAGCAACTAGTCACATGTCACCCAGTACTTAAGTACTACAGCCTGCAGGATGAGGTCACACTGCAATGTGATGCCAGTGAGACGGGACTTGGTGCAGCTCATCTCCAAAATGGACAAACTGTCGCATTAGCCTCCAGGACTCCGACCCCCACTGAACAGAGATATGCACAAATCGAGGAAGAGTGTCTTGCTATTGTCTTTGCATGTGACAAATTCAACCAATGTTTCCACGGAGGAGACTGCATCACCATTCACAGTGACCATAAACCCCTGGAAGTGGTGTCCAAAAAACCTCTCCTAACAGCCCCAAAGTGGCTGCAGAGAATGCTACTGTGACTCCAAAGATATCATCTGGTAGTGATATACAAACAGTGGAAGGACCTTCATGTAGCAGATTTCCTTTCCAGGACAGCACAGCCAAGCACACAGCATGCTCAAATGCAAACACCTGCCACAGTCTATGCCGTGGGCCTCACTACCGATGCCCTACAACGGATCAGCCACCTCACAGACATTAACATTTCAGCAGCTTCGCTGGAGTCCATCAGAACTGCCACAATTAAGGACCCATTGTGCCGTGCACTACAGTAGCTCCAAGGCTGCGACCCTTTTTGACATACAAGGAGGAGCTCACCACTGACCTGATATTCAAAGGCAACAGGGTTTGATTCCTGGCATCTTGCGGCCAGAATTCCTGCAAAAAATTCACTCTGGACATTCAGGAATAGAAGCTAGTCTCAGGAAAGTGCATGAAGTGATCTTTTGGCTGGGTTTAACACATGATGTACAAACCTGTATAGGCAGCTGCAATACCTGTAATGCTTTGCAGCATAAACAACCAAAAGAAACACTCACAGCTCACCAAATGCTCAGCCTTCCTTGGCTGAAGTTGGGTATGGATTTGTTTGCACTGCATGGAGCTCGGTACCTCATAAGTGTAGATTATTACTATGACTACTGGGAACTGGATGTGCTCATGGACACAACTGCATCCACTGTCATTGAGTGTTACAAACGTCAGTTCAACCAGCATGGGGTTCCACATCTGATCATCACTGACAATGGGCCACCCTTATCCAGCATGGACTTTCAAACCATCTCCAAAACATGGGACTTCAAACATCTCACATCCTCTCTGTGTCACAGTCAGAGTAATGGCAAAGCTGAATCAGCTGTCAAAATTGCCAAGGACCTGCTAAAAAAATGCTGGTGAGGACAGATGGGAGGCAATATTAGCATGGAGGAATACTGGACTCAACAGTTCTCCTGCTCAGCGACTCCTCTCCAGATGCACACGTACATTCCTACCCTCTCATCCGTCACTGCTGGTGACTGAAGTGATAGAGGAGGTACTCCCTCTCAAGCTGGCAAAGGGCATGGTATCGAAGTGACTATGTGATCAACATGCCCATGACTTGCCCACAATGACACAGGGGGACACAGTTTGGGTCCTCCTATGTCCCGATGAGCCCACCAGTGGCAGAGGCAGAGCTCCAGAGGTGGTATAGGCTCCAGAAGCAGCTGGCACGCCCGGTGTCCCCAGCCCTGGAAATCTGGGCCTCAAACATACCAGAACCAGATCCAACATCAGACCTCCTGAGAGGTACTGCAAAGACTATGCTGTTTGAACTGGCCCAGAGTTGTACCTCATGTTTCATTAGTTTTTTGCCATGGTTTAAGATGAGTGATTTTTCTTACAGTTAAGGGGGTGAAACTAGCATTTTTTCTTGTTTAAATTCTCAGTCAGACATCGTTATTTACTGTTATGTGCAAGCACTTTCTTTCCATATGTTAAAGGAGACGTTATGAGAAAGAGCCACCAGGCAGCAGTCACGCACCCCCTTGCATGCAGCAGAGCTAGACAGGATGAGCACTGTGTTGTTTACTGGCCTGCAATAATGTCGTGCTTGATCATATAGTTGGACTGGATATGAATCATTACATAAACAGATCACTCTGCTGCTGGAAGGTTGAGACAGACCCAAGTTATCACTGCTGCACTGTTGCATTTTAACAGTTTTTCAAGTGTCTTAGCATTAATGATATTGTTAGGTGGGAAAAGCATGCATACCACAAATATTATCCCTGCACTCTTGTGTTTCCACCATTTTCTTAAGCCTCTTAAATGTCCTCCTGTCTACTCCTGACAGTTTTTCACCTTATGAGCTCTTTTAAGGTCTAAGGTGCTTTGTGAATAACTTTTTTATCTTTGCAAGGACCTAGTCTCAACTTTAAGGGGAAATTCTAAGAAAACATCACAATTCCAAGAATTTTCTTAGAATTTCATGACTAGGAGTACCCCCTTCTTACTCAGAAGCTTTGTGAATACGGCCCCAGGAGTTTAAAGACTATATCAAGTTCAAAAGGAAACCAGATGTCATGTGCTTACAGGAAACTTGGCTCAAACCAACACTAGACTTCATTTTTAAGGGAAACACTGCCATACGCAAAGATAGAAGCAACGGGTGTTATATTTGCTAAAGAAAGTATAAAGTATTAAGTGTTAAGGACAAATCAAGAATTAGAGCTAGTAGTTATTGAAGTATGGGACAAGATGGAGAGTGTAAAGGTAATCTATTTTATAACCCATGTAAAAGATTAGAGAAAAGAAAACTAGAAGCAATATTGGATCACTGGAGAGTGTTGTGACTTTAATGCACACAGCACAATATGGGGAGAGAAAGAAGATTTATATGGAGGAATTATAAAGGAAGTAATGGAGGAAAAATAATTGGTATGTTTAAAGGCACAAAGGTGAATTTGGTGAGGGAACAGAATCAGCAATAGATCTCACCTTGGTATCATAATCTTTAGTTGGGAAAACTAGGTAGGAAGTACACAAAGAAAGCACAATAGGAAGTGGTAATTTTCCAATATTCATCAACACAGGAGTGGAAATGAAAATAGAACAGGATGAGGAAGAGGGAAGATGGATATTTGATGTTAGTATACAGACACAAGGTTTGCAACTAACTTTCCAGCACCAAGGAGAACCAAGTTGAGTCAGCAACTCTGCAAAAACCCCAAGCAACCAGCTTCCTCGGATCTGCACCTTTGGAACAAGGACACAACAAAGACTGCATCTGGAACCACAGCTCTTTCCAGCCTTCCTCGGCCAGCTAACAAAGGCAGAATACCACAAAGTGACTCTTTCTTTCATCCATTAAAGGATCGGTAATGTAACACCTGGGCAAAACTTCATCACAGCTGTACAGGCTAAGCAAGACTGTTTAAGTTGTTGAATGTGATTTAATGCTGTTTCTTGAGTAGTTGTTGTGATTGTTTGCAGTTAGGTCGCCAAAGCTAAGTGTTTAGTTTGCTAATGCTGTTCACAGACAATGTCTTGCATGCAACTAAACAACCTCTGTATTGATCCAGACTGTTTGCAACACATATCATATTCTCATAGACACATTTACAAATAGGCTCTCAACAGAGCTACATCCAAAAAGGTAACTCAAAGTTACTCTTCTCTTCCTTTGTCTTTGTCCTGACCACACAGTCAGCTTTGATTCAGACATCTTGTAGCTCTCTGTTGTCAGCCATTTTGTTTTGTAGGCCCTTTGATCACCACACCCACCTTTGTCTTTCTCTATCTTGCGTGCACGCACACACACACACACACACACACACACACACACACACACACACACACACACACACACACACACACACACAGTTAGTTAGAATTTGTGTGTTTTGGTTTTTGTTTTGCTTACTTTATCAGTAAATATAAAGTTTTTGAATCATACCTGGTGTCTGTTTAATATTGCACAAGAGTGAGAGTTAGTCAACCTCTGCTACGTCAAGAACTCCAAAATCCGAAATCCGTCAGGCTTAAATTTAGTTATTATTAGTAATTTAATTATTAATCAAAATTCCAAATTGATAGTTTAGTGAACTTTTGAGACCTATATCTATAACTGGCTATCACTCTTCCCTTTTTGAGAATGGTGCCCCATGAGATTATTTAATGTAAATTAAGTCACATTATTTGACATATTTAGTGATTATTATTAATAATTATTAATTATTTCAGATAGCCAATTTGATACTTTAATTGATGATCTATCACAAGGTCAGGCCCATGTTAAGGCTTAAGTCCCAAAAAATGGTGTCGCCATGTAAAATATTGCACTGGTAAGTGTCCCCTCTTTTGTAGTATCCCCAGTATAATTTACAACATTAATGGCGAAGACAAAAGCTCTTTTTTTTCACAAGAAGGAAAATTTAGGAGCAGTTTAAAATTAAACTCTATGGTGAAACATTGAAAGGTTAGAATGTTTTTAATACTTGGGGATGTGATTTGACAAGAACCTTACTTGGTTGACCCATTTAGAGAAAATTATTGAGAAAGACGTGGTGCCCAGAGAGGCAGTTAGAGCTACAGGCTACAATGAGGCTAAAAGGCAACTAGGTCCATTGTGTTTGAAAACATTGTTGAACATAAACAGAAGTGAAGTGTTTTTGTTGCCATTTGCGAAGCCTGGGCTGCCTACAGAGACCGGACTTTTTCACAGCATATTCAGAGGACACGTAGCTAGCAGATCGTGAGGAGATGTTTGCTGTATATGACAAAAACTTTTCAAGCTTATAGGAAGACTTAGAGAGCCTTTAAGAGCTTCACTTGGACAATAGGGAACACAGTTAATGGAATTGGGATAGGGGATATAATGATAAGCCCTACTGTAACATTTTCTGTTGTCCCGCCTTGGTTATTGGGAGAGATACATGTAGACATACATATGTTGGAAGGGAAGAAGAGGAAAAGTTTAGATAAAAGCCAAATTAGTAGATTCATAGATTAACACTGCAATGAGTATATCAAGGTATTCACAGATGCTTCAAAACAGACAACGATAGAGTAGGGATTGCATTCATAGTTCCAGATTTCAATTTCATGGTAAATAAAAGCGTAAATAACAATGTATCCGTATTCACAGGGAAGCTATTGGCTATACTTTTAGCACTCAGTTGAACTGAAAATGTAAAACCAAGCAAAGTGTTACTAGGATCAGATCCAAGCAATGCATTAACCAGTTTCAAGAGTATGCAGTCAGAATCAAGACAAGACATCCTGATGGAAATAGCTCTAGCCATCTTCAGAACTGAGTAATAGTGAAATTCATATGGATAGCAGCACATACAGGTGTAGAGGGGAATGAATTGGCAGACAAATATGCAAAAGTTGCCAGTGCCACTAACAAAGTAGAAGTAGATATGACAGTAAATTAAAGAAAGGCTGAGGTAAACAGGATATTTCATTTGTATAACAAATGATTAAAAAAGGGCAGGAAAAAAAATGAAACAGGGAAACTAAAGGTAGACATTACTACAGTATCCAAAAGAAAGTAGGAGGAAGGAGAGACACTAACAGAACTAAAAAAGAAGGAGATATAATTCCGATAATGAGATTTGGACACACTGGTCTGAATAGTACACTTAAGTTAATTAGATAACATGAAACCAGTTTGTGTGAGTTTTGTAACATGCAGGAAACTAACAGCATGTTAGTGTTTGTTGTCCAAAATACCAGCAGGAAAGATGGATTCTCAAATGCAGATTTTAAAAGGAACACATCAGACTGGAAATAAAGGAAATACCACTGTTGGATTCAGGACATGTAGGATAGGGCAATATTTAGATTTTTGTAAAAGACAGGAATAGGCAGAAGAATTTCCAATCCACACTCCAATTCAGAAGATGGCAGTAATGCACCTAAAAGCTATTTGCCAACCACAAATAAGCATCAGAAGAAGAAGAAGAAAAAGAAGCAGCAGCAGAAGAAGTAGAAGAAGAAGAAGAAGAAGAAGAAGAACACAACCTAGCAAGCCTAGTTGATTTGTTTTCTTTTTATTGAATTTCAAAGCTTTACAACAGGCAATTTTTGAACATCAAACCCGCTTTCTATGGAAGCGCATTGCATTCACTGGATAAAAAAAATAGACACCTTATCGTAATTACGAGATCCTGATCTCGTAATTATGAGAAAAAGCTCTAATACTCCGTCGTAATTTACAATATATACACATCATAATTAACATATGGGTTAAGATGGCACCACCCGAGTGGCAGCTTGTTACAGTAGTTCCGACCCCCCTTCGTGGATGTGCAGTATGTGGTTCTGAGCGAAGCAGGGGCTAATGTGGCGCCATAATTACGAGATCGGTATCTCGTAATTATGAGATAAAGTGTCTAATTTTTTTTTTATCCAGTGAATGCAATGCGCTTCCGTACTCACCCCCCACCCCCGTACCTTCACCCATCTCAGGTCATGAGGCACATAGAGACAAGTGAGTAAACAAACACAACAAAAATAAATAAATATAATAAAATAACATTAAATAAATGAATAAAAAGAATCAAATAAAATAAAACAAGGGGGAAAGAGTCAAAAAGAAAGATGATTTTGGTAGTCTTCTGGGTTTGGTATAATGTGTAAGAGGTCAATATATTCCAAAGGGTTCCAGGTATCCTGGAATTTCCTTATCGAGCCCATGAGGGAAAATCTAAGTTTCTAACTTCTTTAATCCATTGATTGTGTCCTGGGGGAGAAATGTGCTTCCACCTAAGCAAAATTAAGTGCCTGGCCAGCAAAGTTGTGAAAGCCAGAGCTCACTGTACGGCAGCCGGGAAGCCAACATTGGGGGGAACACCAAAGATAGCCAAAGGAGCACTGGGAGTAATGACCCCACCGTAAGCCAAGCTTATTGTTTCAAATATGTTTGACCGATAATGTATCCAGGATAAAAATCCAGGAATCACGGACATCAGGAAATATTTTGGACAATCTGGCATTATAGTGGATTCTCTGTAGAAGTTTGCATTGGATTAGCCCATGGCAGGCACATATGGAGGAGGAATGGACCAAGTCTAGAATGTGCTTCCAGTGTTCATCAGGCAAGTCTGTCCCCAGGTCATTTTCCCAGGCATTTTTAACACGGTTAAGGATGTCCGGACTGACCGAATCCATGGAGCCACAAATAACTGAGATGCCTTTCTTCTGTTTGGGATCCACATTCAGGAGGATATCAAGGGAGGGCAATTGGGGAAGTGAGGAAACTGTTTTTTTAATGAAATCTCTAATTTGAAAAAAAAAAACAAAAAAAAAAAAAAGGTGAGAGTTGGGTAGATGGTATCTAGTTGAGAGCTCTGCAAAAGATGAGAAAATGCCATCTGTATATAAGTCATGAACAGTTACTATGCCATTGTTAAACCAAGTTTGAAATGCTGAATCTGTACTCAAGGGTTGAAAGCCATGATTGTTAAGTCATGGGGCAAGACTGGAGGATCTATGCAAGCCAAAATTTTTTCTAAATTGACCCCATATTTTAAGAGAATTAGACACAACCGGATTATTTGTAACGGATGTGGAGGGGAAGGGTAGCTGGGAGCATAATATGGAATGTAAAGAGGCCGCCTTCTCCAAGTAAACCCAAGCTAGTAAATTGTCAGGATTGCCACCCATCCAGTATGGGAGTTTTTGGATGTTGGCTGCCCAGTAGTACTGAATGAAGTTTGGCAGGGCTAGTCCACCCCTACATTTTGGAAGTTGCAGAACTGACTGCAGGATGCGAGCAGGTTTGTTTCCCCAGAGGAATTTGGAGACCATCTTGTCTAAATTTGCAAAGAATGCTTTCGTAATAAGTACCGTAATCTGCTGAAAAAAATATAAGAGCTTGGGTAGAGTAATCATTTTAGTCAAGCTTATTTGGACAGTCCCGTCTTGTACCCCACTGAAGGGGAAAAGAGGGTGACTGCATATTGTTTGTTTGCACTGATGCCACTGGGGCAGAGTACAGTAACTTAACCCACAAGATGAAATCTGCCCCAAGGCCAAATCTCTGTATGACTTCAAAGAGGTACTTCCATTCCACCCTGTCAGAGGCCTTTTCTGCGTTGAGTGAAACCACCACCTCCGGAGTATTTGGGTCAGACATATTAAGAATGTTGAGGAGTCTTCTGGTATTATGAGATGAATAGAAGTGGAATTTTTGTACAATTTTGTTGGGTTCCTGCACATGTAGGTGTTAGTGGTAATGAAAAAGCAGACAATATTGCCAAAAGAGCTTTAAGATTAAGTAATGAAGAGATAATGAAAATTCCCTTTGGAAAAGGTGAGGCAAAATCAGTAATCAGAAAGGCAGTGATAGATTCATGGTAGAAGAAGTGGGATACAGATGTTAAAGGGAGACACTACTATAAAATACAAAAGTCAGTTAACACAACTAAGGTTTTTAAAGGGAAATGCAGAAGAGAAGAAGTAATCATATCCAGGTTAAGACTTGGACACACTATTTTAAAATCAACTCTGTATCTAATGGCAAAGTCTGCGTCTAATAAACATGATAGGTGCAATGTTCCAGAGAGTACTGAGCATGTTATTTTGAAATGTAGTAAGTATGAGTTAGAAAGGAACAGGTTGCGTGATAGGATGTATGATCTGGAACGGAAGGAATTTTAGGGACGAGTGGGAAAATGAGGGAATGCTAGAGGGCAGTATTTAGTTTCCCCAAAGACACAGGATTAGAAAATAAAATATAAGGGAGTTTTACCGATTTTTGCTTTGTTTTATGTTGGTTCATTCCTGTTATAATGTAACCTGAACGGGAACCCGAACCTGAAGTACATACCCTGAGACTACACACTCCGGTACAGTAGGTGGCGGTATGAACCTTAAAATGTTGGTTGTAATCCGCCATTAAATGAAGAGAAGAAGAAGAACTAACACTCTGCATCTGCATTGACTAAGATGGCGACACCGATGACAATAAGGCAAACACCGGTTGGGGGTTTTAGTTTCGAAAACTGCAAGAGGTAAGCACTTTCCATTGATGAAAATCAGGGATGAACAACTTTAGAATAAATACATAACTGAGTTTTATAAATAGTAACCTTTTGTATATAGGCGTTGTGTAGAATAGAAACGTGTCGATACGACAGTGGTGCTAGCTCATGCTAACTTGGCTTCCATACAATGACTCAGGCATTTACCCACGCTGGTATTAACGTTATGTTCCATCTGTCTTCTAACGAGACGCTGGGATACAACAAGCTACATGCTTTATGGTTTAATAATAACATTACGTTAACCTTCTTTTATAAGGACAATATTCAGTCCGTCACCTGTATAGAAAACGTTAGCCGAGTAACATAACATACAAGTAAGTTATAACGGCAACGCTGGCTAACGTTAGTTTAACATCATAACACAACATCGCAAACTGTAAAGAAAACAGCCAGCAGACTGGTGCTGTGTGTCTGTGTGTTATACAGTGTTGGGGCGTAGCAAGTTATTTGTAATGATTGTAAAACACCTGAAATCGTTACCGGGGTGAAGTTAGTTTTAAGTTGGATATTCGACAGACATTCGCTCCGGGGGAAACTCCTCTGGACCACCCAGTCTGACTCCTAGTCAGCCACTCCAACATTTCAAGTGCACCCGTATTGCAGACTTTACAGTAAATGCAAGGAGACAGGAGAAAAACAAATTTGGGATATTTAAAGCAGAGATACTGTGTTTAAAGGCTATAAACTATGATCATACACTGATGTTGAGTCAACTGATCATATTCACTGGAAGCTATTGAGCTAAAATGTTAATATTTAATATATAAAAATTAATAACAATTATGAACAGATTTCAAATGCAAAAACAAGGGGCGTATCTCATGCAGCCAGTGGAGAACTATGATCTCACACTGATGTTGAGTCAATTGATCATATTTCCTGGACGCTATTGAGCAAAAATGCTAATATTTATATATGAAAATTGATAAAAAAAATATGAACAGATTTAAAATGTAAAAACATGAGGCGTATCTCATGCAGCCAGTGGAGAACTATGATCCCACACTGATGTTGAGTCAATTGATCATATTTCCTGGACGCTATTGAGCTAAAATGCTAATATTTATATATAAAAATTGATAAAAAAATATGAACAGATTTAAAATGTAAAAACAAGAGGCGTATCTCATGCAGCCAGTGGAGTACTATGATCCCACACTGATGTTGAGTCAATTGATCATATTTCCTGGAAGCTATTGAGCGAAAATGCTAATATTTATATATAAAAATTGATAAAAAATATGAACAGATTTAAAATGTAAAAACAAGAGGCGTATCTCATGCAGCCAGTGGAGTACTATGATCCCACACTGATGTTGAGTCAATTGATCATATTTCCTGGAAGCTATTGAGCGAAAATGCTAATATTTATATATAAAAATTAATAAAAAATATGAACAGATTTAAAATGTAAATACAAGAGGCGTATCCCATGCAGCCAGTAGCGTACTATGATCCAACTCTGATTTTGAGTCAATTGATCATATTTCTTGGAAGCTATTGAGCTAAAATGCCAATATTTATATATAAAAATTAATTTAAAAAAAATATGAACAGATTTAAAATGTAAAAACAAGAGGCATATCTCATGCAGCCAGTAGGGTACTGTGATCCTACACTGATGTTGAGTCAATTGATCATATTTCCTGGAAGCTATTGAGCTACAATGCTAATATTTATATATAAAAATTAATAAAAAATATGAACAGATTTAAAATGTAAAAACAAGAGGCGTATCGCATGCAGCCAGTGGAGTACTATGATCCCACACTGACGAGTCAACTGATCATATTTCCTGGAAGCTACTGAGCTAAAATGCCAATATTTCTATATAAATATGAATAAAAAATACAAACAGATTTAAAATGTAAAAACGAGGCGTATCTCATGCAGCCAGTTGAGAACTATGATCCTACACTGATGCTGAGTCAATTGATCATATTTCCTGGACGCTATTGAGCTAAAATGTTAATATTTAATATATACAAATTAATAACAATTATGAACAGATTTAAAATGTAAAAACAAGAGGCATAACTCATGCAGCCAGTTTAGCAATTTAGCTCAATAGCTTCCAGGAAATATGATCAATTGACTCAAAATCAGTGTTGGATCATAGTACTCCAATGGCTGCATGTGATACGCCTCTTGTTTTTACATTTTAAATCTGTTTATATTTTTTTAATAATTTTTATACATAAATATTAGCATTTTAGCTCAATAGCTTCCAGGAAATATGATCAATTGACTCAACATCAGTGTGGGATCATAGTTCTCCACTGGCTGCATGAGATACGCCTCATGTTTTTACATTTTAAATCTGTATATTTTTTTAAATAATTTTTATATATAAATATTAGCATTTTAGTTCAATAGCCTCCAGGAAATATGATCAATTGACTCAAAATCAGTGTGAGATCATAGTTCTCCACTGGCTGCATGAGATACGCTTCTTGTTTTTACATTTTAAATCTGTTCATATTTTTTATTAATTTTTATATATAATTATTAGCATTTTCGCTCAATAGCTTCCAGGAAATATGACCAACTGACTCAACATCAGTGTAGGATCATAGCACTCTACTGGCTGTGTGAGATACGCCTCATGTTTTTACATTTTAAATCTGTTCATATTTTTTATTAGTTTTTATATATAAATATTAGCATTTCAGCTCAATAGCTTCCAGGAAATATGATCAATTGACTCAACATCACTGTGGGATCATAGTTCTCAACTGGCTACATGAGATACGCCTCTTGTTTTTACATTTTAACTCATTTATAATTTTTATATGAAAACGTTAGCATTTTAGCTGAATATGTATTAGGTCATGTAATATAATAAAACAAAGCCAGTGTTAGAACATATCGATACATCTCTTTTTATTGTCTTTAAACACAGTATCTCTGCTTTAAATATCCCACATTTTTATTTTGAAAACGGGGAGTCGGTACACGCTGTAACCATCATCTATCTGCTTGCATTTACTGTAAAGTCTGCAATACGGGTGCACTTGAAATGAGCGAATGTCTGTCGAATATCCAACTTAAAACTAACTTCACCCCAGTGAAATAGTTATCGTTTCAGTTATTGTAAAAAAGGGAATTACAGCCACTAATCAAGGTGTTGGTGATTATAAAGTGGTCATTATCGATTACAGTCTTTTCCGTAATTAAAAAAAAAAAAGGTAATGTTACATTTGTGAGAAAGTATTCAAATAGAAATAACTAACATCACTTTAAGTCATTAAAATGCTTACTTTTTAACAGAATGATTAGGCCTAGTAATCTTTAAAGTCCATATAAAGCAGCAAAAATGTCTATTATAAGTTTGTCACATCACAGAAATATGTGTCATTAATCTCTGAGCCAAATTTGAAAGATTAAAAAAACTCGCTAAGTATATAAAATTAGCTCTCAAAATCATGGAAAAACAAGCACTTCTCTCTGTTGTGAAACGCTGGGGGCGTGTCCGGAGGGTATGTCTGCAGCCTCTCTTGTCTCATGACTCCAGGCTGCAGCCATTCAGTCCACGCCCACTCGTGGGAGGGAAGCTGCCTCCGTGTACTGTACAAAGACGTAACTGGCAGCCAGCGGAATGGGAGGATGTAATCCAGGGAGGGAGAGTGTCGGTTCAGCTCCACTGACTGAAAATATTTTTCCAGCGGATGTCTGAGTTACAACATGATTGAACGAACTGGAGTAGTTTCATGTCGTATCCGACAACAGGAGGCTTTTATCAGATGATGTCCTGATGTTAGCTTTGCTGCTGCTAACGTTAGCTGTCTGTCTCTCTTAGCTGCCATCACTGATGCTTTCTAGACATCGTGATTTCCCCAAACTGAATAGATACCACACATAGCAACACAAAACTGCTTTGCTAGCTCAATCATGTTGTAACTAAGACATCCACTGGAAAAAATATTTTTTTCACGGACCGTTTATTGAGTTAATACAGACACCGCTAATGGCTAACGGCTAACAGCTAACGGTTAGCCCAGCTAATCTATAATAACCATGTTAATTCCAAAACGGGCACACAGAAATAGTAATGTTTGTTCAATCATTGTGTTTATAGATTTTACAAACATCAGATTAGTCTACACGGTGATATAGTGATGTGAAAAATGTGATATATATGTATATAATGAAACTGCTGGTTTTCTATACTACTACTACTGCTGCTGCTTCTTCTTCTCTCAATTTATTGGTGGATCGCAAACAACTTCCAGGTGCATAATGCCACCTACTGTACAAGAGTGTGTATTTACACTGCTACAGCCTCAGGGGGCGTGTTTGTAGCAGGGATAGGTCCGTTACGTAACGCGGCTATGATTTAAGGGCCGCCCATTAAATCCAGAAAATTGAAACCTAGAAACACAGTTTGTGGAGCCTAGCTCCATAATTCCACTGTAAATGGTTGAAAGGCTTTTTTACACATTTTAGGAGTACTTGTATGACCTATTTAATGTGTTTAGAAGAAAATAGCAGAATTTGCTTTACACGGACTATAAATTAATACATTTCAAAAGTGACCTTCCCAGCACTGGTTATGAATTGGAAAGTACTGTCCAACATTGTTTATGGTTTAAAAGTGGTTCATGGGCGATGTAGTGTGGTGCAGCAAAGATACTCATTTGGTCAAATGATAAAGGTCTTCAAAAACATATTATAGTTTAATTCAAAGAAAAGTATTGAGTAATATAGACTGAATTTATACATGTCAGAAACCAACATAGAAGTTTCGCTATATTGACACGTGTTATTGAAATCCTGTCAGTCAGTGGAGTCAAAATATGATGTTTTCTGCAGTAATAATAATAAACATGCCAGCGATTAAGGACAAAATCAAGCATAATTTAAAAAAGGTTCAGCAACTCAGATAATCATTTATTAAACAGTTAAAAAAAAAAGGGGAGGGGGATATATAGGGAAATAACTGAAAACATGTTTTATATTCTAGTTTCTTCAAAATAGCCACCCTTTGCTCTGATTACTGCTTTGTACACTCTTGGCATTCTCTCGATGAGCTTCAAGAGGTAGTCACCTGAAATGGTTTTCCAACAGTCTTGAAGGAGTTCCCAGAGGTGTTTAGCACTTGTTGGCCCCTTTGCCTTCACTCTGCGGTCCAGATCACCCCAAACCATCTCGATTGGGTTCAGGTCCGGTGACTGTGGAGGCCAGGTCATCTGCCGCAGCACTCCATCACTCTCCTTCTTGGTCAAATAGCCCTTACACAGCCTGGAGGTGTGTTTGGGGTCACTGTCCTGTTGAAAAATAAATGATCGTCCAACTAAACGCAAACCGGATGGGATGGCATGTCGCTGCAGGATGCTGTGGTAGCCATGCTGGTTCAGTGTGCCTTCAATTTTGAATAAATCCCCAACAGTGTCACCAGCAAAACACCCCCACACCATCACACCTCCTCCTCCATGCTTCACAGTGGGAACCAGGCATGTGGAATCCATCCGTTTACCTTTTCTGCGTCTCACAAAGACACGGCGGTTGGAACCAAAGATCTCAAATTTGGACTCATCAGACCAAAGCACAGATTTCCACTGGTCTAATGTCCATTCCTTGTGTTTCTTGGCCCAAACAAATCTCTTCTGCTTGTTGCCTCTCCTTAGCAGTGGTTTCCTAGCAGCTATTTGACCATGAAGGCCTGATTTGATTCGCGCAGTCTCCTCTTAACAGTTGCTCTAGAGATGGGTCTGCTGCTAGAACTCTGTGTGGCATTCATCTGGTCTCTGATCTGAGCTGCTGTTAACTTGCGATTTCTGAGGCTGGTGACTCGGATGAACTTATCCTCAGAAGCAGAGGTGACTCTTGGTCTTCCTTTCCTGGGTCGGTCCTCATGTGTGCCTTCATTTCTTAAAGTAATGATGGCCACTCGTTTTTCTTTAGTTAGCTGATTGGCTCTTGCCATAATATGAATTTTAACAGTTGTCCAATAGGGCTGTCGGCTATGTATTAACCTGATTTCTGCACAACACAACTGATGGTCCCAACCCCATTGATACAGCAAGGAATTCCACTAATTAACCCTGATAAGGCACATCTGTGAAGTGAAAACCATTTCAGGTGACTACCTCTTGAAGCTCATCGAGAGAATGCCAAGAGTGTGCAAAGCAGTAATCAGAGCAAAGGGTGGCTATTTTGAAGAAACTAGAATATAAAATATGTTTTCAGTTATTTCACCTTTTTTTGTTAAGTACATAACTCCACATGTGTTCATTCATAGTTTTGATGCCTTCAGTGAGAATCTACAATGTAAATAGTCATGAAAATAAAGAAAAGGCATTGAATGAGAAGGTGTGTCCAAACTTTTGGCCTGTACTGTGTGTGTGTGTGTGTGTGTGTGTGTGTGTGTGTGTATATATGTATATATGTATGTGTGTATATATATATATACATACATACATACATACATACATATACACATATTATATATATATATATATATATATATATATATATATATATAATATATAATGTATAGCAGAATATACAGGAAGTCACAGAAATGTTTACATCCTGTTAGAGAATAAATTAAATATATCAGTCTACTCAAACTTGTCGCCGGTGCTCGAGTTGAGGGAGGGCATCCTAATAAAAACTGCTCCCCTTCCCATCGCTTGTGTCATTTTATTAGTGAATGTGGTATTACTGCTATTTCAA
This sequence comes from Epinephelus cyanopodus, assembly GCA_026686955.1. Lineage (NCBI taxonomy): Eukaryota > Metazoa > Chordata > Actinopteri > Perciformes > Serranidae > Epinephelus > Epinephelus cyanopodus. Next base: position 2,726,172 of record CM048932.1, on the reverse strand, counting down.
CATTCAGGAGGTTTCGCGCATATTGAGTGAACAGCTGCAGCTGAGCTGCGCAGTGCTTCCGTCACCAGATTCATCATTGATTCATACATACACAAATATTCAAGTCGCAGTTCACATGTACTGCAGCAAATGCTTCTGTAGGATAATAAGTCACATAACCAGCCGCATAAAGAAAGAAAATGAAGAAAATGTAACATTAACAATTCGGCGTAGGGCTGGACTCAATTTCAACTTCGATTTAAATAAGAAGACTTTGTTTTCAGGCTCCAAAGGCCAAGATCTAATTCTAAGCGGTCTGTTGTTGACCTGTCTGTTTAAATTTAACACTGGATCACAGTTTAAAATGTAGTTTATATTCATAAATGAACTCTGCCATGGCCTGTTTTAACGATGGACTGCTAATATCCGTCATAAAAAATGTTAAAAATTGCAATAGCCTAAATCAAAATTTTAAACAATAGTATACTGTCAATCGGAATCGCTGTCGCTGCTCTGAGATACCAGAATTACATGTGAAATAGGCTACAACATTTAGATATATATTACATTACTGTACAATCGTCTCATAATCACTTTATTCGCCAAATGCATCAGACAGATATGCAGGAATTCGACTTGGCAATCACCGCTAAAAAACTATGACAAACAATACATTAACTGCAACAAGATATGCCTCCATAAAAAACTAACAACAAAAACAAGTAAATGTCCACAGCAAAGATAAAGTGCATGTGTGTAAAAATAAGTTAAAACTATTGATAAAATCAGAAATATAAATAGTTCAGTGAGTCAATGTTTATCAGGATGATGCGGCTTCATTCCGAACAATTTCACTGTATGAACCTGGACGATCGGCGTGTCTGGAGATAAAAAAATAATATTCAATGAACTGCTGGTGTCATGCGTCATGCGTAAATGCGCATGAGGGTACACATTGTCCCCTACTGTACAATATGAAGGAGACTGGACCTCATTCAGTGCTTCTAAAATGTCAGTATGCATGTTCGGATACAGGCTTTTCAATACACGAAACAGACAATCCAAACAGTTTTATCAAACATTTTATTTATTTTTCATCTTTTTCGGGCGGGTGGTGGTGATGTGCCAGAAGGAGCTGCGGACATTTATCCAACTCTCTCACCGCTCGCTGACCGGAAAATACGGGTTTTCTTTATATTAGCGATTATATTCAAAACCGTTAAACAGAGATGAATAAATAGCCTAATCAAATACAGTGCTGGTGTTAAGTAGCCTAATTATTTTGGTATTTTTTTTAATTTAAAGTTTTGACCATTACATTTCCTCCCGTCAGCTGTGTTGAATCTATGTTAACACGCTGTGTATGATAAGTATGTTCCTACTTCACCTCAAGATTTAATAAGAAAACATTGCGACCCTCCAATGTTGACCTGAAGTTGGCGCCAGTGACTATTATAGTAACCTATTATTTTTCTGGTATTAACACACAACATGAGATCACAGAAATCCAGATGAACACAGAACATGAATTAACAGTATCATGGCTAAGATCCGAAGAACGATCTTTATTGGGAAACGCGGCCATTTCAGCTTTATCGCAAACCTCCCCCACCCCATTCACCCCCAACCATGGAATGAATGAGATCAGGCTGCCTGTTACCTTCAGAATGGTTGCTTGTGTTCCCCTACATAAGGCCCGTTTCCACCGCAGGAACTTCGGGGTAGATTTACGGGGCCGGGGCCGTTGGTGCGTGTCTCCACCGCAGGAACCACCCCCGAAGGACAGAGTTCCGGAACTTTTACAGGGGCTAAAGAAGTCCCTGCTTCGGGGTAGGTACTCAGAACGGCCCCGAAAGATTCCTGGCTGGGGCTTGGGGTTTACTTGGTGCTGATTGGATATACTAAAGACGGGATGTGACGACAACAGAAAGCAACAAAATAGCTGGCATTATTAAAACTCAGCAAACGAAGGTTAGCATGTTCATATAGCTTTCGCCGCCATGTAAAAAAACTCACTAAATGGCCCGTGAAAAAAATATTCTTTCCAGCGGATATCTTAGTTAAAACATGATTGAGCTAGCAAAGCAGTTTTGTGTTGATATGTGTGGTATTTATTCAGTTTTGGGAAATCACGATGTCTAGAAAGCATCAGCTGACAGGGACGGCAAACAGCAGCAGCAAGCTAACATCAGGACTCATCTGTTAAAAGCCTCCCGTTGTCGGATACGACATGAAACTACTCCAGTTAGCTCAATCATGTTGTAACTAAGACATATTTTTTTCACGGGCCATTTAGTGAATTATTACAGACACCGCTATCTAACCTACGTCGCCCCGGTCAAAATAGTCGAGCAACGATTACGTCACATCCAGAGCCCGTAACTTTACAGGAACCTTCCTCGTACTTCGCTCTCTCAGTGGAGACACGGCGGTTGAGAGGGCCGAATGAGAGGACGTTCCTGTAGTAGTTCCTGTCCCCCAAATAGTACCAGGAACTTCTTCAGTGGAAACGGGCCTATAACCTGTATTGAAGTGGTAATGATTCAGTCAGAAGTGAGAGCAGTGAAGGTGTTTCTATGATGTTTTCGCAGCAGTATTAAAATACCATTACTGCAAGTGAAACATGACTCTTCATAAAGTTTATATATATGTAATGTTTTTTTTTTTTTTGTGTGGATCTCTTTATATCTGCTTTAACACTACCCGATGCTGCAGAAGAATAAATGAAAGTTAAAAACTAGAAAACTGTTTATAAAGAAACACACTATTTTTTTCAATTTCACAATTGGTTTCGCTCGCAGGGCGCAGCAGACCTGCACTGGGCCTCCATTTTGACGATGTTGATAAATAGCCTAAATTAGATGAACATTGTCCAAGGTTAGACGCGGGCACACCGCAGAACAGCTGATAGGAGGGCTGAGACAATGAATGAATGTTTGTGAGACACACACGTTGCACGCGCGCCCCTCCTCCCTCCTCCCTCACCTGTAGTAACTTGCATGATTGAAAAATGGAGGACTATCAGCACCGAACTTTCATCAATATTTCATAGCAAACCAATTACAGTACATATTCAAATGGATCCACCCCCAACATTCAGACAGTATATGGTTAGATATTGAACAGACAGCATGTAACAACATTCCCCTCTCAGATTTGCCATTCATCAGCCCATCTATCAAACGCCACCCCTGCTTTAAATCAATAACAATATCATCAGCTCTGACAGCCTGGTGGGAATTCCACAAAATCACAAACTCTACTCTTGCACCATGTAAACTCACCCCCATCTGGAATAACCCTGACTTTCTCAGCAACAGAAAACCTCTCCACCTCCTTTCATGGTCAGACAAGGGCATTACACATTTACAACACATCTTTCAAAACAATAAACTGGTTTCATTTTCACACCTGGTCCAGGAGTACGGCATCAGGAGCAATCAATACCTGGAATACCTTCAAATCAAATCATCTATTTATGGCATGTAAGACAAACATTTACCTCCATCTCCCACCGCTTACCTTAGAATTAATTAATATCACCTCAACAAAAAAAAACTCCTGTCTAAAATATACAAAATCATATCTCAGTCAGACACTACCATAACCCTACCGATAGCAAAATGGGAAATAGATTTGTCGATTGCTCCTGATGCCGATTTCTGGAACCAAATCATCCAAAATATTTATTCAATGTCAAAAAATGCAAACCTACAACTAATCCAATACAAAATACTCCACAGAATACACCTCACGGGACAGAAAATGTTTAAAATGGGATTCACCTCAGAAATTTGTACTAACTGCACCCAAAAAACACCAGACACTTACTTTCACACCTTCTGGCACTGCACACCAATTCAACAATTCTGGAACGAGGTCATTAAATCACTCTCCACCATGATGGGCTGCCACATCTCTATGTCCCCTTCACTCTGTTTACTGGGTAACACATCAATAACAAACCTCAACAAATCAAGCAATAAACTACTCCTCACAGCCCTGACTATCGCCGAGAAAACCATCCTCATCAACTGGAAAACTAGGAACAATACAAACAACACACTCTGGAAAAACTTACTCATAGAACACATCTCCCTTGAATATTCACCCATACCCGCCCAAAACTCAGCAGTAGAACCCCTCTCTGTTTGGGCCCCCCTTCTCAACTACCTTCAATCTTAAACTTACTCTTTGTTAATATTTACAATTACCATTACTATTACTATGATTTGTTTATTCATTTTCCATTTTTATTATTAACAACAATTATGATAGCAGTTGCCTGAGAACCAATTCCCCCACCCGTCAACACAGAAATGACGTTATTATTCATAATTACCTAATACTAATTTCCTAGTTATTCATACTGCTGCTTTCTTAATTATTCATTTCATTGCCTTTATTTTGGTGTGATTATTAATTTGCCATTATCATATAATGTATATTACATATTATTTATTTATTTTTATTAATGCATTATTTATTTATTTATTTATTTTTATTTTTTTTAAATCATGATTACAATTGCTATTATTACTATATAAAATTGTTATATTCTTAGTGTGATGTAATGTATATTGATTGCTATTAGCATTATTATTACTATGTTTGATTTAATTATAATTGGGGCGATGGCCTGGGCGTGGGGGGGTGTGTGGGGGGGGCGGACCGGGGAGGGGTGGGCGGTGGCTCTGTGGCTGGCTCTCGGGCGGTGTGCCGGTGTCTCCGGTGGGGCTGGATGAGGAGTGGGGCGGGTGGGGCCCACATCCCCTCCCACCCCTTAAAAAGGGGGCGGGAATGGGAAAGAGTGTGATTGTGAATTTCACTTTCCTCAGTGGACAGACTCCCTCCCCAGGGTCTTGGAGTTGTCCCAAAAGAAGGAAAGCTGGAGGCTGGACCTGCAATGGGCCAGTGACCACCTCAGGGTCTGGGCGCAACCCAAAGCAGGACCACCATAATAAACAAACAAACAGACAAAGACACACACACACACACACACACACACAAAAAAAGACAGAACAGAAGGGGTGGGCTCCCCCTGCTGGCCTGCCCTGTCTGTTTCTCGCCGGGGGGCCTGGGCGCTGGTTGGGGGGCCTTTTCGCCCGCCCGCCCCGGTTCCCTGGCCTAACGGCCTAATGTATGCTCACCGTATGTCTACTGTTTGTGCCCTATGTCACTGTTTGTGCTGTGTTCTGTTTTTGTTACCGTTTCACAATTAAAAAAAAAAAAAAAAAGAAAAGAAAAATGGAGCGACAGTCGCAGCTGAAGAGGAAAGGTGCGTAGACAGGGAGAGGCTTAAAAAGCGTAAAGCACTACAGCGAAGTGCTGTAAAATAACATGTTTTATTTTGTAGTAGGCTACTCTGTCCTCATCTCACACATTGTAAGTCAAGCTATTGAAACAAAGGCTTTGAAAGATTCATCCTCAACTTATACCTTCAAAACGAATAAATAAACATTTTTCTTTGTCTCTGTGCATGCACTTTCATGTTTCTGTCACCAAACAGACAAACCAAATCCACTCCACACAAGTGTTATTTAAATTAAATAATTACCCCCGACAATTATAGCCACATGATGAAGTTTAGGCCACTTTTATCTTTCCCTGAATAAAATTACACAGCGCAATCATGAGTCAGTGAGCACCCATCACCCCCGCCCTGCTGAGCAGGCATCTCAGAGCAGCCACCTCCGACAGCGATTCCGATTTACAGTATACTACTGTTTAAAATTTTGATTTAGGCTATTGCAATTTTCAACATTTTTTATGACGGTCCATCGTTAAAACAGTCCATGGCAGAGTTCATTTCTGAATATAAACTACATTTTAAACTGTGATCCATTGTTAAATTTAAACAGACAAGTCAACAATAGACCGCTTAGAATTAGATCTTGGCCTTTGGAGCTTGAAAACAAAGTCTTCTTATTAAAATCGAAATTGAAATCGAGTCCAGCCCTACGCGGAATTGTTAATGTTACATTTTCTTCATTTTCTTTCTTTATGTGGCTGGTTATGTGACTTACAGTATCCTACAGAAGCATTCGCTGCAGTACATGTGAACTGCGACTTGAATATTTGTGTATGTATGAATCAGTGATGAATCTGGTGACGGAAGCACAGCGCAGCTCAGCTGCAGCTGTTCACTCAATATGCGCGAAACCTCCTGAATGCTGAAATAGCAGTAATACCACATTCATTGATAAAATGACACAAGCAATGGGAAGGGGGGGCAGTTTTAGAACGGGGATGATATTACCTGCTCACATGTGCCACCTGGTGGTTGTTTGCGCACACTGCAGCTACTCTTGGATATAGTAATTAACCCCCCTTTCCCCCTCAACTGCCGGCCTCAGATTCTCACGTGTGATTCACGCGTGGATGCGGCCAAATTAGACTGGTACTCACTGTATATATGTATCTATATATCTATATTTATGTGTACATATATATTTTTATATTTATGTATGTATTTTAATATTTATTTTTAGAAATGCACTTTTGGAAGCTGAAGCTAACAAAGTGGGATGCAGCTTGCCTGCTGCTCTTAAAACCGGAACTACCATCTGTGGTGTTGTCTGCAAGGTAAGAAACACAAACCACCCTGCAAAAAATAAGTATGTTGGCCTTAAAAATGTAGGCTAGTCAGGGCTGTACGTTAACTTTTTTAGCCCATAGCACTGGTGCTACAGAGGGTGATAATTTTGTAGCACAGGCCAGAGAGTTTTTAGCACCTGTCACCATAACAAATTTTGCTGGGCAATTAATTGCGTCAAAATTATTGTGCAGTTAAGTTGGTTGTATTTGCTGTTTTTGTTGAGATGGTTTTAGAACAATCCCAGCACACCAGCTCGTCCAAATTACTGGGCTCCCTATTGTCACTTGGTTTAAATCCCAAATAGTCCCACACAGGGGCTGTGGCATTTGGTTTAATAACAAGTTCCATGTCTTTCTCTTACACTCAACTCTGTTTTTTCCTCCGCCTCGTCTCGCCCTCACGAAGACCGCACTGTGTGTGTGTGTGTGTGTGTGTGTGTGTGTGTGTGTGTGTGTGTGTGTGTGTGTGTGTGTGTGTGTGTGGGGCCCATAGCCCCGCCTCCTCCACAGAGACAAAGACACTCCTATGTCGCACTGTACAGCCCTGCTTGTTAAATTGTGGACATAAAGTGGAATCAGCAGTTGTGTATCTAGTTAAGTCTAAATTCTTGTGGCTTTGTGGTGTAAATGAATATTAATATTAATGCAAATGGCCTTGAGTATTTTAACCCAGCAAGACTTGTCCCATGACAGGCCCCATTTATATGACAACAATTTCAACTGAAAACGCTAAACTTTAGTTGTTGCACTTTAGTGCATGCTTTCGCCATTGTGTTTTTATTTAATCCCCAAAAAAGAACAAAACTAAGGACAATTCAATGACAGTGAACATAGCATAACCAAATTAAGATAGAATAAATGATAATAAAAAAATATAAAATATATATTAATAAATTATCAATAAAGATTCCAAAATAAATAAATAAAAAAAAAAAAAATCCTTTTCCACTATCTAGTGATGGTGAAATTGAAGCTTCATGAAGCATTGAACCACTTTGACACACCTGCTTCAAGAATGACACACTGCTTCGAAGCATTTCATACAGTCAGAAGAGTGACATCTGCTGGCTGTGTGTCAGAACTGCATCTAAGTGGAAGACCTGGAATAGCCTCAAGACTGCCTGTAATGAGGCCTCGCTCCTGGTAGTCAAGTGATTGTGGGCGTGCCGAAGCAGGGATCGAAACACTGCCTCGGAACCCTTGTGCTTCAAAAGGTCGACACTGTGTCGAGCAAACTGGCTCAAGTGTAACATCACTACCACTATCACAACACTATTTTAATAGTTAGTTAGTTAGATATTAGGGACGCACCGAATATTCAGAAACGAATATATTCGGCCGAATATTGCAAAAAAACACACATTCGGTATTTGGTGGAATAAGTTAAAAGCAAGGCCAAATAATAGCTGCGTGTTTTGATAACGCAATCAAACAGCGTGCCATGAGGGGCGGAGTAAAATGTCCGTAGTGTGGCGATCCGTCCATCACAGCACTTAAATCATTCAGCACGCTGTGTTAGTACAGATTTCAACCACCATCAGAAACGATAGGTGAATCCCACCGGTTGAACGGGGGTCACAGACACAGACAGTAATGTATTCCTGTCAAATACGGCGGCCATCCGCTTACCGGTGACGAGAAGTCGGCTCCAATACTATCCTCTTCTTGGCGTCATGACTGCCCAGTAGTACCTGAACAGCCGACCCAGCCGAACACAGATATGTGGCGTGTCAGAGGAGAAACAAGCCATTCACATTTCTGTCTCTGTGGCAGGTAACGGCCCACAAACCTCACCGCACTTTAGGGACTGTTCTTTACTTATGAAGGGACTGTTCTTTAGTTGTCAGGGGAGGGTGGCTGGTTGATTCTTATTTTATTCATTTATTTTATTTTGATCCCCCCCTATGTTAATCACTTATTGATGCTGTTTTTGAAGTATGAATAAGTCAATAAGTAATTTATTCCATTGAAATATCATTGATGTATGATAGAAAAGTGATTTATCTTTTTATAAATGACAAAAGGCACATCTGCCTCTTTTTTTTTTTTTTTTACACATAACCAAAAGGTTTTAAGCTACAAAAAAAGTATGCATGTGTTTTGTTAGACTATTTCAATAATTTTAAAACATCCCCGCATTACGTCAGATCTTGCTATCAATTGGGACTATTTTCTGGCCAGTATCACTCCGCCGTGCAGGCCCGAAGGACAGCACGCTAACAGAAATCAATTAGACAGTTCATCATCACGCCGTGCAGGTGCATAGGATAGCAGTGGGTAATGAAAACTTCATCGGTTGTTTCCAAGAGAGAACCAGTAGGCTATTATTAGTGAGAAAAAAGATGTACTAGCCCTATATATACCTACTACTACAGCGCGACACCGGCTCAGGCTCACGACACACCCTCATCAGCTGCTGTTGGTAAACAGAGGAATACCAAAATGGTGCAAACAGCTGTGGGAATAAAAACATCGCCAGCTACCAACTCCATCAGTGTGTCAATTGGGATGAACCTCGCAACCATGCCGGTGAGGGTGAAGCAACTGCGCGTATGTCAAGCTCACTTCAGCTGCCCACAGATCCACGGACAGAGAAAACGCAAATTCCACACTGCTGTGCCTAAAGAGAGATATACTCCCTAATACCAGTCTATGTAACAATGTCTGTAGCTGATTGTCTGTAAAACAAAATATTTGATTGAACTAACAGCCTGTTGTGTTGTGTTGTGTTGTGGAGAGTACATTATACGCGGCCTCGTTTTACCCTCTGCATTTAGTTTATTATATATTAGGCGAACTGTGGTAAACTTGAGTAAAGTTACTTACCTCAAATGACTCAAATGAAAACTCATTGAAAAATCAGCTTGTAGCAAATTCCAGCATGAGAGCAACGACTGAGCACACGTGTGACGTCACCTATAAGCGCAGGACCCTGGAAAAGCCTTTGCAGTCAGAGGTACGGATCTGACAGCCTAAGCACATCGGCACAAAACGCTACAGCGTTCGAGATATTATTTATATCATGAGAAGTCAATACTTTTGGCAGCCTAAATTTTTTATTTAGAAACTATGGCGGGTCAAATTAAACTATGGCGGGCCGCCATAGTTTGATTAATTAATGGGAAACACCGCTGCCACCCATTGGCCTAGCGTGCATACTACAGCATTTCCAATAGATTTTGCGGCTCCGTGTGAATGGGGAGCGTTTCAATAATGTCATCATATAAACGCATAAGTTTTTAAAACGCAAAGGACAGACTTTTCCGTTTTTAGAGAAGCAGTTGTCATCTGAACAGGGCCTAAGTAGGTTGATTGTATTTTGGAAACACAGACAATGACGTACATGCTACAATGACTTTTATCGGTAGTAGCTCAGCTTTTAGTTGTTGTTGTTGTTGGTTTTTTTTAAACACAAATACCATCATATACTGTAGGGTTGCCCCCTAATAGTCGACCAAACGATAACCGACCACAAAGGTCATTAGTTGCGGAAGAAATAAAAATAAATAAATCAAAAGTGAAACTCTTATTAGGAGCTGCGCCTTGTCAGAGTAACTTTAAACCTATTTGAATGCACCATGTGGGAATTTAATTTGAAAGAGCAGACACAGGATAAAAACACTCTCAGCTGACAGATATTCTTCTCTTCTTCCGTAAATATTCAGTCTGTGATAAACACAGAAAAGTTGATCATTTTGGTGCAGGGTTACACAGAGCTTTACATCTGTCCCATGGACTACAGGCCTACATACTTATAAACAGCACCTGGAAGAAGATCAGCTCTGCACTCAGGCTTTCAGGTAAATAGGCTATGATACCATGCTTAATAAAGTTGCTTAGCAACCTCAGATGCAACCTGCCGCCACACTCTTGAAAACTGGCACAAAAAAGGCACAAGAGTAGCACCTAGTATCCGACTTAGTGTTTTCCAGGCAGTTAAAGACACGGCATGTGTACGGCCCCTAATTTACCGGGCTGGTTCCTGCGGTTTTTACACAGGCTACTTAATAATGTGTCGGGCAGGAAATCGAAAATGTCGGATCATTTTGAGAAGGTGACGGATGAACCTAATGTGATACCTTAACTCTGCAGGCAAACATTTGCCTATCATTAATCAACTACAAACACAACGCATTATGTGAAACATCTATGTAGCTCCATACCCATTAGCCGCTTTGCACAATCATTACAGCTTTGCTGTGTAATTAATAGGTGGTCATGCTCTTGTAATTCTCCTCTGCTCTCTGAATTTGATCAAAGGAAAAAAGACTGAGCAGAGTTATTTTGTTCACCGCAGAGTTGGTTGAAGTTCTTCAATGCTGCAGTGTGTGTGGGTCAACTGGTCTCAATTGTTTTTGTGCTGATTACTGCTCTGCCCCATTAATGTTCAGTTCTGGGTGGTGGTGTAGAAAGTATGTACAATATACTCTGTTTACCTTGTAAATGTAATGATTTAGACTTTAAATTAAAACATGCTTGCAACAGCTGCCTTTTGTGAAGTTGAATTGCAAGTTAACTCTGGCATGTCTACGCTGTACACTGTCCAGGTGCTGTTCTGCCCTTGCAGTTAAGTTCTGCCTTTTTTGTTCTGTCGACATCACATAATTTACTAACATTTAGATAAGCAACCTTTAGTCCCTTTTACACTGCCAGATTTTCCGCGAATGTTGGGCTATTTTGCCAGCAAGCTGCGAGCATTTAGACACACAGAGCCGGATTGGCGAGTTGATCCGAGGTGCCCAATTTTCCGCCTCGTAGGGTAGTCATATTGGCGGAACCCTTTTAGTTTAAACAGATCGAGGCGGCCTTCTGCAACGGGAGGGGCTGTTGATGACGCCGCATGTGCGAGCCACTGGCGGTGGATAGACAGGAAACAGCTGACAGCAGGAATTAGTGAGCAGCTAGAAGCAAGAGGGAAACGCAAACCTGACAGACACTGTAAAGATGAGCAACCGTGGAGACAAGGAATTGCGTGCCCTCCTTGCCCTCGCAGACAAAGAGGCCATTAACCGTCAGGTGACAGGAACGGTGAACAATGGGCTGACTTCTGTGAGATGAGGATAACTGTAAACTGTCAGATAATAAGAAAACTGTACTGTGATGTCTGCTTCTGAAGAGGATGTGTCTTCAGGAGGTGTATTTATTTATTTAACCTTTATTTAACCAGGAAGTCCCATTTAGATTGAAATCTCTTTTACATGACCTGGCCAAGGTAGCAGCCAATCAAAACACATTTAAAATGCAACGGATTACAACAAAAATCCACAATAAAACAATAACTATTCAAACATGGTGGCTTCTCAATAAAAACAAGCACATAACATGTCTCTGTCAAAACATTTTTTTGATGCCATTAATTTCAACAATAGATGTAAGTGTTTAGGGTCCGACATTAACTGTTGCCTGAATGCCTGAGGCAAGTAAAAATAGCTGGAGGGCCAGCAGACCCTGCGCAGACATGACCGATCAGGCAAGTAGCGCCGACTCGGACACACACACATACCGGACAGGCTCTCAGTCCTTACCCGCTAACGTTAGCTCATGTACAACACAGGTACCACACAGAAACTTTTACAAAGGGTCATAATGTGCTTCTAGTGACTGTCGAATCGCCAGCAAAAGTTCTTTAAATGTGGACACGGAGAACAGCTGCCTGCTCTCATGGGACAAAAATCCTCGGAGAAGAAAGACGTTCACTCTGCCCTGTCGCCAGGAACAAACTGGGAGGCAAAGATCCTCTCTGAGGAAGAGGGTTCACATTGCTGCAGGGTTCAGCAAAACGTTTTGGGTTTTTTTTGTTTTTTTTCTTTTAATAAATTGAACACACATTAAAGAACATACAAGATCCTGTCAAGAATTAATACATATAATACAATACAAGAAACCTTGTCAAATTAATTGAAGGAAGAGGATTCTTTTAAAGGCAAATTAAATATTGGGGATTTATGTAAAAATATGCACAGAGACATATAAATAACTATATAATTAAAGATACGTTGGCTATGTTAGGTGAATACTCCTGTCAGTGACCCTGACCACTGGCATTGGCAAAAGAACTGGAGTTGATCCCCGGACGCTGCCCCGGACAACTGCGGCTGCCCACTGCTCCCAGTGTATACATTAGGATGGGTCAAATGCAGAGGTCAAATTTCGTTTCAATGTATGTAATGTGCTGAGAAAGAACAATAAAGAATCTTCTTCTAATAATAATTTCTTAATAACTAGGAAATAACAAATGAATAAAGAGATTTCAAAGGCTTAAAAAAATAAGGGACATGAATCAAAACAACAAGAAAGGAGATATATCCCCAGTCATGCACACCCAGTTTTAATAAACTCAGTACTGTTTCTCAACACATATATTGTTTTGTCTTCATTCAATAATGTCGTTAGCACATATTGTTATTGTGCCATTGGTTTTGGCCTTGGTGCCCCACATTTTGGCCGTGATACCCCAAAAAATTTGTATTTATCAAAGGCCAAAAGTGGCCTTGCCCTAAAAATATAAACTCCAGGCCTGTAATCGTGTATTTCCTCTCCTGTTTCTGTCCTCGGAGGAGCAAGTTGCAGTGTGCTGCTTTTTTATGTGCTGCTGCCTCCATTGGCTGTGCATCTCTGCTGACGTAAGATATAAGTCATGAGCGAAAATATGCACCACACAGCCAGAAAAAGAACCTCTTAGGCGGGGCAAGTAAGAATTTAGATGGGGCAAGTAGATTTGAGAAGTACTTGCCCTGCCGGGCAAGTAGGAAAAAACCTTAATGTCGGACCCTAGTGTTTCTAATTTTGGATCTTGTTTAAGATTGTTCCATGCTCCAAGGTGCATAGTAGGAGAAAGCAGTTTTCACCAGATCTGTTAAAACCGAGGGTACGTTAAAAAGCAACTACATGGAGGAGTGTAGCTAGAAACTACCAGAGCTGACACACAGAAGGATGCAGAGGTAGACGGGAAGTTTGCACAATATTGCTTTATTAACAAAAAATATACCAGTGCTGTTGTTTGTGAGTGGTCAGTGATGTCCAACCCACCAAATCATAAAGAATGCAGTGATTGGTAAATGACTTTGCATTTGTAATAAAACGTAGAGATGTGTGAAAGACTGAATCAAGGCTATGTAAAATGGAGGAGGTTGCATGCATATATAACATGAACCCATAATCAATCACAGACAGAAATGTAGCTTCGACAAGTTTTATTATTTCTGAATAAAAGCCAATCTTCACTTTAAGCTTCCTAACTAGAGTAGAAATATGTACATTAAATAAAAGCTTGTCATCTATCGAAATACCCAAGTACTTGTATGAGGACACTCTTTCAATGGATTTACTGTCCAAGTGAAGATGCTAAAATCATCAAACAATTGTGAGCAAGCTTTTGAAAAGACCATAGACTTCGTTTTGAGCATTTCTGAGTGTAGTGTCCTATATTGGTCAACTTTTAGGGCCAAATCACATTCTAACACATATCTATTTGAATATGTTGAAAAAAAATCATTCAAAGAGAAACAACTCAAAAAGTGTCAGCAGATGGACTAATTGGTAGAAGTGGTATTGTTTTGCTTTACTGAGAAGCACTGAATCAAGCAGCACCACTGAGTGTGGATTTACTGAGTCTAAATGATGATTTGTGTTTACCCATGAAGGATGGCATCGTCCTCGGAGCTGACACCAGAGCCACTGAGGGCATGGTAGTGGCAGACAAGAACTGCTCAAAGATCCACTACATTTCCCCCAATATTTAGTAAGTGACAGGAACTCAGATTCTTACCTGCAAGCTACAAAACTGACATAGTGAGAGTTGTCTGTGTTCATAATCATAGTGGCTTTGAGAAAATATTACACTCATAGTTATTCTTGTCAAGCTTCATGTAATAAAGCGGAGTTGTTGTATAACTGACAGACTGCTTTGTGAATATGTTGTTGTCCAGCTGTTGTGGAGCAGGAACAGCTGCAGACACAGAGATGACCACTCAGATCATCTCATCCAACCTGGAGCTGCACTCTCTCTCTACAGGCAGACTACCACGTGTTGCTACTGCCAACCGTATGCTCAAACAAATGCTCTTCAGGTACACTTCTCATTAAAGTGTAGATTATCTGAAAAATCAATAAACTGTTCATAGATAAAATAACTAGATAGCCAGGTTTGGTTAATCAAGTAAAGTAAATACAAGTTAAGTTACTCAACCTTAGTAATGCAAAAAAATTAGTATTGCTATATAATATCCAAAAATTAGTCTCAGATGTTTTCTACTTGATTTGCATCAGTAAGTCTCTGATATACACAAACAAGCAAGTGTTCTGTTTTGTGTGTTTTCAGGTATCAGGGCTACATTGGGGCTGCTCTGGTCCTGGGTGGAGTGGACTGTAATGGTCCTCACCTTTACAGCATCTACCCTCACGGCTCCACTGACAAGCTGCCCTACGTCACCATGGGTCAGTCTTAAACACTAACATACTAATGTTTCTACATGACTCTCATATTTCAGTTACAGCCTAACACCTTGATAGATGCAAAGTACACAGTTTGACCTGCAAATGGTTATTTAATGGGATCCTAACTTCTTTACTTTATTAGGTAAATAACCCCAAATGTCAGATTTGTGATCAGAGGGATGTATCTCGAGGCAAGTTCAACAGAGCCAGGCTTTCTTTGTATTAGCTGGCTCAACAAACCCTAAAGTCTTAGTTAAAGATAACAGGTACCACAATGGTGGTTATCAACTTGCTCTGTTATCCCAGGCTTTCTTCTGCGGGATCTGTGCGCGTTGACATAAAACAAATCAGATGACATGTTCAGCATGTATATTATATATGTATAATTATTTAATTATAAAAGAATTATAGTAAAAAGCAACACTGTTGCTTCATTTAAGACGAAAGGGAAATGCTGGCAGAGAATTACAGTGGGTAACAGACTAACTTGGCCACTTTTCTCACGCAAATCGTGAAGCATGATACGTGAGGAGTTGAGGAGGGGTGCACTTGGCAACTGTAGCCGCCAGGTGGCAGCAGAGAGCTTGAATACTGCTAAAAGGGTTTAGAGACAGTTCCAACGTCGACCACAATGTCAGTTGCAAAGAAGAGCGGCGCTGTCCGTGAATCTGACAGTTTCCAGCTGTCTTCAAAGCAGAATATACAGGAAGTCATAGAAATGTTTACATCCTGCTAGAAAATAAATTAAGTATATCAGTCTACTCAAACTTGTAGCCGGTGCTCGAGTTCAGGGGGGGCATCCAAATAAAAATTGTCCCCCTTCCCATCGCTCGTGTCATTTTATTAATGAATGTGGTATTACTGCTATTTCAACATTCAGGAGGTTTCGTGCATATTGAGTGAACAGCTGCAGCTGTCTGTTTGATCACCAGATTCATCACTGATTCATAAATTCATTCATACACAAATATTCAAGTCGCAGTTCACATGTACTGCAGCGAATGCTTCTGTAGGATACTGTAAGTCACATAACCAGCCACATAAAGAAAGAAAATGAAGAAAATGTAACATTAACAATTCCGCGTAGGGCTGGACTCGATTTCAATTTCGATTTAAATAAGAAGACTTTGTTTTCAAGCCCCAAAGGCCAAGATCTAATTCTAAGTGGTCTGTTGTTGACTTGTCTGTTTAAATTTAACACTGGATCACAGTTTAAAATGTAGTTTATATTCATAAATGAACTCTGCCATGGCCTGTTTTAACGATGGACTGCTAATATCCGTCATAAAAAATGTTGAAAATTGCCCTAAATCAAAATTTTAAACAATAGTATACTGTAAATCGGAATCGCTGTCGCTACTCTGAGATGCCTGCCCAGCAGGGTGCGGGCGCTGGGTGCTCACTGACTCATGACTGCGCTGTGTAATTTTATTCGGGAAAGATAAAAGTGGCCTAAACTTCATTTTGCGGCTATATTGTCAGGGTAATTATTTAATTTAAATAACACTTGTGTGGGGTAGATTTGGTTTGTCTGTTTGATCACAGAAAGATGAAAGTACATGCACAGAGATGGAAAAATGTTTATTTATCCGTTTTGAAGGTATAAGTTGAATCTTTCAAAGCCTTTGTTTCAATAGCTTGACTTACAATGTGTGAGATGAGGACAGAGTAGCCTACTACAAAATAAAACATGTCAGTTATTTTACAGCACTTCACTGTAGTGCTTTACGCTTTTTAAGCCTCTCCCTGTCCACGCACCTTTCCTCTTCAGCTGCGACTGTCGCTCCATTTTTCAATCATGCAAGTTACTACAGAGGAGGGAGGAGGGGCGCGCGTGCAACGTGTGTGTCTCACACACATTCATTCATTGTCTCAGCCCTCCTATCAGCTGATCTGGGGTGTGCCCCGCGTCTAACCTTGGACAGTGTTCATTCATCTAATTTAGGTTATTTGTCAACATCGTCAAAAACGGAGGCGCAGCGCAGGTCCGCTGCGCCCTGCGAGCGACACCAATTGTGAAATTGAAAAAAAATAGTGTGTGTTTCTTTATACACAGTATTATAGTTCTTAACTTTAATTTATTCTTCTGCAGCATCGGGTAGTGTTAAAGCAGTTATAAAGTGATCCACACAAAAAAACAAAACATTACATATATAAACTTTATGAAGAGTCCCATGTTTCACTTGCAGTAATGGTATTTTAATACTGCTGCGAAAACATCATAGAAACACCTTCACTGTTCTCACCTCTGACTGAATCATTACCACTTCAATACAGGTTAAGCAGGGGAACACACACAACCATTCTGAAGGTAACAGGCAGCCTAATCTCATTCATTCGATGGCCGGGGGTGAATGGGGTGGGGGGGGGTTGCGACAAAGCTGAAATGGCCGCGTTTCCCAATAAAGATTGCTCTTAGGCTCTTAACCATGATACTGTTAATTCATGTTCTGTGTTCATCTGGATTTCTGTGATCTCATGTTGTGTGTTAATACCAGAAAAATAATAGGCTATTATAATATAATAGTCACTGGCGCCAACTTCAGGTCAACATTGGAGGGTCACAATGTTTTCTTATTAAATCTTGAGGTGAAGTAAGAACATATATTTGTACTTATCATACACAGCGTGTTAACATAGATTCAACACAGCTGACAGGAGGAAATGTAATGGTCAAAACTTTAAATTAAAAAAATACCAAAATAATTAGGCTACTTAACACCAGCACTGTATTTGATTAGGCTATTTATTCATCTCTGTTTAACGGTTTTGAATATAATCACTAATATAAAGAAAACCCGTATTTTCTGGTCAGCGAGTGGTGAGAGAGCCGGATGAATGTCCGCAGCTCCTTCTGGCACATCACCATCACCACCATCACCCGCCCGAAAAAGATGAAAAATAAATAAAATGTTTGATAAAACTGTTTGGATTGTCTGTTTCGTGTATTGAAAAGCCTGTATCCGAACATGCATACTGACATTTTAGAAGCGCTGAATGAGGTCCAGTCTCCTTCATATTGTACAGTAGGGGACAATGTGTGTCCTCTTGCGCATTTATGCATGGCGCACGACACCAGTTCATTGAATATTATTTTTTTTATCTCCAGACACGCCGATCGTCCAGGTTCATACAGTGAAATTGTTCGGAATGAAGCCGCATCATCCTGATAAACACTGACTCATTGAACTATTCATATTTCTGATTTTATCAATAGTTTTAACTTATTTTTACACACACGCACTTTATCTTTGCTGTGGTCGTTCACTTGTGTTGTTGTTAGTTTTTTATGCAGGTATATCTTGTTGCAGCTAATGTGTATTATTGTTTGTCATAGTTTTTTAGCGGTGATTGCCAAGTCGAATTCCTGCATATCTGTCTGATGCATTTGGCGAATAAAGTGATTATGAGACGATTGTACAGTAATGTAATATATATCTAAATGGTGTAGCCTATTTTGCATTTTAGATGAGTAATCTAACTATTTACCGTCACTGTAAATCTGGCATCTCAGAGCAGCGACAGCGATTCCGATTTACAGTATACTATTGTTTAAAATTTTGATTTAGGCTATTGCAATTTTTAACATTTTTTATGACGGATATTAGCAGTCCATCGTTAAAACAGGCCATGGCAGAGTTCATTTATGAATATAAACTACATTTTAAACTGTGATCCAGTGTTAAATTTAAACAGACACGTCAACAACAGACCACTTAGAATTAGATCTTGGCCTTTGGAGCTTGAAAACGAAGTCTTCTTATTTAAATCGAAATTGAAAGTCCAGCCCACGCGGAATTGCTAATGTTACATTTTCTTCATTTTCTTTCTTTATGTGGCTGGTTATGTGACTTACAGTATCCTACAGAAGCATTCGCTGCAGTACATGTGAACTGCTACTTGAATATTTGTGTATGAATGAATTTATTTTGTTTGCGCACACTGCAGCTACTCCTGGATATAGTAATTAACCCCCCTTCCCCCCTGAACTGCCGGCGTCAGATTCACAGGTGTGATTCACGCGGGAATGCGGCCAAATTAGACTGGTACCCACTGTACTTATAGTGTGAATTCCTGTGTTGTAGCACTTGAGATCAGTCTTTGGTCTCGAGACCAGTCTCAAAATCATTTTTTAAATCTCTGGTCTTGGACTCATCAGCTTTTGTACTAACGGATTTTATTTCAAGACCACAACTGCAGGATATCACTAAATTGCCTGTGCAACAAGCATTTCACTGCAATCATATCCTTATGAATTTATGTGACAAATAATTGTTTGATGTTAAACATGATGCAGCGGAGTTTAAATGTTTCGGTCAAGACCACACATAATTCAAAGCATTAACATTATGGTATGATTTTTAAACAATTATACCACATTTCATAACCTTCAACTTCATCCTGATTTATAATTGGGGTGAACTATTAAGGCTTATTTTAGAGTGTAGGCATGTGGACCTGAGAACAAAATAATAAAATAATATTCTCTCTCGGGTTTTCTGTGTCACTGATAAACAGTACATTCCCTTGGCAAAAAAACAAAAATGCAATGTGATACATACAGTAAAAGCTACTGTTTTGCACACCTAATGTTAAGACCAAACAAGTTTGCTTATGTGATGGTTTCTCTTAGCTGAGAATCTGTATCACTCATATATTGACGGTTGTGAAGCTGTTTTTAAAGGGGTTGATCAGGGAAAGGCCATTTTAGCCAATTTCAAGCTGAAACTCTGGGGAAAAAACCCTGGTCCCAAATAGGGATGTAACAATTACCGGTAAAATGATAAACTGCAGTAAAATTCCCGACAGTTAGTATTACTAGGGTTGGGCACCAAGAACCAAGTGGAACCGATTCCAAAATTTCGATTCCATTGTAACCATTCATAATTTTAATTTCAGTTCCCCCAAATGGTTCCTAAACAATTTTCACTTGTGCTTTATTTATTTATTTATTTTTTTATTTATTTTTTTTTGTGTATGCGGCTGCATGGGATTGCTTTCACAACAGCTGCCAAATCTGGGTTCTTTTTAATCGTATGGTCCAGTAAGGATAGAATAAGGCCACTCCCTCCCTCAGACATGTTATCAAAAGCATCTATCTTCCCTAATAGGGGCAGCTGGTTTTCTCTTAGAAATCCCACATCATCAATGAGAGAGGAGACATAATACCTGTTCTTTTGTAGTTGATGCTGATGCTGTATTCAAGCCAGTCTCAGTTATAATACCATTCAGGGACAAATGAGCGCTTCCTTCCATTGAAATTGCTGGCAGGGTACCGCTGTAAAACAATTTGGTTGGGCTGGTCAGTCCCAAGGTCATCCATGGGTGCTATTCCACAGGTAGCATTTAGGCTAGCAGGTGCATTGCTAGCATGCAAGCTTCAGAGGCAGCGGTGCTGGGGCCACACGCATATGCTCCCTCTTCCGTAGATGGCAGCACCGTGTAGCTTCTTTCTTGTATTCATTCTCTGTCCCTTCAGTCCGATAGAGCTTGCTTCACTTTGAGAGCAACTAGCGCCATCTTGCTAACTCACTGCGCTTTCTCTTGACATTATGGCAACAAATCAAACCAGTAGGTCATGATCAAGCATCGGACCAATGAGCATACATCCCCAGATGTGACGCAAATGTAACCAACAAATATGTGTTGTTTTTTTAATTTAATTTTAATTTTATTTTTCATTTCATTAACCAAAGGTGATTTCATGGTCAATATGATAAATTTAAAGTAATTATTAAAATAATGACACACCCAGGCTACCTTTCATTTCATAGGTAGATGTGGAAAGTCCATGACGAAGTGGCAAAATGTGATGAGCTCAGGGTGAGAATGTGTTGTTGTGTGATTGGTGATTGAATACTTTATAGCATTCAACATGGAGGAATCACTAGCTTAATAAAAATTAAAAAAAAATCCTCTGTGACAGAATCTGGGATAGAGAGTATGAATAAGTACAGCATCAGAGCAGAGGTGTGTGTGTCCATCATTATTCACCTTATGTCCTTGGGGTTAGGCCAGTGATCTCTAGTGATCTACACACAGGCCTAGAAATGGAAGGTCATAGTTCACCTGTCTGCTCTTCCCTCTGGGCCTGGGGGCAAGCTGGTGGCCTCCAATCGTCGCTGTCTTAAGCCCTCAGGATAAGACTGAACTCTATTACTATTCAGAAGATGCAATAAAGAGTGCAAGTGGTGGGATGGACTCATCTTCAATGAAATATCACAATGTTATTGTAATTCAGCTTTTAGTTGGAATACTGTGTGAACCTTCACAATGTACTTCACAACATCATACTGACACTATGTGACCAACCTTTCTGAGATGATAATTCTGATGTGTCTCCATTAGGCTTATAGGATTATACACATAGGCTTCAGTATCATTTTGAAATGGTGCCCCCAAAGCAGTGGCTGTTGATGCAAGATACTGACTCAAGACTTCACTATATGAGGGCATTCAAACGTGTCACACACAGCAAGTTGGGTCAGTGTTTCATGGAGTTATGATTATATGATTTTATATGATGACTTTATCTGATTTTTTTTTTTTTTTTAGATAAAAGTTTCCTCTGTGAAATACGCATGCAACCTTTTTTTGACTATAAAGAATCAAAATCGAGAATCATTTGGAACTGGAATCAAAACCCAGAACTGGAATTGTTCAAATTCAAATGATGCCCAACCCTAGGTATTACTGTTTTGAATTATAATTATCATTTAAACTGTGTTTGATTACCGCACTTGGAAAAACTCACGGTGATACTGCTCATTGCCTGGAAAAGCAGCAGCAGTCCCTAGACAGAGGTGCACATGTGCAGTTTGCAATGTTTGCCCTCTGAAAATATGGCGGCACCCGCACGGACAATGCTCCGGAGATTTTTTTCCACCTCTAAAAGGACAAAGTCTGAAGCCGGACGTATTTTGGGTTTTATAAGGATGCTGAGGGGAAACTAATTGAAGATAGTAACCCTGCCTACAGAAAATGCATTAAAAAAAAAAGTCTCCGCAAAGGGGGGGTGACACTTCAAATTTCATGAGCCATCTCCATGACCACCACCCACAACTATGCAGCGAGTGTACCTGTGCCTGGTACACACTACACGACTTTTCTGCCTGTTCTGAAAGTCAGTGTCTCATCACACGATTGTGGAGTCATGAAATCATGCCATGACTTGGCTGACAGACATGACACACTACACGATGGTACACACCAATTATCCCCGGTCGTCTTTAACGACGTGTGTGATGTCATCAGGTTACTAATTTTACTATTATTTCAGTCACTGTCTCTGTTCATGTGCCAGCCAAAATGTTGTTGTAGTAACTTAAAAGTGCCAGCAGATGGCAGGAGCTACATTTGAAGTACTGTACGCAAACATACAAGTCACTGAATCCTCCACAACCAAGCTCCTACAAATGTTTCACAATTAAAGCCTATTTAGAAAGTGGAGGGATTCTCTCAGCCAAGCTTTTTTAATTTGAAACAAATTCAAGAAATGTTAAGTTTGAAATGATGGCGCGATGCATGAACTTTATTAAGCCAACAGGAGCGGATATAAAGTAAAAATATAAAAATACAGAGGAAATGATGCATAACGGACCGTCTATAATGTAGTTTGTTTCAAATGAAGCTGGTAGCCTCTGCATTTATGGTGAGTAAAAGCCCTGCTACTATCTTTTAATTTTCTTACTTTATGTCCATCTCCATTACGAAGAAATAACAATGTTTGCTAGCTTGATGCTAATGGCAGTACTCAGCGGGTTGACAAAGCGCCTCTGCTGTTTCACACCATCATTTCCCCATTTTACTAGGGATGCACCGAATATTTGGTAACCGAATATATTCGGGAGAATATTGCAAAAAAACCACACATTCGGTATTTGGTGAAATAAGTTAAAAGCAAGGCCAAATAATAGCTGCGTGTTTTGATAACGCAATCAAACAGCGTGCCATGAGGGGCGGAGTAAAATGTCCGCAGTGTGGCGATCCATCCGTCAACGCACTCGCATTTGCGACTACAAATAGTTTTGAGCAAGCAAAATAAGCTTAACTCATTAAACATGCTGTGTGAGTGCAGATTTCAACCACCAGCAGAAACGATAGGCGAATCCCACCGGTTGTGGGTTGAACGGGGGTCACAGACACAGACAGTAATGTATTCCTGTCACATACGGCAGCTATCGGCTTACCAGCAACAGAGAAGTCAGCTCCAATAATATCCTCTTCTTGGCATCATGACTGCCCAGTAGTACCTGAACAGCCGAGCCAGCCGAACACAGGTATGTGGCATGTCAGAGGAGAAACAAACCGTTCACATTTCTGTCAATGTGGCAGGTAACGGCCCACAAACCTCACTGAACTTTAGGGACTGTTCTTTACTTGTCAGGGGAGGAGGGTGGCTGGTTAATTTTTTATTTATTTATTTTATTTTGATCCCCCCTATGTTAATCACTTATTGATGCTGTTTTTGAAGTATGAATAAGTCAATAAGTAATGTATTCCATTGAAATATCTTTGTATTATAGAAAAGTGATTTATCTTTTTAGGAATGACAAAAGGCACATCTGCCTCATTTTTACTGTGGTACCGTGATACTACTCAGAACCGAGATATTTTCGTTGGTATCGTGCAGTGGGTCCCAATTTTGGTACCGTGAACACTAATCTGGAGGGGGTTCATCTGCAAAAACTAATGAAAAACTAAACAACGATATTCGGTACTCGGTATTCAGCCAAGCGTTTAATATGCTTCAGCTTCAGCCCCAAATTTTCATTTCAGTGCATCCCTATATTTTATTGGTACTCTTCAGTTCTTTTTCATTTCTAAATAATTGTTTTTTAGAAAATATATTAATTTAACAATAAATAAATTCAGAACACGATTATTGAATATTTTGACTATGACTAAATGTTGTTTCTAGAGCAGAAATAGTAATATTTGCAACAGAAAGTCATCAGATAAATAATATTCCTGACATGATAATGCTGACTGAAGTTTAGTATTTATTAATCACTGCAAGTCATTTCTCCTGTCCTCTATCCTGCTTCCTCTCTGCAGATGTGATTCACTGTGTGATGGTGGATGAGAGACTGTGGACAGAGTATATTAAAAAATGGCTGTGTGTGTATGTTTTATGCTTGCTAAACACATGCATTGATTAAGTACTGGCTGTTTACTTGCTAAGGTTTTAATTGTACTTACAGAAACGAGCATAGTTGTTGTCAGCTCGAGTCATTTTCAAGTTATCTTTACTTTGTCTCTACTGCGGCCTCTCTACTGTTCACTGACTATCTGTCTCGTGTGTGTGCGTGTAGATGTGTGTGCATATGGAGGACGTCAGCCTTAGCACAGATGAGAGGCTACAGGATGATAATAAATTAAACCAAAATGTTTAAAAGTACTGGTGAAAAAAATCAATTACGTTGGAGCTTATCAATACTACGTTTCTTTGATAAGTAGCCCAGGGGCTCATTTAGTACTGGGTTTTGGTATCCATCCCTAGACTTAACATACCTCATCAATCAATCTTATCTTGCTCCATGGAACACCCCTGAATTTTGTGAAGAGGGGAATGTTGTCTTTCCAAGTGGTCCAAATTGTCATAATGGTACAGCTCTTTTCAGGCTTTTTTTTTTTTGGCCCATGGTATCATTTCTCAGGCTACATACAGCCTGTCATACCTTACTGGTGGAGGAGTATGCAGCCTGGAAGGAGAATAGCAGACTGTCTACTAACTCCTCTACATGTTTTTAAGGGTACATTTAATGAAAGAATCAATTTAATTTAATATTATTCAAGAATTGAGCTGAAATGAGCAAAGCAGGGGTAGTGTATTAACTGCAAATATTTATATGGGTGTTGGACCCGCCCATCTACAAAATTCTGAACCAAACCTGCACCACTGCTTGTTTTTTCAAGTATATAAAAGTTGAAGAGATGAGGGCTTCTAACAGTCTTATTTATAGAAACTGACTTAAATACCATGTATTGTAATGTCAGTTCGGTGAGCTGCTTTTTTCTTTCCTGAAGGCTCTGGATCCCTGGCTGCCATGGCAGTGTTTGAGGACCGCTACAAGCCTGAAATGACAGTGAGTTAACCTCTCACATATAATGCAACATACAAGCCTATAACAGTGTATTCAACAGCATGCTGCTTTTCATTTGACATTAATATCGTTTCTTTCTTAAAAGGAGGAGGAGGCCAAGCGGCTAGTGCGAGACGCCATTGCTGCAGGGATCTTTAATGACCTGGGCTCTGGCAGCAACATTGATCTGTGTGTTATCACCAAGGGCAAGGTGGACTACATTCGGCCCCATGATGAAGCCAACAAGAAGGGGGTCAGGTGAGAACTATACCAGTGACGTCTCAAAAACAGAATTTCTCTAGTGAGTTTTTACCTCCAGAAACAGGTCACTTTAAAGAATACTTCACAACCCATCTGTATATCAGTTACATACACTGTGTTTTGATGAATCTGTGAACTTTGGTGATCAAAGGATCCAAGAACTGAGAGAATTCGTGATGAATTGAGATAAAAAGGGTCTGTGTTTAACAACAGCAAAACTATATCAAAACATCCATTTACAAACTCTTACACAATTCATGCAGTATAATCCAAGTCTCATTCATCCTGAAGGTGCTGAGCATATAACTGTAAGAGACAGTTCTTTCCAATGAAAGAAACTAAAATTTCTTGACAAAAAAACATAATTTTACTTTCGGGAACACAGGAGCCAGGGCTTGTTTCATAAGGAGCATGAAGAAAAATGAGTATGAAAGTGCAAAATGTGATGTAAATAAAAATCAGTGTGGGCTAAAGCGGTTCCATAAAGGTTAATGTCAGTTGAAGTTTCCAGCATCAGACTAATTTGAAACAGGTTCAAGTAGTCACGATAATTGTGTGAGCACGCTATTGTTAAGCAGCTATGTTCACAGCCACTGAGCAGAGTTTACTTTCCTTACTTAATGTTTACTCCCATCAGTGCATTGGTCATGTGACCGCAACTGTCCCAAATTCCTGGTTTATACCAGAGCATCTGAGCGAAGCGGGGAGCGGAAGGATTTTGTGTTGAGCGAGAAGCGGCTATCTTTTTTTAAAAGGTGGAGCGGAGCCTTATCTCTCGCTCCAATTTTGCTCCAGTTGCTCATGCCCCACCCAGAATGCATCTTTGTACCTGCGCACACCCACACTATTTTCTTTTAGAACTATGGAGTTTACTGTGTACTTCAGAAAAGAAACTGAGAAGAGAAAGCAGCGGTACCTTGGAGAACAGTCCCTATCTGTGGGGAGAGGCGAGAGGGCTTCCCCGGAGGTCGGCCGCTTAACCTGGTCCATCTCTCTACACTTTGACCTATTTCCACCCTGCCAACAGGGTGTTGTGAATAGAAGATTACAGGTTAGGGTAGTACGACGCAGTTTGGTTTTTTTTGCGGAGTGGTGAGCGAGTGGAGCCGGATAAAATTTATGATGGAGTATTTTATGTCCTCAGTGATCAAAGAATTTGCAGAGATTTATGCTGAGATAATGATATCAAAGTCTTTATTTTGACCTTTTTGCACTATGCCTGAATTGACTTTGCACTATGCCTGAATGGTGGATATAGTGGTAGGGGGAACACTGCTTAGGAGTGTTATGCTCTCTCCCACTGTTGTCACTGAGAGCAGGGCCTCTGTGTGTGTGTGTGTGTGTGTGTGTGTGTGTGTGCGTGTGTGCGTGTGTGCGTGCGTGCGTGCGTGCGCGCAAGAGGGGTCAAACGTTTCACCCAACCACACTACAATGCGTCACTTGCGCCTACTTAAGACACATCAGATCTGATCAAACCGCGTGAGCGCACGCCTACATTTTACATAGGGTTACTATGGAGACACGAGTGATACACACACACCCGCTACATGACGCGCAGGCGTTGTTAGCTCCACTCACATGACGCGCTCACACGGCTTATCAGTACGTGTGCACAGCGCGTTACAAACGCCACACATACACTACACTTGCATGTGAATCTCGCACTAACTAACTAGCTTGCTATGCTAATCAGATGTGCGTACATTTACACGTCATGTGAGCACAGGGGTCAAAAGTGTCAGCTGTGAAAACAGCACGTCGTGTTACGGGCGTGTGACACGTAGCATCGCTATGCTAACTAGCTTTCTATGATAATCAGACGTGCGTGCGTATACACGTCATGTGAGCGCAGGGGTCAAAAGTGTCAGCTGTGAAAACAGCGCGTCGTGTTACGGACGTGTGACACGTAGCATCGCTATGCTAACTAGCTTGCTATGCTAATCAGACGTGCGTGCATATCACGTCATGTGAGCGCAGGGGTATAAAGTTGAACGCAGTTGTGGACAGAGGGGACAAACACCCGTAACATATGCTCAGTTTGCATCAGTCATTTATTCATTTGAGCGTTGTTGTATCGCCAGCCTTTAGTAATATCATGCACTAATTTTACTACTTGGGATTCAGATATATGAGTGTGAGCAAGCATTCTCAATGTAACAATTTCATTTCAGTTTGTGGCTGGTAGCCTATATTCCTTTTTTAAAATCAATTCTGATCTTAGTAATTAAACAATATCTTGCACCGTGTTGTCCACGTTTATATAATCCTGAATGAATCAACACGATGAGAACATACAGGGCGCATTAGCTAAGATGCGCTTTGTAGTCCATCTTCACAATATTGTAGTTCACCACAGCAGACCCACGTCAATAACATCCGCCATCGCATCATTACGTAGCCCAGTGTAAGTGCAGTCAGATTCTCTCAGCACCGCAGTTGACTTTTCCTAAGTCCTAATGAAATCTCCTTCGCATCTTCCCTTGACCTCGTTACATTTTCCATCGACGTCAAGGAAAAGTGGGTAGGAAAAGATGGTAGGAGGGACTTTTAGACCATAGCCGGAATTTTTTCAAATTTGGCACAAACTAGAGTATAGATATATATATATATATATATATATATCCTGATGTCACTAAACTCTACACACTGCTCCTTTACATCATAAACTTCCCATCACTTGATGAACTAGTGGATGACTTGTTGTCTTGTTGCTTGTTCTGCTAGAGGAGTAAATGAGCTTGAAGCCATGCAGCTGTGAGTATAGACTTAAAATGTTGTGGTAGAGTGCACACTTAACAGCTCTCACTCTGATCTCAGTTTGCTACTAACCAGCTTTTTAATAATCTGTCCACTTGGCCTGCTCAGTTTGGATTTGCATAACTAGTGTGCATGGCTGTATATGGTTATGTAAAAAGGCATGCTGTGCTGATTAAATCTCTTAGATGTGTGGGCCCACATTTAACATGCAAAGACATGTTTAAATGTAACTGTTTGCACCCCAGGTTTGATTAAAACATGTCTTTTTCTCCTGATGCAGAACTGGTGACTACAAGTACAAGAGAGGAACCACTGGTGTTTTGACAAAGGTGGTGACCCCGCTGAACCTGGAGGTTGTGGAGGAAACTGTTCAGACTATGGATACCTCCTAAAATTCTTAAAATGTGTTTGTTAGTGTAACTTACTATCCATCGAAATTCCTAACACAAATGGCATGTTTTCCATGTTTACAATAAAAGTGTTTGAGGTGATTGTGTTTACTTCATGACTACCTTTAAAGTAAATAAATAAAATAAATAAAATAGCAGAGTCAATTTTAAAGGTATGCCTTCAATAAAAGCTTTTGCTGTCTGAACTGTAAATTAGTAACAATCCCGTTGTGATGTATGTTTTATCTGACAGGGTCACTAAGGAATGAGTTAATTAAGTGGTTTAACCCATGTTTTTACCTCCCCACTGGCGATAGTAGTGGCAGGAGGCATTTTATGATAAGAGCTGGTTGAATTCTTTAAATTTTAAGGAAAGGTGCTTCAGTGCTTTGTTTCTAATCTCCTTCAGCATAGGGTACACTGGACCATCCTTTACGAAAGGAATGGAGATAATTCCATCCCACAAGTCCTTGTGGCGGCAATACCATTCACAAACTCAAATGATTGGGAAAGAAAAAGATCAACATGACTGAGAAAGGAAGGAGATCACCATCTAAGTTACCTTGTTTAAGAAGCATTATACATTTCATGTCATAACTTGTACATATGCTATATGTTTTCAACTTTCAACATTATGTTAAACTTAGACATGAACTATGAACCCTCCGCCCACAGCTTTGTTTAACTTGTTTTATAACAGGATAAACAATGCATCATTTTAATTTTCCGATTATCGTGTGAATGAAAAAAAAACGGAAATCCACATGCTTTTCACGTTTTCATGTTCAAACGGCCAATTGAAATAGAAATTAAACCAAAAACAGAAACCTACTTGTTGTTCGCCTTGAATGTTATATATATGTTATCTGCCCCTGCTGCATCTCAAAACATTGGCAATGTTTATTGTACGGGTGGATGGTTCATTCGTTCATTCATTCTGCTTCTCTGAATTGAAAAATAATATATAGATAATCAATGAAGTAACATTGCTGTGCCTCATGCGTGGATGCACATATAATTGGCGTATCTGGAGATTTAAATAATCAATGAAGTTACTGCTTCCTACTTTTTATTCCCCTGTACAGTGTTTCCCTGCAGAGCTACAGTGGACGGATCTTAACAAAAAATAACTTAGACTACAGTAAAAGATATCTGCCTGAGGTTATTAGGGACCTCGGCCAACCGGGCGAGGGCCCTCTTGTTCCTGTAGTGTTTATTATTATTATTAGGGACCTCGGCCAAACGGGCAAGGGCCCTATTGTCCCTGTAAGGTTTATTATTCTTTCTTTCAGCATACGCCACTTTAAACTGGAATTTGACCCTCTAAACATGCTCCAAAACTCACCAAAATTGGCACGCATGCCAGGACTGGCGAAAAATTTTAGGAAATGAAAAAGTTTATTCAAAAAGTGCCAAAATGGGCTCTCTAGCGCCACCTAGGTGTTTAGTCACACTAAAATGGCCGGTGCAGCCAGTAGGAACGTCGTAGGAAGATCAAACCAAAACAGCCGTGTTCGTTTCATCAAGACCTACAAATCACACACTCGCAGCCATGACCTAAATCCAACAGGAAGTGAGGTATTTCCCTTTCAAAGTAAGAGTTTTCCTCAAAAAAAAAATTCCTTAAAAAATCAACTAGTCCTAAACCGTTTATCGTATCGGCTTCAAACTCGCACACATTATTGATCAAGGTGTCCTTATCAATTATTGTGCGTCACTCATCATCCATTTGAATGGTTTGGATTTACTGGCCTCTTCCATGTGATGTGCTCCAGAACCCCCTGACGACTTGTGGTGCCACCTAGGCACACAAAAATGCCCAGTGCGACGGGTAGGAACCACTTAGAAAGACCAAACCAAAACTGTCTCGTTCGTCTCATAAAGACCTACAAATGTCGCGCTGCAACCCCTGACCTAACTCCAACAGGAAGCGCACTGTTGTTTGAATGTAAGATGACGTTTTTGACAAATTCTGTCACTCAAAAATTATTTGCTCCTACACCGTTTATCTTAATTGCTTCAAACTTGCACAAATTACAGATCTACCCCTGGTGAACATTTCTTGCGAAGGATTTTGTCATAACTTGAACGGTTTGGATTTGAGAAGCGTTAGAAGGTGCAGAGCACAACTCCTCATGATGATCTCTGTAGGAAAAGATAAGTGGCAACACATCAGAAACTTGTGACTAAGGCACCTTTATTTATTCCGGAGACATACAAGATTTATATAATGCGTTCAGAACAAAATTATCTATCTGGTGATGCCTTCAGATTGAAAAAGGGACCCACGGTTTGGCATCTAAAAGGACTAGTTCGGGACATTTTCAACCCATTCTGCTGTCTGCCTGTCAGCCACATGCAGTTCTTAATTAGCATAACAAAAGCTTCACTCTGACAGTCTGTGTCAGAGTGAAGTGTGTGTGTGTGTATGTGTGTGGTCTCACACACATGAAAGTATAACATTTACCAAACTGTCCAGCTCATGGTGCTCATTCCAAAAAGTTTGAAAGAAATGCCTGATACCAAAAACCTGTAAGTACAAGATGTCCTGGTGACACTGTTTTACCTCATGCAGAATTTGAATACATGTAGTCCTGCTCAGTTTCTCCACTGACATTAACTAGTACATATTTGTGTTTGTTTGCAACACTTAGATACTCAAAGCAGCCAGTACACATCACTTAAGCTTTCACTAGGACACATGATTTCAAATGAATATGGACGTGTTGTTTGATCATCACACAAGTCAAAGTTTCATTCGGTGACATGGCTTATGTCTGCAACTTTCAAAATATAAGCGCAAACCACCTTCATAAGAACCCTTTACAGTTTTTAACATTGAGTTTGACTTATGATTCTGGCTATTGTGGTAGAAAATGTGAGAAGTATATATTAATATCTGATAGTATACATATGTGACAATAGTCATATGTGTATAATAACAGTAGAAGTATGGCACACACAGACAGATACAGACACACACACACACTCCACTCCCTGTCCCCCCTCTCTCTGCCAGAATTATAATATTATCACTTTCATTAATGTTGTTGTAAGCTATTGTCTGTCCTGCATCTCTCTCTGTCGCACCGTCGACGTGAGCTGGAGGATGACGGCGAGGGGCCGAGGTCCCGATCAACGCTGCTTCGCAGCTTTAATTAGATACTTGCAGCGAGCACCCCACCCCACAGCAGAAACACTTTTCACTTTTATTATTAATATTATTATTATTATTTATCTATCTATCTATGCAGTTTGGGCACATGATATTGATATAAGAATAAAGGCCAAGCACAAGTTGGTTACTGGTTGTGGTCTAATTTCTACTCCAATTGCCCATTTGAAGAAGAAAATTGATAAAGCACATGGATTTCCATTATATTTTTATTCACATGGAAAAACAAAATAATGCATTTAATATTTGTTTATCCTGTTATAAAACAAACAAGTTGAACACAGCTGTGGACAGAGGGGACAAACACCCGTAACATATGCTCAGTTTGCATCAGTCATTTATTCATTTGAGCGTTGTTGTATCGCCAGCCTTTAGTAATATCATGCACTAATTTTACTACTTGGGATTCAGATATGTGAGTGTGAGCAAGCATTCTCAATGTATTAATTTCATTTCAGTTTGTGGCTGGTAGCCTATATTCCTTTTTTTAATTCAATTCCGATCTTAGTAATTAAACAATATCTTGCATCGTGTTGTCCACGTTTATATAGGCTAATCCTGAATGAATCAACACGATGAGAACATACAGGGCGCATTAGCTAAGATGCGCTTTGTAGTCCATCTTCACAATATTGTAGTTCACCACAGCAGACCCACGTCAATAACATCCGCTGTCGCATCATTACGTAGCCCAGTGTAAGTGCAGTCAGATTCTCTCAGCACCGCAGTTGACTTTTCCTAAGTCCTAATGAAATCTCCTTCGCATCTTCCCTTGACCTCGTTACATTTTCCATCGACATCAAGGAAAAGTGGGTAGGAAAAGACGGTAGGAGGGACTTTTCGACCATAGCTGGAATTTTTTCAAATTTGGCACAAACTAGAGTGTATATATATATATATATATATATATATATATACATAGCCTCTGTCCATGGTTGTTGCTGGCACAGAGGCATAAAAAGATACCATAAAATATGAACATTCCTTAATTTTTACAAATGGCTGCCTGGAGTTTTCTAGACTTTGCATTTATCCACTGGCTAGTAATATGAGTATCTACAAAAAGATGAGTGGGTCATACTACAAGGAAATAAAGCGAAAAGCATGCACTTCCACGACCAAAACTGTGCAGGTGCTGAGCTGAAAAATGTGGAAAACTGAGCGGGTAAAGAAAAGGTTCACACACTGGAGGGCTCCTCTTCAGTGCAATTTATTCACAGAATAAAATGACAACGTTTCAAGCTGCCGCTCTTCATCAGGTCATACAGGACAATGGGAAACGCCATTTTTAAATAGGTCAGTGGTCACATGATCAAAACAGCTGATGCCACTCCCACATTAATTATACAAAGTGTAGAAAACAACAATCATATAGTGCTATATACATTCAACTATACATCAACACACACACCGTATGTGTACCATACACAGTGTAGAGACAAATACCACGAAGATGCAACATGGTACACAATTGTAAAAATATAAACACATTTAAAGCAGTCTGAATATAAAAGCATCAGGATGGACCGTCATACACCATCAAACATGCTACAAGAGGCGCCTCTTACAAAAAAATAAATAATTGCACATCACTGAGCAGCCAGGACATAGCAACAACAATATAAGTATTCGTGTGAGTATACAGCAAAAAACAGAAAACACATGCAGGCCCGCAGAGTTAGCGGAGTTAGCGTTAGAGAAAGAGTGTAATGTCACATTCTTCATTAAGGCCTTTGAGAGACATAGTGTTCAGAGTATGTATCCAAAAGAGTTCACGTTTCAGAAGCAGATTGTTAATGCCAGTATGTCTAGAAAGTTCATTTTGTGCTGGTCATGGGATATAGTGAAGTCCAAATGTGAGTTTTGTGTGTTCATAAAGTGATGGAACTCATTAAGTTTGTCTTCTGTGTCTTATTTATGTATTTTTTTAAATGGGTAGATATACACATTGTTTAGCCATATATGGAAAAGAAATATTCGATACCAGAAAAAAAGTGTATATAAAAACAAATATATATACCCCCAACACTAGAAAAAAAAAATAAGACAATTGTAGAGGAAAACAAATAAATAAATGATCATAATAATAATAGTAGTAATAAAAAAAGAAAAAAAGATTCAAAAAAATACAATTAAATTAAAAAAAAAGAAGGAAAAAATAATACAAATAAAAATTATCAACAGCATACACAGTCTTCATCACAGTCCTCCATACAGGAGAAATGTTGTTGGGCTACAAGTAGTACAGTTGGGTGCCACTAGGAAAGAAAGAAAAAAAAAGAGTACAGTGGTACCAGAATTCTCAGCTCACAGCCAGATTTACTGAAGCAGAGAATATCTCTGATCCAAGCCTCATGAGATGGAGGAAAGGACGACCTCCAGTGAAACAGGATCTGTCTAGCCAATAAGTTTAAAAAGGCTACAAGATCAGCTTTATTTTTTGACAGAGGCTCAGTGAGAGGTGTTACAACAAAGAGTGCTGTTAATGCATGTGGACAGAGAGGTAATTGAAGTGCTCCTGATATTGTTTTAAAAATATTAGACCAATAATTATCAAGAGATGGGAAGGACCAGAGCACATGAGTCAATGAGGCAGGAGCTTGTTTACATCTGTCACAAGTGGGGTTGATATCAGGATAAGAAGCTTCGAATGTCCAAATATGGATTTGAAGGCCAGCCCTAATGTAAAGTGATCCCAAACTAATTTGAATGGTGTAGCATGAAATGTATATTTGCGAGCTGCATCATTTACTGGGCAAAGCTCACTTTTACTAAAATTCAGCTTGTAACCAGAAATGAAGCCAAATGAATTAAGAACAGAAAGGAGAGTCGGGATAGATATATCAGGTCTAGAGATGAAGAGGAGCAAATAACCTGCGAAAAGCGATACCCTCTGCTCACTGCCCTCCCTGATCACACCAGTAATGTGGAGATTAGATCGGAGTGCAATAACGAGGCTCATGGCAATGGCAAAGAGCATAGGGGACATTGGACACCCCTGTCTGTTGCCTCTAAAAAGAGAAAAATAGTCTTAATGATTGTTATTCGTTTTGGCTGATGCCAGAGGGGAAGTGTACAATAATTTAATCCAGGCAATAAACCTCTCACCAAAGTCAAATTTTTCCAGGGTATGGAAAAGATAGCCCCACTCCACTCTGTCAAAAGCCTTCTCAGCGTCTAAAGATATGACAAATTCGGGATGGTTTGAGTTTGAGTGGTTATATGTAACATTAAATAAACGTCTAACATTTGAAAAATCAATCAATCAATCAATTTTATTTATAAAGCCCAATATCATAAATCACAATTTGCCTCACAGGACTTTACAGTATACGACATCCCTCTGTCCTTTGGATCCTCACAGCGGATAAGGAAAAACTCCCCCCAAAAAAAACCCTTTAACGGGGGAAAAAAAAAGCGGTAGAAACCTCAAGAAGAGCAACTGAGGAGGGATCCCTCTTCCAGGTCTAGTCTTAAATGTGGAGACGATGTCTGCCTCCTGGACCGCAACAGGAAGATGATTCCACAGGAGAGGAGCCTGATAGCTGAAGGCTCTGGCTCCTGATCTACTTTTGGAGACTTAAGGGACCACGAGTAACCCTGTATTCTCCGAGCGCAGAGTTCTGGTGGGATAATATGGCACTATGAGCTTTCTAAGTATGACGGAGCTTGAGCATTTAGAGCTTTATAAGTTAACAGCAGGATTTTAAATTCACTTTTGGATTTTACAGGGAACCAGTGCAGAGAAGCTAAAACAGGAGAAATATGATCTTGTTTCTTAGTTCCTGTTAGTACACATGCTGCTGCATTCTGAATTAGCTGGAGAGTTTTTAAGGACTTACTAGAGCTACCTGATAATAGAGAGTTACAGTAATCCAGCCTTGAGGTAACAAAAGCGTGGACCAATTTTTCTGCATCTTTTCAGGTCAGGATAGGCCTAAGTTTCGCAATATTACGCAGATGAAAAAAATGCAGTCCGTGAGGTTTGTTTTAAATGAGAACTGAAAGACAGATCTTGATCAAATGTTACTCCAAGGTTTCTTACGGTAGTGCTAGAGGCCAGAGCAATGCCATCTAGAGAAACTATGTCATCAGATATAGAGTCTCTGAGTTGTTGTCAGTTTTGTCTGAATTTAACATCAGGAAGTTGGTGCTCATCCAGGATTTTATGTCTTTAAGGCAATTATGAAGTTTAGTTAATTGATTACTTTCTTCTGGCTTCATCGATAAATACAACTGTGTATAATCTGCATAACAATGGAAATTTACAGATGTTACCTAAAGGAAGCATATATAGAGTAAATAGGATTGGTCCGAGCACAGAACCTTGCGGAACTCCAAAACAAACTTTAGTACGTAAGGATGATCCATTATGAATGTGAACAAACTGAAAATGATGAGAAAAATAAGATTTAAACCAGCTTAGTGCAGAACCTTTTAGGCCAATGAAGTGTTCCAGTCTCTGTAGCAGAATTTGATGGTCAGTTGTGCTACACTAAGATCTAATAAAACAAGGACAGAGACGCGTCCTTTGTCTAAAGCAATTAGAAGGTCATTTGTAATTTTAACTAGTGCTGTCTCAGTGCTATGATGCACTCTAAATCCTGACTGAAATTCTTCAAATAAATTATTATTATGGAGAAAATCACACAGCTAGTCTGCGACTACTTTCTCAAGGATCTTTGACATAAAGGGAAGATTAGATATTGGTCTATAGTTGGCTAACACCTCTGAATCCAGGGTGGGCTTTTTTAGGAGAGGTTTAATTACAGCTACCTTAAAAGACTGTGATACATAGCCTGTTAATAAGGATATATTGATCATATCTAATATATGGGTGTTAACTAAAGGTAAAACCTCCTTAAGTAGCCTAGTTGGGATGGGGTCTCAGAAACATGATGATTTAGATGAAGAAATCACTGCGGTAAGTTCTTGAAGAGAAATTGGGGAGAAGCAATCTAAATATATATTAGGTCTTACAGCTGGGTTTGAAGTTAGATAGGTACTATCTGAGGACAGCAGGTTATGAATTTTGCCTCTAATAGTTAAAATTATGTCATTAAAAAAAGCTTATAAAATCATGACTGCTAAGGGCTAAAGGAATACAAGGCTCAATAGAGCTTTGACTCTCAGTCAGCCTGGCTACAGTGCTGAAAAGAAACCTGGGGTTATTCTTGTTTTCTCCTATTAATGCTGAGTAATAGTTTGCTCTGGCATTGCAGAGGCCTGTAATTGTAATTTCATTATCCTTTGTGTATTCTTTGTGTTTTCAAATACAATGAATGTCTAGACCTCTTAACCTCCCACCTAGATACAAAATCCTGCAGGATATGTCAGGTGTGAAACACACCCTAGGGGGTCGGAGCCAATACTTGCAGCAGACGAAAGAGTGTTAAAACAATGGGTAGGGGCGCCGCTCCCTGCCGCAGACAGAAGGGTGTGAAACACACCATAAAAGGCAGTCCTCGGGTATAAATCTTTTAGCTTTCCCCATGCTTAGGGTCTTTCTTCATTCTGACGGCTCATGTGATGACTGACCTTTTCTTTGCAAAGAAAATAAAAAACCTTGTCGGCCGGCAGAAGTCTCTATTTCATTATTCACCAGCAGCAGAGAATTTCCACAACAGGCCCCTCTTATATGTTTTGAGACTGTCTGCCCAGATTAAACAAGATTCTTCCAGTTTGGTTTATCGCCACTTCCTTTCAAATTTTTGCAATATTTGTTTTAACTTACGGGTTTGAAAGTTGAAGCAGCGAAACAGCACGTCAGCAGGTCGGACGACTTGAGGTAACAAAAGCATATCTATTTTTAATAAAACCTGTCCGATCAGGATTAATAACAGATGGCAAGGCTGATTCCATACGTATGACCAGTAATTTAGCTAATTTTGTAATCTACATTGAGCAGTGAGATTGAGCGGTAGGATCCGCAAAGAAGAGAGTATGTTGACATGGCGCATATTGGACTGTGCATGTGTCGGCGTCCCGTGTCCACCTGTCAGAGGCTCTGTCGCGATTTGACTGTCATCTAGTTTTTAATCCAGTTATAGGCCACATCCCTGGATATACTTTTAATTCAGGGTTGTTTTAAGTCATATCTTTTTAACTGGATAGAGGTTTTAGTCATCGGACATGGATTTTATCTTATTTTAAGATTATCCTTCGCCAGTACACTCAACGGAGCACAGAAGCACAGGCCTGGACCTCACAAGACCTGCTTTTATTGCGATTTATCTTACCGGTCACGGGATTACTTTTATTGTTTTAAGTTTTTCCTTTTAGCGATCTCGTAATTTTATAACCCACCAAACATTTTTCGGTCTAAAAGATGTCTAATAGACCTCTAATGGTCCTTAGACGTCTACGTCTATTTAGAGACGTCTAAAGTCAGACGTTTGCCAGACGTTTATTTTTATACCAAATGTATACACCTTGTCTAATCTTAGACGTTTAAATAACTGCTAATGAACGTCTATTTATAGACGTCTAAATTTAGACGTTTGCCAGACGTTTACTTTTATTCCAAATTTAAACCCAATTACAGAATCTAGACGTCGTATAGACGTCTACTAAACATATTATTATAAGGATATTCTAATAAATCCAGCCATTAGAATCTATTAAATTATTCACAACAAACCTATATTAAAGGAATTTAAAGTTGTCAAAATTGAATGTTAAATCAGATTCTCTAAAAAAAGGGACCAAATTTAACCTGTGATCTTTACCTTGATGTAGTTCCAGGACGTTATGACAATTTATTTACATTTTGTGTTTTTTTGGATCTTTAAATAGGTTTCAGTAACACTAATGTCATGCTTATTTTACCACTGGATATAAATACATGTCTTGATGTTAACATTAACCAAACTATCCTACTGTAATCTAAATCATTACATTTTTCAAACATTATCCAACCACCACAAACATGAATGTGCAAACAATATACATATTTTTAATTTCTAAACACATTTTTAAACATACATTGCAATTAAATAAAAGCACAAACTCAAATATACAATATTACCAAAATAAAAGAAACTTTTGGTCATTTTTTTAAACATTGTGGTGAAAAACTAGCACAAAGTCTAGTATACAAAATTACAAAAATAAAATAAAAATCTGGTTATTTTTATGTAAAACATTACAAATTTAAAAAAAAATATCCAGAAATTCTATCTGCCTTGGATGCATCAACCTAAACCAAAACGCAAAAAAAAAAAAAAAAATTACACCAATGGTGTCCTGGGCCTCTTATAGCCCCCTCCACCACTTCGAGCTGGGACCTGTTTAAAATGTACGGCCATTGCTGAGCTGATCATGTCATCCATAGCCTCTTTGAACGTTTTCCGAACAGCCATGGATAGAATAAATGAAGAAAAATTGCACGTGTAGTTGCCTATTGTTATACGTGATGTCACAGAGATATTATCCAATAAGAAAAGGTACATGGTTTCAAAGGACTTGACTCAACGGACATTGGGAACCACCCATTTGAGACACGTGGTTACTCTGTAAAGAATAATGAATAAATAAACTCTGACTAATTACCCCTAAAGGGTAACATGTTAAAGTACATGCATACAGCATAAATGATTGTAAAAAATAACAATTGCTTTTGAAATGTAGGCTACTTGTGGAGTCATAAACTTTCAAAAAGATTTTATTCACTTAAGTAAATGGCCACCACTAAACAACAACTTATTTCGGCGTCGAAAATGGCCGTTCATGTAGCCTACGTCCACCATGCATCGACATTAACCCTGTAAGACCCACTGTTGCAAAATTACAACAATTTTTGTTATCTCCAAAAAAAACCTTTTTTAAATTTATTTATTTTTGTTCAACCACATTAACATACTCATTTGGTCCTATTGTTCAGTCTCAGAATGCTACTGGGTCATACATTTGTATATAAGGCCTTCCCTCAAGTCAAGAAGTCACACAACTTCCAGATTTTTGAGAGAGCATCATCCCCTCAATTTACCGGACTGGATATATCTGATTGAAGTAAGTAAAATGCTTTAAATATTTTTTTGTGTGTTTATTACAGTGTCTAGAACATGTCCATATGTAGTCATTGTGGAAAATGTGCCTTACATTTTATTTAGAGCTTGTTTTGTAATTGCTGCAATATTACAACGTTGGGTGAATGTGGTAGTCAAAACAACCCTGTTTTGAGAGGAATGTCTTGAGAGGAACTTCTATTTAAATTTTCTCAATATAACTTAAACTACACATGATTTACACATAGCCTTATATTAGATTACATATTATTGTATTAGAAACTAGTGTGCAAAGATATACTGCCATATCTAATCATTTTCATTTACTTATAATGATTTCTAACCACCTTCAACACTCAGTATATTCCCCTTATTACAGAAAGCAGGACTTTCTAACAAAGAAATTCTGTTTGTGCATGTCTGCCCTTTGTCTTGGCTATTGATAAGAAAATGTTCCTATCAATTCATAGTCAAAGCAGTTGTGGGGGATGCTTGGGGGAGGGCAATTTTTCCATTGTTCTGGAACAGGTGTTGATGTTCAGGAATGTAAGGTGTTGTTGTAAGTTGGAGGCTACCTGTATACCTATTAGTATGATAATCAGAGTTTACAATTGGTCAGCCATACACTATTGTGTGACCACTTAAATGTGTGAATAGATTACTTCAGTGCAATGTGTAAACACTTCATATTGAAATCAATCTCCCCACCATCCCCTCTTTTTCTGCAGGTTATCTAGAATCTAATAAGCATGTGTGCTGTTTATATATACATTTGTTTCAATTTTATTTATTTATTTTTTTAATTTCAGAATGCCACCAGCAAGGAGAGATCCTCGGTACAGTGTGCAGGATGTGATTAGGATCGTCCAAAATGGAGAGAGTGATGTGGACATAAGAGTTCAACGACACTGATGCGAGTGACGAGGAGTCAGATAACGCTGCCTGTGTGGACAAAGAAAACCAAGAACCTACTGATTGCCCAGCCAATGTGGACATTGAGCTCCAATCAAATGAACACATCAAGCCCGTGACAGATATCGCTGGTAAAAAAAAAAAAGGATTTTATCGGTCCCAATACTGATTTTTCTGGTCCAGCTGTCACAGACGATGCAACTTTCCTCCACACACCGCCCTGAAATCCCAGCGTTGGTACATGTACATCTTCTGGCACACCATCACCCTTGCTGTGGTCAACGCCTGGCTTCTCTACAAGTGGCACTGCCAAGCTCTCAAGATGCCAAAGAAGGAAATACTGAACATGAGAAAGTTCCAGGCACAACTAGCATCCTTTCTCATTCTGGTAAGAATCTATTTCTGCTATTTGCCATGTTTGTGATATCTTTGACTTGTATCATCATGCATTTTTGGCATGTACATTAATTGATTATTAATATTAATATTGATTCTTCTCTTTCCAGGTGGACACAACACTGAAAAAGAGGGGACGACCATCTTCAGGCAACAGGAGCCCAGATGCAGCAGGGAGTCCTTTGAATGCTGGGAAGAGACTATCCCCAGGTGATGGGAGTCCAAACGGTCCCTCTTCCAAGAAAGCATGTGCACACCCCCACAGGATGTGCACAAGGACCTAACTGGACATTTCCCAATAAGGGTGAAGAGAGGACGCTGCAGACATTGCAGTAAAAGGTATACTAATACGCAATGCAGCAAGTGTGATGTTCGCCACTGTTTTTCAGAGGACAAGAACTGTTTCTGGGACTATCACTGTAAATAAATGTCAAAGTTCTTGTTGTTGCAATAAATGACTGTTCATAACAACATGACTGAGATTATTGTTCATGTTATACTGTTCTGGGACAAAAGCAAAACCCTGCAAATGAATCCTTAGTTCTGTATTGTTGTTCAGACAATGAGTACAAATACAGGAGATTCTGCTCCCCATTGAGCCCAACGTTGCAATATTACAACATTTCTGTAAAAACTTACAAAAACATAATTTTTTTTTAAAAACATCTCATTTTCAGCCTCAAAGTCCTCCTACAACAACATCTTAATGGTTGAATTTTTTTTTTTTTTTTTTTTTTTTTTTGCGTTTTTCTATATTTGGGTTTTACAGGGTTAAACTTAAACTTTATTCATTTGTATAGCACCTTTCATACATTTCATGTAACACAAAGTGCTTTACATTAAAAAGAAAGATAAAAGAAATGAAAAGAAGCTAACCCCCAAATCCCCCTTCTCCCCGCACCTACATTCGTGCAACACATATAACCTTAACGTTTGTGTCAGAAGCACTTTTCTTCCAAATCATTAAAAAAAAGAAAACAACTAACGCCATGTAGCATTTGATGGCAACTTAATTGCAAGCTAGCAGGCAAGCTATAGCTTGCCTGCTAGCTTGCAATCGGTTTGCTGCAAACGGATTGATAACGATTAAATGAACAAACATTGTAGGACAAAAGAACATTTCAATAACGTACCCTTAAGCACTCAACTTTAAGCAGCCCTTCTCGGTGTCTTTGACGAGTTCTAGCCGACACTTGATTCAGAAAAAAAAAAAAGATTTCTCAGAATGAGTGTTCCGAACTACTCTGCTCACCATCGACTACTTCCTTTAGACCGACCGGAACTTTCAGCGTGTTGCTGCCTCCTAGTGGGGAGGGATCATAGAGTTATAAAGGGAGGGATCTGCTGACAGTACATATCTCGTCCATGTTTATTTAGATTTAGGCTACTGTCCCCTTTCGCCATTAGTGTGAACTGCCATTTTAT
Organism: Epinephelus cyanopodus; assembly: GCA_026686955.1. Lineage (NCBI taxonomy): Eukaryota > Metazoa > Chordata > Actinopteri > Perciformes > Serranidae > Epinephelus > Epinephelus cyanopodus. Next base: position 2,683,754 of record CM048932.1, on the reverse strand, counting down.
TTTACTCTTCACAAATAATTTTTTATTTCAAAGGAATTATTTGCATTACTGCCCAATAAACTTTATTGCAAACTGCCTTTATTTAGCTATAGGTTAATAGCGATATCTAATTATTTCTAAACATGGTTGGCATAATCTTATGCCTAAAAATAACTTAATAGTTTAAACTTGGTCTAAATCTAGACGTTGATTAAACGTCTAAATCAAGGCTAAATCTAAACTTTATTGTATGTTGATCAATGGCCATTCAAATTATTTAAGTCCAATATTTGGACACCAGTTGTGCAACTTAGTTATTTTTTTTGGTCAATATTCATTATTTTATGTATTTAATTCAATCGTCTAGATTTGGTCTAAACGTTGATATGAGGTCTTGATTTAGACGCCTAAATCGAGTCTAAATCTAAACTACACTGTACATTGATCAATGACTGTGAAAAATGTTTTAATCCAACATTTGGCCATCATTTATACAACTTAGTTGTTTTTTTATTTAATATTTAATAATTAATGGATTAAATTTTATCGTCTAGATTCGGGCTAAAATATAGACCGATTATAGACGGGCGAATTTCGATCTAAACTCAGACGAGACGTCTAATAGACATCTAAGGCTCAGTGGGAAGTTTATAGTTTTAAAGTTATAAGTTGTGGACTGTTCCCTGCTATAATGGCTGTGTGTGTGTGAACTGCAATCATGATTACTCAAGGCTAAAAGAGGACATCGAGTGGCTGTAGAGTGTAATCCGAAAAAAGGACCGGATGCTCGATAGTTGCTATCTCCGGTCCTCCAGCCATCTCGCCCTGTCACAGGTGGACTCGGACTCCGCAGCTACGCTCCCCTGGCTGCCGACGCTGTACGCTGACATCTCACTGACCGGCCCGAGGGACACTGCAGCTGAGTTGAGCGGCTCCTCCGCTGGACAGCTGGTTGCAGCACCGGATACCACCACCATCGCTGCCGCAGGGGACGGAGAGGCGCCGCTGGAGTTACCACTTAATCCGGTGGTTGGTAGCTACTGGAACTGGGCGCCTCCCGGTCCATATACTTCCACCTCAAAGCCGTCCGGGTCATCCTGGACAGAGGTGCGCTGCGGCCAAAAGGGAGATCCGGCTGCGGGGAGAGTTCCACCTGTTGAGTTCTCGAACCGCTTCACCATCCTGATGTAAGAGGCCCCGGTCCACCCCGGCGATTCCCCCGCAGTCCCGGCTCCCACAGCTCACCCTGCCGCCACTAATCCACATCCACCTGCAGCCGGCGGCATCACTCCCGCAGCCTCCGCTGTGTCTCCTCAAGCTGCGGTGGGCATCACCACTCCTGCAACCACCGCTGTGTCCTCTTCACCAACGGCCGGCGTCTCCTCTCCTCCTGCCGCTGCTCCACCTCCTCTACCTGCGCCCAGTGCTGTAGTAGTAATTTTACCTCTTTTGAGCATCTTGGTTTTATGGTTAATTGTAAGGATCCCCTTTTAATTTTAATTATTTACAGAAAATCCTCATCTTAGGCGATTTTAACATAAACTCCTCAAAAAAAGTTTGGAAACATTATTTCAGTCAATTATTTCTCCCCTTTAATAATACTTATTGGTGTAGTGTTGCATATCATTGGAAATCCTAATTAGTCATCTTTACAACGAGGTATAACTTGTAATGATCATGCTTTCGTGGAATGAGCAACACAGCAAAATGTGTGGGTAGCACCCCCAAAAAATGTGCCAAAATCCCCTGCAATATTCTTCTGTTGGTATTCACTCTTGTTTTGAGCTTCAAGTGCTGGCAAGTGTGTTTAGCACCTAATTGACAGCACTTGTGTGCAGGGGTCCTGCAACTTTGTTGAGTTTGTGTGTGTTCCAAGCATCAACATGCCATATTTGTCCCTTCAGGATAAGGCCCGTGCAGTAGGGCAACTGGAAGCTGGTGTTCCGGTACGCAGAGTGGCAGCATTATTTGGTGTCAGCCCTGGTACCATTTCCAAACTTACGACCAAGTTCCTTGAGACTGGTGAAGTCAAAGACAGACCGAGAAGTGGGTGTCCCAGGAAGACAACACCCCAAGAAGACCGGTTCCTCACTCTTGCTTCACTGAGGAACCGTAGGCTTTCTTCCAGAGTGTTACAGGCAAGATTTGCACAACGGTACCACAGACAGATCTCTGATCAGATGGTGAGGAACAGACTGCACATGGCCAGTCTTCGTGCTTATAAGGCTGCCAGGGAGCCTACAATGACTGGCCTTCACCATCAAGCCTTTTTGCGCTGGTGTCGACAGCACCGATAGTGGAACCTAAGAATGTGGGGCAACGTCATGTTCAGTGATGAATCAAGGTTCTGTCTGCAGAAGCTGGATGGCAGGATCAAAGTATGGAGACGGCGTGGAGAACGCTATGCAGATTGCTGCACAGATCACATGACATCTTTCAGTGGGGGCAATGTGATGGTGTGGGGTGGTATCTCTCTCACAGGCAAAACAGAACTTGTCATCATTGAAGGCAGTCTCAATGCAGTGAGATATCAGAATGAGATTCTGGAGCCAGTGGCAATCCCATATCTCTAGAATCTGGGATCTAACTCCATCCTCCAAGATGACAACGCTTGCCCCCACAGAGCCAGGATCATCACAGACTACCTCCAGAATTTGGGCATGGAGAGGATGGAATGGCCTGCGATGAGTCCAGACTTCAACCCAATTGAACACCTGTGGGATCAGCTTTGGCGTGCTGTACGTGCCAGAGTGACCGACACAACCACGCTGGTTCAACTTCAACAACTCCTGGTTGAAGAATGGGATGCCATCCCACAGCAAAATGTGGCTAGGTTGGTGACCAGCATGAGGAGGAGGTGCCAAGCTGTTGTGGCTGTGTATGGATCTTACACATGCTACTGAGGTCCCTAACAATGTAAAATGAATAAAGAGAAGAAATGGCCAATATGTGTTGTCTTTTTTCCTTATTGCTGTTGGAGAATGCAATCATCCAATCCAAGCAACTCTTAACAAGAGTGAATACCAACAGGAGAATATTTCAGGGGATTTTGGCACATTTTTGTGGGCGCTAACCACACGTTTAGCTGTGTTGCTCATTCCACGAAAGCACAATCCTTACAAGTGATACCTTGTTGTAAAGGTGACTAATGAGGCTTTCCAACGATATATGATAGAAAACCAATTAGTATTATTAAAGGGGAGAAATAATTGACCGAAATAATGTTTCCAAACTTTTTTTGAGGAGTTTACATGTGTGTTGTCCCTCCCAGACCTTTGTGACTGATTTTATGGATACCTTGGAAACTTTTAACCTCACTCAACCCACAGACTCAAAGGGACACATTCTGGATCTTGTTTTATTTACCGGTCTCAGCCCTAACAATTTTAAGACGGAGGATATCTGTGTGTCTGATCACAAAGCAGTTTTATTTAATGTGGTTATATCCCAGATACCTTTTAGTCACTGTACACCTGTCTGCCGCCGTGCTTTTAACCCCTCCTCTGTTCTTAAGTTTTCTGAGCTTTTTAATCCTGCTTCTTTAACTGCCTTTTATCCCCGTTTTAATACAGAAGAGTTAATCTCGCATTTTAGCACAGAGGAGCTGGTCTCCCTTTTTAACGAAACCTGCCAGATTGTCCTCAACTCCATCGCCCCCTACAGGGACAAAAGGTCTAGCAAAATGTGGCAGTATAGACCTGTGGGTGAGCCTGCTTAATTAGCAACACCACAGCCAACCACCAGAGGCGCACCCTCCTATAAAAGGGGTCGATCCCTCCGTGCCGGTTCTCTCTTGCTGCTCCTGACGGTGACGTCACTTCCGGGTCGGACCTTTGTGCTTGGACAGGTAACGCGGTTTGTCTGCTCACCCGCGGTGTTCGGCTCATGGGACAGGGAGCTAATGTTTGTGTGTCCTGCAGAGCGGCTGACTGAGTTTCTCTCCCTCTCTGTAAACAGCTAATCATGACCGCGGCTAACAATTGCATGATTGTAGGTGAATGCCGGTAGCTGTGCGATTCTCTCCCTCTACTCTGGTGTGTGTGTCATACCCAGCCGATCCGACTAACCGGTACGTAGCCTCTTCTGACTCCTAATTGTATGCATGCGCAATTGTATAGGTAATAATAAATTTGTCGGGTCCTCAGATCCCAGCTGCCTAACAGTGTGTGAGCGACGTCAGCTGCCCAGTAGTGTGTGAGTGACGTCGGCATCAGCTGCTCAGGTGCAGCAGGTTTAACGCGACACATAGCCACCAGCTACGGGGGACCGCTGCTGCTTTGTTTCCGGTTTCTTCTGCTTTGTCCGCTGCTTTGTTTGCAGCTCTGCTTTTCCTGCTTTTGCTTCTGCACTAAGGTTTTAATTGGCATTTAATGCACTTATTTTAATGTAGCGATTGCATCGTGGGGTTAGATCCTCTCCACATTTGTTTATCTCTTTTGTTCTCATCAGTTACTTTATTCAGTTCCTCTGCCTGTTTACTTAATTTGTTTTCTAATTTTTCTGGTTTTGATATTTTGTTTGGGCAGAGGGTTATTCTTTCAGTATTTGTCTTTATTTCTTTTATTTGTGGTTGGTAATTTGTATTTAGTTTTTGATTTGTATACAAGTTTTGGATATTTCTGTTCGTTGAATTTTGTTGCGACCCCACTAATTTCCTTTTGTTTCCCTCTTTAGTTGCTGAGGTCCGGTGGTGGTGGTGGTGGAGACCTGGTGGCGGGGTTCCCCCCCCTTTCGTGTGCTGTGCTTCCCTGGGTTTTGGGTCTCCTCACTGAGTGTGTGCGGTGTGTGCCTGGGTGTTTATATTTTTGGTTGGGGATTCTCCGCATCAGTCAGTAGCCCACGCACCCCGGTAAGCCTCAGTCTTAATTTAGTTTCCCCCGTTAATTTGTTCCTGTGTGAGTGGTGTTTTAGTGTTTTAAATTGATTGTTAAAATAAAGAATCTGTTTGTTTGAATGGAAACGTGTCTCCTCGCCTTTTGAGTAGAACGAACTTGTGTGTCTTAAAGGTGAACTTGGGGTGAAACTACTTCCTGGGGCGAAATTCCCCAGGTGGCGTTGTTGGCAACAATATAGTAGTGTATAATCTGACCAAAAACTCATATATTGCATCACTCCCCGTCCCGCTCGCCACAAAAATTTTACAACCCTGGCTAAATGAATCCACCCATGATTTGGAGAGAGACTGTAGAAGAAAAGAGAGAAAATGCAAGAAAACAGGTTTACAAGTATTTTATCAGATTTGGAAAGATGCAATGATTAACTATCAAAGGGCGGTTAAGGAGGCAAAAGCCTCCTTCTATTCTAATCTTATTTTAACTAATCATTCTAACCCCAGAATTTTATTTAAGGTTTTAGATTTCCTTACTTCCCCCTCCCACAGTCATTTTACTGACACCTCACAAGAGCTCTGTGAGAGGTTTTTAAAAATTTGTATTGATAAAGTTGCAAATATTAGGCAACAGATTACCCCCCCACCCCCACCCCCCCCCCCCCCCCCCCCCACCCCCAGTTCATGCTGTACATGCCAGTAGGGAGACTCACATCTATTTTAACAGTTTTGAACCCATCTCTCTATCCCTTTTAACTAAAACTATCTCTCACATGAAGCCAACTACATGCAGTCTTGATTTTATTCCATCCAGTTTTCTTAAAGATGTCACTGACACAGTTGGGCACAGTATTTTATTGATTATAAACAGCTCTCTCACAAAAGGTATTTTTCCTGCTGCTTTTAAACATGCTGAGGTCCAACCTCTTTTAAAGAAACCTAACCTTGATCCTTCAATTCTTAATAATTTTAGGCCAATTTCTAAACTTCTGTTTTTATCCAAAGTTTTAGAAAAGGTGGTTTCAACACAGCTCTTACCTTTTTATGTGTCATAATAACATCTTTGAGAAATTTCAATTAGGTTTTAGAGTTTTACACAGCACAGAAGCTGCCCTCCTCAAAGTAACTAATGATCTTCTTTTAGCAACAGATAGAGGGGAGAGTGCAATTTTAATTCTTTTAGACCTAAGTACAGCCTTTGATACTGTAGATCATGCCATTTTAATTGACCGCCTTAAAACCTTGGTTGGCATCAGGGACACTGCACTTAGTTGGTTTTATTTTTATCTTTTAGAAAGAACCTTTATGGTCACCATAGGTATTCACTCATCTTCAACAGCTCACATTACCTGTGGTGTGCGGCAGGGTTCGATTTTAGGTCCAATTTTATTTTCTATTTATATGCTTCCTCTCGGTCATATCATTCAGCGGCACAATGTCTCTTTTCATTGTTATGCAGACGACACACAGATATACCTCCTGCTGGACCCAGTGACCCCAGAAGCCTAGCTGCTGTCGTAGACTGTATCAAAGATATCAACTGTTGGATGGCACAAAATTTTCTTCAACTCAACAACTCAAAATCAGAAATTCTGCTGTTCAGTTCCTCAAATTCAATCAGCCTCATCAAAAACAATCTCGGTCCATTATCCTCAAATGTTCAGCCCACAGCCAAAAGTCTTGAGTTACATTTGATTCAGATCTCAGTTTTCAACCCCACATCAAGAAAGTTGATCAGTCCTGTTTCTATAAATTCCGAATTATTTCAAAAATTAAACCCATGCTTTCACGCCCTGACCTAGAAAAAGTTATCCATGCATTAATCTTCTCCAGACTAGACTACTGTAACTCCCTCCTTTCCAGCATCAACCATAAATCACTCTCCCGCCTCCAACTAGTTCAGAACGCAGCAGCTAGGCTTCTCACTGGTTTTAACAGATGACATCACATCACCCCTATTCTTGCTTCCCTTCATTGGCTCCCTGTCTGTTTTAGAATTGATTTTAAGATTTTACTGATCACTTTTAAAGCACCTCTGGGTCTGGCTCCTAGCTATATAACAGAAATGTTGACCCCATATGAGCCTGTACACAGCCTTAGATCCTCGGGCAGGGGCCTTTTGGTTGTTCCAGAGTGAAGGCTGAAGTCTAAGGGCAACCGAGCTTTTTCCATCAGGGCCCCTCGGCTTTGGAATGACCTGCCCGAGGATCTAAGGTTTGCAGATTCAGTAACTTCTTTTAAATCACTTCTTAAAACCCATTTTTATAGACTTGCTTTTATGTGATGTCATCATTCTCCTCTTTCTCTTGTATTGTTTATTAGTGTTTTAGTTGTATTGTATTTACTTATTTTATTCCCTTTGCTGTTTTCTCCTGTACTCCTTGCTGCTACCTTATTACTGCTATGTTGTATATGTTTGCCTCTGCTATATTGTGTGTTGTTGCTGTATTACCTGCTGCTGTTATATTGTTGATTGTACTGATTTTGCTTTGTTTGTCAAAGCACTTTGTAAACCTTGTTTTTAAAAAGGTGCTATATAAATAAAGTTATTATTATTATTATTATCATCATCATTATTATTATTATTATTATTATTATTATTATTATTATTATTATTATTATTAATATTAATGAAATGGAGGCTTGTGACAAGGATTGTGGAAGAGATCCAGTGTCTAATGAAAAAGTAAACATATTATTTAAGAGAGGGGCTATCCTGTTCATAAATTTCCTGTAAAATTCGGAGGGGAAACCATCTGGTCCAGGACACTTAGAGCATTGCATTCCACCTGCTACTCGTGAAATCTCCTCACTTGTTATGGGCTCCTCTAATTTGAGCTTGGAGGCTATATCGATGGTAGAAAGAGTAAGACGGTTAAAAAATGAGTCCAAGTCTAAAGAATCAACCGATTGTTCAGAAGTATAGAGAAAGGTATAAAAGTCTCGAAAGTGATTGTTAATTAGTTGAGGATCTGCTGTTACACCAGTGGGGGTTTGGATTTGAGGGATTTGGTGAGTTAAGGATCTTTGGCGGGGTTGATGGGAAAGGAATTTACTTGCCTTATCACCATATTCATAATGTGTATATTGTGATTTGAATAGTATGGCTGCTCATTGATGTACATTTATTTATTTTTTTGTAAGAGGCACCTCTTTTAGCATGTTTGATGGTGTGTGACGGTCCATCCTGATGCTTTTATACTCAGACTGCTTTAAGTGTGTTTATATTTTTACAATTGTGTACCATGTTGCATCTTCATGGTATTTGTCTCTACATTCACTAGGTGTATGTGTTGATGTATAGTCGAATGTATATAGCACTATGATTGTTGTTTTCTACACTTTGTATAATTAATGTGGAAGTGACATCAGCGGTTTTTGATCATGTGACCACTTACCCATTTAAAAATGGTGTCTCCCTTTGTCCTGTATGACCTGATGAAGAGCGGTAGCTCGAAACGTCGTCATTTTATTGTGTGTGTAAGCCTTTTCTTTACCTGCTCATACTACAAGGAACCCACAGTGCATTTTATTAAAGAAAGGAGAAAAACAAATAAAAACATGAAATGCTAAGCTACTAATCATATAATATAATCAATTACTATATTCCTATCCTATTAAGTTCCCAGAAAAATTAAAGCGAAGCAAGTAATGCTTCTGTCTTACAGAACAACACCATGTCCTAACAAAAAAACAAAAAAAACAAATTTCACAGCACTAGAGGATTTAAGACTTCAAGGTACATTTAATATATTGGAAGATCCTCCATGATAAATGAGGAGGAACATTATCTAGGTCACAGAAAGAGAGAGGAGGCAAGGAAGCATATATTAACATGATGGAGTGGACCCAAAGAATAGGGATGTCTTTCGAGATAGAGCACTGACATTGGGGTCACAAGCCAGAGGATTGAGGAGATGAGGAGGCACAAAATGGGGAAATGGGAGAGGCCTTCTCTTTCTATTTAATTCATGAGTCTGGGGCCTCATGAGAACAACATTGAAAACATGGGAGTTATGTCTTCACTGTTCCTATCTGTAGATAACAATAACACGGACTTAGGTGACCGGTTAACCTTTTATTGTCATTAATACCGAACATACATGGAGCTGTATTCCCGCTGCCTCTGAATGACTACACACAACAACCACGTGTCTTCCTTACCCACAACACCTTGTGTCCCTCTTATAATGGCAGCCCTAGTAGCTCAAAATACATAACATCTCCTCCCCTCTTACAACAGATGTCCTCTAAGAAAAACAACAGAAAATTTAGCTCCCTTTTCAATGAAACGTAAACATTTACCTTATTTCTGGTATCAGATATTATGACATCACATCAACACATGACTTGACACAATCAACTCAATGTCACAACTAAGCACTTTTTTCCCTCCTTTTCTTTTTTTTTTTTTAAAAACACACAACAGGCATGTGCTTTAAACTCTAACTCACGGATGAGAGTAGACTGCCTCGATCCCTCAAATGATCCCAAGGGGATTATTCTGCCCCTGATGGTTTGGGATAGTTATTCAACTGTTCTAAAGACTCAAGCATGCAGGGGGTCGCCGCTCTCTTGTAGGATACCTGCACTCTGCAGGAACATCTTATTGTCCACTGAAGGTAAAATGTCTCTAGGACTCAACTGAACAGGTGTCTCAGTTCCATCTAGAGTCACATTTGCAGCTGGGACAGATGTCTCTGGCACTGGGTGTTGTACTTTGGTGTGGAGAGGAACTGAAGGGTTGGTCAGTGCGTCTATCGGATCTTCAGAGGACAGCTCTGCTGACACTGGTGACGCAGACAGGAGCTGATCAGCATATCTCCACCAGACACTGTCACCTGTCTGGACGGTGTATGAGACTGGTCCGGTCTAAGCAATGACAGTAGCAGGAACCCATTTAAGTTCTCCACTGTAGTTCTTGCTAACACAGTCTCTCCTGATGTGAAGACCCTGTTCGTGTCTGTCGTTCTCTGCGTTGTATCTGTTTTTCCTGTTTTTTTAGGGCTTTGACAGGTCAAAGGTTGTGCGTAGGTCTCTCTTAAGCATTAGGCTTGCAGGAGATACCTTTTGTAGTGCTGTGAGGAGTGTTTCTGTTGTTCAACAGAAAGTTATGTAGTCTTTGGTGAAGTGTCCCTTGTCCTTGTGTTACACCCCGGTCTAGGGGTCTGGGTGCGTAACATAAGGACACACAGGAACATGAGTATAAATGTACAGGTGAGCAATTTATTGCTACACACTTCAAGAAAACACATGGTACAATATGGCACACAAATGGAGCAATTGCGTCAGGGTGAGCCCAGGCCAAAACAGCAAACAAAAAGCAACCTGTCTACCGACCAGCGATATAACTAATTCCTCACGAAAACAAAAGAAACAAAAATACAATACTAGGCCTAACTCCCTAGGCTAAAGAAAAACAGGAGAAAACAGATCCAACAGAAATAGCTGACCCCTACGCTCCGTGCAAACAATATGTGACAGTGACTATTTACAATATGTACAAACAACTCAGTTGGCCCTAAGGTGCTGGTCTTAACACAAAAATACAATATTTAGCAAGACACGCTAAATACGAACACACACAGGGTGGTCACACACGAGAAATCACTTATCACACGATCAAAGACACGATGCACTGCTGCCATGTCAGAGAGTGGTCTTGCGGCTTCTGTGTGGCTGGCATTATGAAGGCCGAGCCCCTTGCCCAACCAATCCGGCAGCGGTTACGTCACGCTCGTTACCCAGTAAGTGACCCTTGACACTGAAGGCCAAGCCCCTTGCTCAGCCAATTTTTTTTTAGCTCAGCCAATCCAGCCGGAGCAACGTCACGATCATCCAGCCAATTCCCTTACACACCTGTTAACACAAAACACACGATCTCTGGAAAAAGGAGAGGTCTAACTCTCCACTAAACATGCTGATCAAATGCATAGCCTACATAGACATAAACACATAGATCATAATGTACACATACACATAATGAATACACAGGTGGCTGGGGGACATAACACTTTGTGATGCTTTCAGTGTACGTTTCAGAGTCTGAACAAATCTTTCAGCAAGGCCGTTAGTGGCAGGATGATAAGGAGCTGAGGTGACATGCTGCACTCCATTTGCTTGTAGAAATGCAGACATTTCCTGCGACACAAACCGGGGTCCATTGTCAGAGACTAGTTGAGTAGGAGATCCAAACCGACAGAACATCTCTCCTAGCTTTCCGATGGTTCTTTCGGTGGTGGTAGGCCTCATTATAGCTACCTCAGGCCATTTGCTGTGTGCTTCGATAGCAACCAAGAACATTCTGTCTTCCAATGGACCTGTGAAGTCAATGTGGATGCACTGCCATGGCTCTTGTGGAAATTCCCACAGATGAAGGGGAGCTAATGGCGGGTTGTTTCTGGTTTTGTGGCAAGCTGAACAAGATTTAGCTATTTCCTTGATTTGTTTGTCCATGCCTGGCCACCAAAAATAGCTTCTCACTATTTCCTTCATCTTGACTATTCCACTATGTCCTGCTTGAAGCTGTTGCAACATTTTTGCTCGAAGTGACAGTGGAATGATCACTCGCCTTCCCCATAGCAGGCATCCCAACTAGACAGAAAGCTCCAGCCTCCTTCCCAGATAAGGTTTCAGATGCATAGTGTCGTCAGCAGGTCGACCTTTAATAATGTCTATGACCTCTGACAGCTCTGGGTTGTTGCGAGTCTCTTTTTTGATCTGCACAGCTGAAACAGGTGCTTTTTCCACCTCCCTGAAGTAGAAAATGTCCAGTGTTTGAATCAGGCTTTGTGACTTCAGACTTAGGATACTTGATGTCGTAAGCATGAGGACATAGCAGCAAAGCTCACCTTTGCAGTCTTGATGCAGTGAGAGATGGTATCCCAGTGTGTGGTCCCAGGATGGTAGGTTGATGGTAGGATGAGGGGTTGATGATCCGTTAGGACTGTAAACTTCCTTCCGAATGTGGCAACGTAGTGGGGGTGTTTGTTTTATATTATTAAATATAACAAAATGACACCAATTGTAAGCCAGACAACACCACCTAGGGACTTTCACCCAAGGAGTTTTACCCAATGCTATGCAATAAGGCACACACAGGTTCAAAACACTACAGGCAGAGACGTGGTTCCAACGTAAATCAAGATTTATTTATTAATTGTTTGAACAAAAGATAATGCTATTAAACTGGAAGTGTCTGAAGGGAAAGCAAAAGAATTAGTAATGAATGCAAATCCAAGCTATGGAAAAGTGTAAAGGAATTTATTACAATTTGTTCTGTTAACAATAGCTTTAATAAACACACTTCCAGTATAAATGATTAAAATTATCAAAAAAAAGGGGAAGGGGAGTGAGTGGAAGCTAGCAAGGGGGAGGCAAACTACCAAAGGATGTGTCCCATGAGTGCACTTACCCACCACTCGTGAACTCACAGCAACCACACGGCAAACAGGTGCAGAAAATCGTGTCCCAGTGCCCTTATCACTACAACAAAACAAAGGTGCAGGGAACCACCCAGAGTGCCCAGCCTCCACCGCTAGCCAGCAACCACTACACTGTAAGGGAGAAGAAAGGAAATGTTAACAAAGAAAACAGCTAAAACTGTATTAAACCAGTTGGTTCGGCTAAAAGAATAATTTTTAATAACAATTTCAATAAAATGCTATGATTAAAAGATGGTGGCTAACTCAAGTAAACTGGAAATAAACAAAACAGCACAAAAACAAAACAAAGCAAGACAAAACTAAACTAAAGACAAAACAGCAGCCGATTGTGTCTGTAATACAAGGGGAAGGAGTCATCACATAGTTCAATTACTGTAATCAACATTTTCTGGCTAACATGTGATAACTCATACCTTGGCAGGTACAACAATTGCCCTGATATCCTTCAACCCGTTCCGCACAATTCACCACTACAAAAGGGGCAAATACAATGTTAACACGTTTGTGGTATGGGGAAGTGAAGGGTTGGTTGGAAGAGTTAACAAACCTCAAATCAATGTTCATGGACACCAAGACGACCAGCCATCAGTACAGGAAAGGCAGGAACCTAACAGACACAATGTAGCTTCTGTTAAAATCACGGCCACTACTAATGTTAAAACCAGCTAAAATAACCTCTAGACCACACTACCTACCTCAGAGACATGACCATGTGGCAGACACCAGGCACAGACAAAGGGAGAGAGGCAGCTTTCATGCCACAGGTGTGTTAAATAGGCCCTGCCCAATTAGGAGGGTTAGGAAAGGGGAGGAGTTGACCTACTTTTGGAGAGGCTGCAGTCTGCAGCCTCTAGCCTGAGATTCTCTCTGCTACAATCTCCCCCTGCTTTTTGAATCGCCGTCTCGGCGATTGTTTACCTATTGCCAAGGTCTAAAAACATTAGAGACCGGTACCTGGGAGTTCACAGCCCCAATCACCCTGCTCCCCACAGCTTGGGGGAGGTGGTGAATGTTTGTGTGCCTTCCAGCTGTCGACCTGTTGGACCTCCTTACTGCTTCGGGCTCAGCTTCCTGCTGGTTCTCTGCCAGGTGATGTGGAGGCCAAACCTGTGACTGCCCACCTAAAGATGTAGAGGGCATTGAAGGATCAGGTTGTGGTATAGGGGCTGGAGCAACATCAGTCTGTGGGCATAAAGAATTCACAGGCACATGAGTTTGAGTGGATTCTGGAAGGATTACACACAAATCTCCATCTAATGAGTCTTCTGCCAAGTGATGGGATACCACATCCTCGGGTGGGCAGGTATCGGTGCCTTTGTCCCCTGCGGTACCTTGAGGGGAACTTTTCAGTAAGGTGCGGTGAACATGCTTTACCTTACTGGAGTCATCTAATGGAGCTCCATCTCTCTGGGGGGCCTTTACAACTTCATACAGTACAGAGCTCCACACATCCTGGATCTTATGGCGGCCCCTGAAACCCACATCTGAGGTACACCAGCTGT